>CM070517.1:32695502-33037629 GCA_036346375.1 Guadua angustifolia | reverse complement strand
ATTACCTTCGCAAGATGATACTTTTGCAAAGAACCGAACTCCGTGATGAACTTCGTGACTGCTGCTGCGATGAACAAAACTTCAAGCGATTGATCAACTATGTCGAAGCCAAGAGCAAATCACAAACGCAAGAAGAAGCTCTCTGGAAGATTGATTTTTATTTCATTGTCTAAAGTACTCCAACACAAGAGTACAAACCTTCAAAACACCGAACGCCGCTCTCTCAATAAACAGGGACACCTCCTCTATTTATACAGAGTAACCACACAGAGATTGACTACAACTCTACTTCCAACATGGAAAGAGTTCGTATATATCTCAACTTGGCCAGCGTGGCCAAAAACAACTCTTGCACGTATGTACAGCCCACCTGCTGTAATTACGTGACTAACCAAAGAACCTTGCACGCATGAACAGTTCCACTGCTGCAAGATACGTGACTAACCAACCTTCATGTGCATGTTCTCTATCGAACGCCTCGCATGACATCCTCGACCACCAGACCTCGATTCCTTCTCGAACCTAGTCCCGAACCTCGGTTCCTCCATGAACCTAGTTCCGTCCCATCATCGACCACGTTAAGCCCTCGAGCAACACCGCACATGAATAAACACGAAGCTGTGCACGAGCACAAGTCCACGACTTGACTCAAAGTCAATCCATGCAACCACTCACACGAAAGTGCATTGCATCAAGGTAATCCATCATGCTATCACTAGCATAATAATCATCTCAACATGGCACATGCACAAGCAGCACACATGCTATAATCAAAGTCACTTTACAATGTCAATTTCACCATTCAACCAATTTTTCATCACATGATCTCACAAATTCCTCTCGTCATACATATCCTACTACGTACCATAGCTATAGCACGAATCAGCCGCCTAGCTGATTGGCCAATTAAGCCATATTTTCATCGTCCACGATCAATATTTAGTAGCTAAATCATACTAATACTAACGTACATAAAGTCTGAGAGATTCTCGGCCAGTACATAAAGTCTGAGAGATTCTCGGCCACTCGTTGCGCCACGTCGTCTTTCAAAGCGGGTCAGATGTCTGGCAAGACGCCAAGACGTGAACTATGAAACGCTTCGCTCGTGACGACTGGCGAGTTCAGTGTTGAGCCACATTGCCCGCGTGGCTCAGCCGCTTGCTCATCTTATGTAATTTATCGCCGTTTGATTTCACGTAGGACGCTTGCGCAATAACAGACTCTCGTGCTTAGTCTCACAGCCTGCGTTTGAGCCTCGATCATGCCATGAGTGCAATTTTTTCTCGCGACGCGCGTGGCACGGACATCGCATTGCTCATAGGCTACAAGGCCGTTTTTTTGAAAACACCCTAGGAGATTTGATTTAGAAAATGTTTTTTCTTCACCGTTTTATGCAAAAAGGCCCCCAATGAAAAACAAATTACGCAGAGGCCCCTGAAAATCCCTTTTTTCTGCAAGGACGCCTTCCAAAAAAACTTGGAAAAAAAACCAGGATTTCAAAAAGGCTAAAAAAACTTGGACAAACTAGCATTTTAGAAAGGCTCATGGAAATTAACTAGGATTTCGAAAAGGCTACTAGAAATTCCTTTTTTTTCAACAAACACCTCCGAAAAATCTATGAGTTATTTATTTTGCTGTTTTATGCGGAAAGGCTCTGAAAACAAGTTTCTTCTAGAATTTATTTATTCCGCTATTTCATGTGAAAAGACCTCGTCCTTAGAAAATCCTTTTTTTGAAAAAAAATAACAAGAATTATAGAAACTGCGCCAAGGTCCACAAAAATTATTCTGTTGGTGCATGGGTACGTTGCGGCGGCGCAGCGTGCTGCGCCTACGCATCTAGTAAGTAACAAAGTTCAAAGGAACATCTTACTGGAAGCTTCGGCGAGGTGAGGATCTGCCCTGGCATGTCTAAAAAGTTAGGCAGGCTATGCTCGTGGACCTCCGCAGCGGTCTGGAGGAGGAGAAGAAGAAGCTGGCGGAGCCCTTTCGTAAGGAGGAGGCTTGCTACAACTAGATCACCGACTATCATACCGAGTTGGAGCAGCTCCTAGCCGTAAGGGCTTCCAAAGAAAAGGCTTACCTCAGGAGCCAAGGTTTGACCCCAGTATTAGGGTCTAAGAGTGGTGCAGCGAGGCCCGTTGTCCAATCCACAATCAGCCTAATGTTCGGCAGGTCCAAATTGACACAGGAAAAGCCATGGCTCCATCAGTTCTAACCTTGCAAAGAGTGGTGCCCCGCAACAACCCCATATTGACACTGAATTTAAGCAAGGGGCAAAGCACAAGCTTGGGAGGGCATGGTCCAAGTGCTTCCATGCGAATGCAATTTTAGAAAGGAAGATCAAGTGTCTATACTTCACAGATACGCAACGCTCTTACAGAATATATTTATCATTTGTGATCACAACATATATTGATTGTTGCCAGATATAAGTGTTAGAATCTGAAAATCGGTTGACATGCTACCGAAATTTCTAAATTTAGTGTCTTTTATGTGCAAATATTTAGTATTTTGCATTAAAATAGATAAAAAATATAGATAAATGCTTGCATGATTTTTTTCATATTTTTTTCCTAATTTTCCTAGCCTTAGGAGACCATTTCATAGGTGATTCCTAGTCTCAAATTACCAGATTTCAAATTTGCTTTTTGAATTTAGTCCACATTCAGCCGAAATTCCAAGATCTTGTCGAATTTTTTTATTTTGGCCACCTCCAAGAAGTGGTCTAAAAACGAAATTTGAAACCTTGCATAGGAGTGTGTCAAGCTGATGACTTCCTTTGGGTCTGAGCAATTAAACAGTGCCATCCACACCGTGACAATTACGGTTAATCATTTTAGAACCATATGTCTGCGTCTAGGCAGAATTGTGATAACTAGAAAGAAAACCAGCCTTCACGGTGGATGTTATTTTTTCCTTTGGAAAAATCTATACAAATCTAAAAAACTGAAATAACTATAATTTTAGAATTCGCCGAAGGTCTTTTCGTAGAAACAGTGAATCATGACAAGATTTTGAAAAAAAAATCATGATTTTTTTGGCAAAAAATAACGATCCAGGACCTAAGATTCTAAGAAGAATTTCTAGAACAACTATATTTTTTGCAAAAGAGCCAGTGAGACCTAGAAGAATTTTTTGGAACTACGAGGGTTTTTTCGTAAAAGAACCGGCGAAGGGTCCAGACGTAATTTCAGAATTCACATGAGCTTTTTCACAAACACATTGATGTGGACGCTCCTAATGGTCGGCAATTCCTTTGGCTTTAAGAGAAAGTATATACTAGACTAGATATGTAGTTGCAACACGACACCGCGTGAGGGCGATTTTATGGAAAACATTAAAATTTAAATGTATTAGTAGTATTATTAGAATTTTTAAAAATTACAAAAGTTTGATCATGATGTGAAATTTTTATGGTAGCTTAGGCATACTCTCAAGACCATTCTAAAAAAGTTTCAAAATTTTTCAACATGATTTAATAGCTCAATTAAATCAGTAAATTTAAATGTATCAGTACCATTGTCACATGTTTTAAAAACTGCAGAAATTTGATCATAGTCTGAAATTTTTATGGTAACTTAGCCATGCTCTCAGAACCCTATTAAAAAAGTTTGAAAAATCAAATTAATTTTATGGCTCCGGAAAACCAAGAAAATACAAAATTTAAACATATCGGTAGCATTGTAAGAATTTTTAAACATTGTACAAGTTTGTTCATTATCTAAAAATTTTATGATAACTTAAGCATTCTCCCATAACTCTTATCAAAAAGTTTCAAAATTTTCCAACATGATATAGTAGCTCAATTAAAGTAGTGAATTTGCTTTAAATGGATTAGTAGTATTGTCAGAATTTTTAAAAATTGCATATGTTTGATCATGGTCTAAAATTTTTATGGTAGCTTAGGAATGCTCTCAAAGCACTTATAAAAATTTTTAAAAAATTTAAAATTTATAGCTCAATTAAATCAGCGAATTTTCTTTAAATGCATTAGTAGCATTCTCAGAATTTTTAAAACTCACATATGATCATGATAAAAAAATTTTATGGTAGCTTAGGAATGCTCTCACAACACCTATAAATTTTTTAAAAATTTATAGCTCAATTAAATTAGTGGAGTTGCTTTAAATACATCAGTAGCATTGTCAGAATTTTTAAAAATCACAAAAAATTGATCATAATCTAGAATTTTTATGGTAGCTTAGGACTGTTCTCAAGACCCTTCTGAAAAATGTTGAATTAATAAAAAATTTAGTATCTCAAGTAAATCTGTAAAGTTGCTTTAAATGCATTAGTAGCATTGTCAGATTCTTTAAAAATCGTATAAGCTTGATTATGATCTAAAATTTTTATGGTAGGTTAGATATGCTCTAAAGACCCTTATAAAAAGTTTCAAAAATTTACAATATGTTTAATAGCTCAATTAAATTGGCAAAGTTCATGCAAAAAAAAATCAGAAAAACTGCTTTTGACGGGAATCAAACTGGGGACCTCAAACATGCGACGCAAGCGCTCTGCTAGCATAGAAGTAGGGTTGCAATCGGATCGGATATTTTCCGACCGACCGACTGACCGGACAGATTCGGATCGGATTCGGATATTTTTTTCGGATAATTTTCGGATTCGGATTCGGTTTCGGATATTTTATTTCAGATTCGGATTCAGATTCGGGAGAGCACTATCCGTCAGATCGGTATATTCCGAGAAATTTTTTGGAAATATCCGGATTTCATTTATCGGATATCCGATCGGTTATATCACAGATTCTACATCTTAGTTGAGTTAAACTTTACTTCTAGCCCTAGCCTCCAGCCGACTAGCCCTCCAGGCTCCAGCGCCAGCGATCCAGATCTCTCTCAGCCCCTCCCGGCGGCGTCACCGCCTGGCCCTCCCACCGCCGCCCCTCCTCCACCACCCAGGCCTCCAGCCCCCGCCCTCCCGCCGCTGCCCTCTCCTCGTCCACTTCTCCGGGCTCCAGACCTCCAGGTCTCCAGGATCCAGACCTCCCGTCGTCACACAAGAGCTCTAGACCTCCACGACTAGGTCGTCGCCCTCTCCGCCTTCCGTCGATAGCAGCTTTGTCCTTTGGGCTTTGGTTGGTGGAAACACTTCTGTCCTCCCATGCTGAGCTGCTAATCTCACATACAAAATGCCCCCTGTTCTTGGTGGTTTGCGCCACGCCATGCTCTGATTTCCTTGATAGTTCATAAGTAGTATATGCACATTTTGTTTCCTTTGTCTTATGTTTTGATGTTCATTTTAGAAATTGCCTCGAGTTATTTTTGACATTCTTATCTACGTAAATTGTAGATATTGACAAAGATGGTGTACAAGAATTGGTGATGGTTGTATCATGGCTACTACTGTGAGTCTGTGACCACGAGTAAGGTCAATTTCTCTGCTACCATGCATTCTATGCGTGTTGCTCATGACTTATTTTTAAAATCAGAACCCTTTTATCCTCCCTGAGTATGGTTGGTTGGTTGATGATGGCTTGTTAAGAAATTTTCATGTCTACGAGAGTTTGAGTTCCTTAGTCATGTTTGCTGTTGTCTACTGCTTTTGCGGTTCTAATTGTGATATATCAATGGCTATTAGTTTGATTCTCCTGTATTGCTTTACATTTTCAGTTGACAACTAAGAAAATGGAATGAGCGGTGGGTTATACTTGATCCCGCAACTCGAAAGACGGAATACAAGTATGGAAATTACACAAATCATTTTTTAAATGAGACGAAGATTTGAACCAGACAATGCTGGATCTCATTATTCAACTTCTGATTTAGGGTTCGTAGACAGCTGTGAGGAGAATGATTGTGTTAGATTCAACAAGCACTGTGACTTTCTCACCAATGAACTTTCACTATGATTTCTGCTTCATTCCTAGTCCATTATTACTTTCATACTTTATTAGTGTACTTTTGAAATTTTATTGGACTGCCCGATAAAATAATTTGTTAGACTGCGATAATCTTGTTACATGTTAAACTCATACGGTTGGTTAATTAGTACTATATATGTGCTTTATACAGTATCTGTTTTCGCGCATTATCCGACAAAAAATATTCGATACCGTGTCGATTCCGCTCCGTATTTGATTCGAATCCGTGACCGATATTATCCGTGCCATATTTGTATCCGGTACTATCCGAATCCGATTCCGAATCCGACAAAAAATATGGTTTAGGATATAAAAAGAGTGATATCCGATCGAATCCGAGCCGATTACACCCCTACATAGAAGCGAGCAGTGCTGTATGCAAACCGCGTCAAACGTCGCGTGAAGAGGAGCCGGGGCGACGTGAACGCGGCGAGAGGTAGGAGAACTTTCCATCTATAATACAGAGACTACAAGAATACGTGCGGAGAGTCTTTTCGCAGAAACATTCACGTGGACGCTTCCGGCCTCCGACGGTTACTTCGGCCTTTAGGATAAAAATGTTCAGACTTGCTTTACATCACAAGCAGGAACGGTCCTGAGTTTTTTTAGGGCCTGAGACAAATTATAAACGAAGTCCTCCTAACATAAGTATTAAAATATTTTTATATTACTATATATCAATTAAAAAGATACTATTCAGTGTATTATAGAAATTGTTATCGATAAAAAAATGGAAGTACAAAAGTTAAATTATTTACCTTAAATATTTTGTAGAGATCATCTTAGGCTATGTTTGGATCCATTAATACTAATAGTTAGCTAGCTAATGGCTAATAGTTAGATAACTATTAGCTGACTAATTATTAGTTAGGAGCTGTTTGGATCTACTAGCTAATAGGTGGTTGAAAATTTAGTTGTGGATGCAAATATCTATTGTACCCTTGCATTAATGATGGTTCGCGATGCTTTTAGAAAAGGGGACTGCGGTGGACAGGACCGAGGGCAAATTAGTCATTTCATCATCTATTAGCTGCAATTAGCAGGGGAGAACCAACTAATAAGATAACTATTAGCTGGGTGTCGGTGTTTCGTATAACCGGCAGGTAGATTTGTAAATATAGGAGATCACGCGCCCCCTCTCCTCGAATGGTTAGACTAAAGAAGCCTCGGATGTATACTGGTTCGGGCTGAACGTCCCTACTTCCAGTTTGTGGTGGATCTCGTTGCTCAGAGTATGGTAGATTACACGCGAGGGCTAAGGACAGGCCCTTAGCGTTCGTCCGAACGGGGAAGCTCAGGAGTCTCGAGCGATCGTCCGGATCGGGAGAGCAAGCGAGATGGGATATGAGAAAATGAGGGAGTCCGCCTCGCTGCCGGGGACCCTGCCTCCCTTTATATAGTCGGAGGGGGCAGGTTACACGAAAATTTGGAGAAAAGAGATGGGGGGTATGCTTCGCCCAGGGAGTTCGGTCTTCGGTCCTTGACGATTGACGGGTCCCTGTTCATCCCATGCCGGGTTGGTAGACACAACGGACGTCGTTTCTTCGGGAAGGTGCGCACCTGCTCTCTGGTCGCCTGTGCTATATTACGTACGCTCCTTTGTCCCTGACGTGGTGAAGGGACGGGTGCTTAACCCAACGGCTCCTATGCTTCCTTGGGAAGAAACCACCTGTCTCAGTATGGACGTCGGGTCCATAGGTCAAGTGACCGGCTCGAAGTCGACCACCGACGTGGCGAAAGATGTCGAGGTGAAGTTTGTCGGGGCCCTGACCGGGGGCCTTAGTCGGAGCCTTTGGGGTTGCCCGACCGGGGACTCGGTCGGAGCCCCTGGCAAACCTGACCCAGGCTGAGCGATCCGTTGTATCTTCTTGGGCCTGGTTGACTGCGAGAAATACAATCTTGAAATAGACGTATACTTTGTTGTGGGGTATCCCTGGTATAAGTATTCGTCAGTAGCCCCCGAGGCCGTGCTGAAATGCAGGCGTTCCTGGATGGGCCCTTTGTCTTCGGCTTACATGGTCTTCTCGGCAGTACGGTGCTTGCATGGCGAGGCAACGGGTAGTCTTGGGGGCGGCTACTTTGCTTGGTTGAGCCCGACCGACCCGACTGGTCCGGTTTTGATGGGGTGCGCGCGAGCGCACCCGGTGGGTGTAGCCCCTGAGCTGCTCGGAGAGCTGGTCGGGGGGTTTACATCTGGTCGACGAAGGATCCGACTGAGTGAAGAGTACAGACTTGATCGAGCCTGAGCCCCCGAGAAGATCGAGCTGATTCCTCAAGAGGTGGAGTCCGTCCAGTTTGGTTTGGTTTGTTTCGGCCGCGGTCTTGAAGCGCACCGGTGGGAAGTCTTGAGCCCCGGCGGTCGAAGAGCTGGTCGGGGGGTTACCAGGGTCAGATGAGTCCGACCAACTTGGTCGGAGGGCTCTGGCTCGACGCTGAGCCGGTCGGCATAGACGCCTGGTCGCCTTGCGCAGGGTTCCAGTTTTTTAAACGCTAGTTTTACGTCGTAGCTGGATGCGGCCGTGGTCAGCAGGGAGGTCCAGATGCCTTCGCGAGAGGTTCTGGTTCCCAAGTGCTCGTTTTACGTCGCAGCTAGACGCGGCCGTGGTCGGCAGGGAGGTCCGGATGCCTTCGCGAGAGGTTCCGGTTCCCGAGTGCTTCTTTAACGTCGTAGCTAGACTCGGCCGTGGTCGGCAGGGAGGTCCGGATGCCTTCGCGAGAGGTTCCGGTTCCCGAGTGCTTCTTTAACGTCGTAGCTAGACGCGGCCGTGGTCGGCAGGGAGGTCCGGATGCCTTCGCGAGAGGTTCTGGTTCCCGAATGCTTCTTTAACGTCGTAGCTAGACGCATTAGTTGGGCTGGTTTAACGCCTCAGCTAGGCGAGGGGCATCCATTCCGAGTATTAGAGTATACTCAAAAGGATAAAGAAAAACCACCTATAGAAGTTTTGAAAAATTCTCAAAAAATTACCATACATAGGGGAGGTGAACTTCTACAATTCTGCAAAATTTGAAGATGAAACTCAATCGCATTTGAAAGATAAAAAAAGGACAAATTCAGCGTGAATAGTAATTTTTTCACTATTTAGCACTATTTATTTTGTTGTTTGTCTTTTTCATATCTTCCAAATGCGATTGCGTTTCGTCTTCAAATTTTTTAGGATTATAGAAGTTCACCTCCCCTACATATGGTAATTTTTTGAGAAATTTTCAAAACTTCTACGGGTGGTTTTCGCAGAGTTTTCACGGAATAGGTGGTTTCCACCAAATATTTCGTGTATATATATATATATATATATAGTGTGTGTGTGTACGCGCGTGTGTGTTTGTTTGTGTGTGCGTTCATACGCACAAAGTCAACGAGCATATGGAATCAATATAGTGTGTGTACGCGCGTGTGTTTGTTTGTTTGTGTGTGCGTTCGCACGCACAATAGTCAACGAGCATATGGAATCAATATAGTGTGTGTACCGTGTAAGCGCGTGTGTTTGTTTGTGTGTGCGTTCGCACGTACAATAGTCAACGAGCATATGGAATCCACGTAGCAACAATATCAGCTCATGCAAACATAAATACCTTTTTTGGTGTCAAATTTCTGCACAACAATAATTTTGAGGTTAGATTCAAAATTACAGAAAAATAGGTCACATATAAAGATCTCAAGGAATTTTCCTGTTACATCGAAAAGCTCCTAAACTTGAGAATCTGTCACAACATAGTATAATCAATAGGAAGGAATACATGGTGGCTTCGTATTTAGTTGGATATTTTCCACAGAATCTAGACATGAGCAGAAGCCACATCATCATTGTCGACGATCGGGATCGCCTGACCGCAAATGTGAAACGGGGTTAGTATGAATGAGAGACCCAAAACGAGCTACGCTCAACGGAGAAACGGATATTGGTCGGAGCGAAACGACAACGAGCGAGACACAACGGATTATACTAGTTCGAGCCCCCGTGAGGGTAATAGCTCTACTCCAGTCTTCTCCTGAGGCGCAGGAGCTCACTATCCTTGAGTACAGAGGTGGTTTACAGCTCGAGCTTGAGCGCTCTGACTATGACTACTGTCTTATTGCTTGTGTATTGATGTCCTTTGCCGATCTGCTTCAGGGGATTTTATACCCCTCCCGGCCGTTACTAGAAACGACCGGGAGGATTCTCGAAGAAGTGCATGCTGCACATTGAGGACGTGCTGCAACCGTCCCAGATCTGACGCCCACGTCCTCCTTAACTCCGGGATTCTCGGTCTTGGTAACTGTCGAGTAAGCGCACACCTCTAATCCAAGGTCGAGGTCGTGCGGAAGTTGAATCCCCACTCCCCAAGCTCGAGGTCATGCGGGGATCGCGCGGCTTATGTCGTGGTCGAAGTCCCATGCTGCTTAGCCCCGAGCTAGGGACTCTGTTGACTGCGCGTTGACCTGTCAGAGATTTCTCAGTCCCCGACAATTATATATCTACAAAGCTAAATTCACAAACAAGCTCAAGTTATGTTTAATTTTGTCTGTCAAAAAGATAAAAAAAAATTTGTGGTTGTTTGTTGAAGCATGCTACATGGACGTAAGGTCCATCATAGTGAGAGGCAGCATCGATTTTGTTTTGTGGATCACTATGCTTAATTGTCATTACTGGCGTAATTAAGAACTAGAGTAAATTTAGTATAGGAAGGCTAAAGGGAACCGCACATCAAACAAACAGATGGCTGGGGAATAGGGGTGGGCATTCGGTTAATTCGATTTTTTCGGTTCGATTTTTTTGTTTTAAAATATTTTGGTTTTTAGATTTTGCTAACCGAACTAAAACTGAACAACTTTAAAAACCAAACCAAATCAGTTCAGTTAATTCGGTTTTCCGGTTAACTGATTCCTGAACTAACAACGGGGCTCAGCGGCCACTGTGTGTGTGACTTGGACTCGAAGTAGGACACGAAGGTCTCCCGAATCCACGTGGCCAGCCACTCCTACGACGCTGCCATCGGCGGTTGGGCTAGGGCGGGGGCAGCGATGGAGGCAGGGAAGGAGGACATGAGGATTGCAGTGGTGGCGGTGGCGGGAAAAACCCTAGAGTTGGGGTTGGGGGTAGAGGAGCAAACGTCCTGCTCGCACAAGCACTTCTCCAATCTCCCACCCGCAGCTCGACTGGTCGGCCGGCGACGACGAGGACTAGGTCGCAACTCATGGTCGCCCTGCCCCCGCACCCCCACGTCGACCTCCCAATCCTCCCTCAGGTTCAGATCGACGTAGACGATGTCGTGGGCCACGGGGTCCGAGAGCCTCCGCGTCGCCTCCACTACCAGATCTAGCCGGCACCGAGCACCTCCGCATGAGGATAGCCCAATTTGGTTGCCAAGCGCCTCCGTGCCGTCTCCACCACCAGTTGTGCGGGATGGCATAGGCCGGGCCGCAGGAGGCGATGGTGGAGAGAGTGGTCGCCGGTTGGCCGTCGTGGAGGAGGAGTGTGCGAGGCCTGCGGGCACGTTATGGAGGAGGACTGGAGGAGTGTGCGGGGCAAGCGGGCACTGTGTGGAGAACGATTCATGGGAATGAGGAATGGGCTGCTGAATGGCATGGCAAAGAAGCCGAAGATGCGAAGTTTGGCGAGTTGGCTTAGTGTATATCGGTTGATCGGTTATTCGGTTTTTAAGAGTTAGAAACCGAATAGCACTAAAATAAAAATTGAACTGAAAATCGAAAAAAACAAAATAATCGTTTAAATCGGTTCGGTTTTTTTGTTTCGGTTTAAAAATGCCCACCCCTACTGGGGAAAGATAAATGAGAGCCGAGAGAAAATTCATTAAATCTGCATGTGTGTTTTGATACAATATTGCAAAAATGATAGGTTTTACATTTTAAAACGGGTGGAATATATAACTGTAATAGCTGTAGTGGACAATCAGGTCGCATCAAATAAACATCCTAGATTATACTCTTTCTCTCTCGATCAATAAGAGAATTTTCTTATTAAAAAATAATAAGAGGATTTCGAGATTTTGTTAGGATTGTGAGAATTTGTAGCCCTTAAATATAAAGAGTTATATTTAGTCTTACCGAGTACACGTTGTTTCTTATGTGGAAATTTGTTATAGATCATCACAAACAAAACTCCTGTATATGTTAAAAGTAGAATTTGAAGGCCAACAATTGTACACCATGCCCAGAACTTTCGCAGTTTTGGAGCATGAATACATAGTCCAAATTCTTAAATCATGAAACGAAGACCAAAAACAACAAGGTGTAACGGGTCAATCCATGCATTGGAGTTTTGGCAGAGTCATCTGCAGTCTATTTATACTCTACAATATAATAGTGCCGAGACGAGCACAATAACCGGGCACATACACCCATGGACATCTGACCATGGAGTATTCTCTGCTTCCTTTTCTTTTCTGTCTTCCGGCCGTCTGGATGCAGGCGCAGGCCGCCACCGCAGCCCGGCGTCCCGACTGCCAAAGGAGGTGCGGGGACGTCGACATCCCGTACCCGTTCGGCGTCCACTCTGACGACCCAAGCTGCGCGATCCACGAAGGCTTTCAGCTTAACTGCACAACCGTGGGCGGCGCATTCAAGCCTCTGAACGGGCCGGTCGAGGTGACTAAGATCTCCGTGCCCGACGGCAAAGCCTGGGTGAAGACTGAAATCGCCAGACAGTGCTACGCCCGAGAAAATGGCACACTTCAGTCCAGTGACGGATTTCTGGGGTTGAACTTCAGTGAAACACCTTTCCGGTTGTCGAACGAGGATAACAGAATCACCGTCATCGGGTGCAACACACTCGCTTATATGCAGAGCGATTCCGTAAGTATTCCTTCGATCGGCGCTTCGTCGTTTTTTTACATGGCTGGATTCTCTAGAGCGAATATGTTCACGACCACATATATATATATATATATATATATATATATATATATATATATATATATATATATATATATATATATATATATATAGTTCATATTTCTACCTTCCAATATACTTAAATACTAATTCTAAAATACTCTAATTAGACATGGTTAAAAAAATTTATAGGAGCCTTTTATTTTTTATGTATACCCTTTTTCATATTTAAAAGAGTATGTATATATATATAAATTATGCTATAAAATGGATTTTGATAAAAAAAATTTCATAGAACTCACTTTGGAGTACTGTATAATCATTATTAGAGTATGCTTAAGAGGATAAAGAGGTATAAATTATTTGTTTAAGCGATATACGAGAAATGACAGTACGTGCTCGAGGGGTATAGAACTATTTTCATACATACTCATATGTATATGTATATGTATATATTATATACGTACACACACATATATAGCCTCTTTTCTACTCTCGGAAGTAGTTACTCCCTATACCATATCTTACAATGTAGGAAGTATCTCGTGCAATGAAAGGTATGTACGTGTAGTATACGTGTATATAAAACTAACTAAGTGGTATTTACATTTTTTCGGAGGTGTTATGTATTTTTTTTAGACATACTCCTTCATACATGCATATATGAAGGTATTTGTAAAATATGCTAAACCTATGTACTCCCTTGCAATTTTCTCGTGTGTTGTGGTAAAGCCGTTATGAAAAAATATAGTAGATTGTTTGGCAAAATAAATTAATCTTTTTATAAATTATATTATCAAATGTTTGTTCCCCTCACATTTCCAATTATTAGTTCTATTATTGGAGCGCAATAGTATCCCCGTTTACAACTTGGTTTAGGAAAAAAAAAAAGCAATTCGCCAAACACCACAGCAATCTACCAAACGGGGCTGTCGTAATCCACCGTAATGCCAGACGGAGCTAAGTGGTTTTTACCAAAAATAAAATTATGCCCTCTCAAAGTAGGAAAAAAATAAAATACATAACTGTCTGTGATCAATTTGTTTACACTTGGTTAAAGTTTATAAGTTTGACCATCATTCAAAGCGACTTTCTTTTTAGACCGGGGCCTGCGATAGTTTCTTTTTGTCGACAGATTAAAAGGGTTTAACTCTCTCGGTTGCCCGAAAATGTTTGGCCAATAACAATATACACAAAGAGAACACTCCCGGAACGAAGTGGTGGATGCACAGCTGTGCGAACCGGTCATTCACCAATTTTGAATCTCAATTTTTAAGTGAAGGAGAGAGAGCTCCTATCTACTCTTTAAAAAAAAAAGTCCACGTAACATCTCAAATTTGATGGAAAGTTCATTCAGCTCATCCAACTATGAAACCAGATATTTATCCTCTTCGAATTTTGAAATCAGATTCAAATAACATTTTGACCCAATTTTTGCATAATGGTATTGCAACTGGCACAATAAGTGAGCAGTTTTGTCACGTAGGATGACACGGTAACTATGCGTAGTCAATCACAGGTAGAGCTCACACGGGTTTCTCACTCGCCGAGCTCCCATTTATGCTTCCATAGCTGTTGTCCTCTGTAACTCCTTCCCTCTCAATTTGGAAGATAAGTCCTTGTGAGCTCTACATGCCATTCACCTAAACTTAACTAACGTGTCATCTTACATAAAAAAACCGCTCATTCATCATGCCACGTAGGCAATACCATTATATAAAATCGGGTCATAGTTTTATTTGAACCAAATTGTAAAGTTTGAAGTGCCAAGTATATGGATTCATAGTTCGAGATACCGGACAAACTTTCGAGCAAAGGTTAGGGTGTGATATGAATTTTTTTCTTAAAAATACCGTCTTTGGTCATAAATAGTTATTTTGGACATCGATACGGTCTCTAAAATATAGTTTTGACCACTAATTTCTAATATAATATATTTATAAAATTCAATAAAATTATAATATTATGAAATTACTTTTCGAGACAAATCTACCCATATGATTTTCATATTATTAATTTAAATATCTAAAAAGATAATAATAGCCAAAGTCTTAAAATACTAACTATACTTTATATTCAAAACAGTAACTATTTGTGATGGGATGGAATAACAGTATGCACATATACATGTGCAATGCTTGCAGTATGTAATGGGTTGCTCGCCGAGATGCAACGACGATGCAAAGCACGACAACGCCTCATGCTCTGCCGAGGCTGGCTGCTGCCAGGCGGATGTCCCGAAGAACATACAGTACTTCAGTATTTATTTCAACTCAGAATACAACGCCTCTCACGTATTGGACAAAGGATATAGTCCTTGCAGCTACGCGGCGCTGATGGACAAGGCAACTTTCAACTTCACCACTACTTATGTCACATCCACAACGTTCTATGACACATACAAGGGCCAGGTTCCGGCAGTCGTGGACTGGGTCATAACACCGGAAACATGTGAGGAAGCTAAAAGGAACACCAGTTCTTACGCATGTGTTAGTAGCAACAGTTCCTGTGTCAATAGCACGAATGGGCAAGGTTACCGTTGTAAGTGCTCAAGTGGATATGAAGGGAACCCGTACATCGAGGACGGTTGCATAGGTCCAGCTCTGCTCCTGCTTATGGTTCCTATCTCTGCTAGATACGCATAAAAGTATACATGACAATTTTAACCAAGTGTAGCTGTTTGATTTCAGATATTGATGAGTGCCTTGACAATACTACTTATCCTTGCCCGGGGATATGCGAGAACACGTTGGGGAATTTCATCTGCTCATGCCACCCAGGATATTACAAGATGAATGGCACTTGCGTGCCAAATCGGAAGTCCGCTTTTCCAGCGGCGCCTGTCGTGGGTGGGTTCCTCACTTCCTCTCTTCAGTAGGAACTAATAATACCACGCATGGACATCAATCTGAAAATTGGCATAGTTTGCATCATACATTCATACTATGGCCCTGTTTGGGAGAGCTCCAGATCCCAGCTCCAGTTCAGAGCTGAAACTTATAGGCTAAAATAAAGTGAATTAAGTTTATATTTTTAGTCTAAAATGTAAACAAGATGATCTACCTAAACACTCTTAATGTACCCACAACTCTAGCTCCACAAATTTCTAGAGCTAGAAATACCCTGCTCCACCAACTCCACAGATTTTGGTGGAGCTGAAGCTGTCCCAAACGCCCCCTATATGTATAGTTGAAATCCAACGTGGCACAACTGTTTTATTTATGTTTGGTCAACTTTCAGGCTGGCCTATGAAGCACTACTAGTAATATTCTCTTTCACACTGTGCATGATTTTCTTGAGCAAAATAATTTTGAGTGCTCACTGCACTGGCACTTATATCCACTCGAACAAGATCATAACTACGAATTTGGATAATCATGCAGGCGCAAGTGTTGGACTCGTCGTACTTGTGATTACCATAACCTGTGCATACATGATCCGAGAAAGAGCAAAGCTACAGCGCATCAAACAGAAATACTTTCGACAACACGGTGGTCTGCTTCTATTTGAGGAGATCAAATCAAAACAAGGTGTCGCATTCAAAATTTTCTCAGAAGAAGAATTGCAGCAAGCCACAAACAGGTTCGATGAACAGGTAGTCCTCGGTCGCGGAGGCCATGGAACTGTTTACAAGGGACTTCTCAAGAATAGCATTGAAGTAGCCGTTAAGAGATGCATGACAACTGATGAGCAACAGAAGAAAGAATTCGGCAAAGAAATGCTAATCCTATCCCAAATAAACCACAGAAACATCGTTAAACTATTAGGCTGTTGTCTCGAAGTGGAAGTCCCCATGCTGGTGTACGAGTTCATCCCGAACGGCACACTCTTCCAGTTCATCCATGGCAACCACAACCGGCACATATCCTTGGCCGATCGCCTGCGGATCGCCCACGAGTCTGCTGAGGCGATCGCCTACCTCCATTCCTGTGCTTCACCGCCAATTGTCCACGGTGACGTCAAGTCCTCCAACATCCTCCTCGATGGAGGCTACACAGCAAAAGTCTCCGACTTCGGCGCCTCCATCCTGGCCCCAACGGACGAGTCGCAGTTTGTCACATTGGTCCAGGGAACTTGCGGGTACCTCGACCCAGAGTACATGCAGACATGCCAATTGACACATAAGAGTGACGTGTACAGCTTTGGAGTTGTTCTCCTGGAGCTGCTCACACGCAAGAAGGCTTTCAACCTCGAAGCGCCTGAACATGAGAAGAGCCTATCGTTGATGTTTTTGTCTGCGATGAAGGAGAACAAGTTTGAGGAGATCTTGGATGATCAGATCAAGAACGAAGAGAATATGGAGTTTCTTGAAGAGATTGCAGAGTTAGCGAGGCAGTGCTTGGAGATGTGCGGTGTGAATAGGCCGTCAATGATAGAAGTAGCAGAGAAGCTTGGTAGTCTGAGGAAGGTGATGCAGCATCCATGGGCGCAGCAGAGTTCTGAAGAGATGGAGACCTTGCTTGGGGAGTCGTCATCCATGGTCAGCTCAGCGATTATCAGTACAGGAAGTTTCAGCATTGAGAAGAAAGCTGTTTTGGGCCTAGAATCAGGGCGTTAATCATTTTACTATACATCACATGGGCCTGGAATTAGAGCGTTAATCACTGTATCGTATAGAATATCTCCTCCTAAGCTCTGCCATGATGTGTAAGATTTATTAGTGTAGCTATATGGCTGCATGCCTGCATAGTCCTTTAGGCTCTGTTTGAAAGCATAATTTTTTAAAACTATGATTTTAATATACTATGGTTTGCAATTATTTTATCATGGATACCATAGTTTTACCAAACCCTTTTGAAATCATGGTATTCCTTGAAATTATCAACTGTTTGGATGCAACATCACAAACCATAGTATTTGAATGGAAATAAGCAAGAAGCTAGCTAAAACCATAAAAATTTTGAGTTGAAATGGAGTTTCAAATACTTCAAAAATACTGTAGTATCTACCAAACCATAGTTTTTAATACAAAGTTTTTGATATAGTAACTATGGTATAAAATACTATGGTATTGTTAGAAACCATAATATTGCCTAGAAACTATGAAAAATATATTGCTTCCAAACATAATCTTAGATGCAAAGGCAATGAATTGTTTTTATCATTATTGTTTTAACATACATTCTCGGGTAGTCGGGTGCCTGCTTGAAGTGGCGGCGATACTCTGCCTCTCGGCCGCGGAGCTCGAGGGGGAAGAGATCACGGTGAAGACGGCGGTGGTGGAGGTGGGCCCGTAGGGGTCGGCCGGCCAGGAGAAGTTGTGGGCTACTGGGCTTTTGGGAGAAGCGGGCGCCAGTAGGGCTCAGGTCCAGATACTGGGCCGAAATGTCATCCTAATGGTAATAATATAGCCCAATAAATCCGAGTTTGGGTTTGGTCGTGTTTCACGTGAGGCGTGATACACGACTTTTGAGCCCACCAACGGGGAAACATGGTTCCACAGTCCATATTTCCGTAGATCTCCAGTCCTACGAAAGCTTTTCATACTCCGGTCGTACGAAAGCTTTTCATACTTCAATAAGGCAGAACAACAAATTCTCTCGTACATAGTTAAAAACAAATCTCTCGTACATCAATCAAACAGTTCATATCGCAAGTTTGCATTAGAAAAAACGTGTTATACCCTCATTCAGTGTACCGTGTACACCCAGTCGAAATACGACGATCCGCCAGAGTTTAAATACTAGTATCTTAACTTGACGCAGATGTAAGTGTGCTTTTAGTAAAAAATTTGTGATGTCGTAGATTTATTCTAAGCCTCTATCTTTCTAGAGATTTATTCAGATGATTTCTCATCATATGATCGCGTGGTTTTGTAAGCACAACTTGACTTATTCATTGATGACTTAAGAAGATAAGAATATTCAAATTTTGTTGATCTTGCTAGTCTCGCTGTGATGATGGTTGAAACAAAAAAGCATGTTGTTTATCCATTAGTTATAGGTTTATTGAATTAGTATTAGTTTTACCTGTGAGTACAGCTACAGTTGAAAGGGCTTTCTCGGCAATGAAGATTATCAAGACAGATTTACGTAATAAGATAAGTGATGACTGGTTAAATGATCTCATAGTGTACTATATCGAGCGAGACATATTTTCCAAGATAGACATGGAAGATATTTTATAACGTTTTCAAAACATAAAAACTCGTAAATATTAACTATCAACTCTTAAGAAGTAATGATCGGTACGTTTTTTTTCTTTGTAATGTTACGTATTTATATTATATATGACTGTTAGATAAGTGTTGGTATTTTTATATTATATATATCATTCTGTCATGTTCTATATTCGAAAAAAAAAATATATATATATATATATATATATATTGGAGATTTTAATTTTAATCTCCTCCTTTTTAAGTTTCTGGATACGCTACTGCTGTCTTTCACGACGTAATCATAAAAAAAAGAGTGGATACTCCTCATGTTCATTCCACAAGCATGTACGTAGCGATATTGGATTCAACAGGTGAAACGTGGATGCAAACCACAAGGGCTAATAATAGTTGAGCAGTGCTTTAATACTTTTCTTCTAATATAAGTTGTATAAATCTTGAAGCAAACAAAGAAGATAAGTAATCACTATCTACTATTTATTTATATTTTAATATTTTATATAACTATAAAAAATATAATAATAGTTTTGGCTTGGACAACAAAGCTGGCCCAAGGGCATGGGGTTCATGGCCCCTACCTCTAGAAAAATTGATAAAAAAAAACATTCAATTACAACGCCACTTATATCGACTCGACAATATCATATTATTTGCACCCAATTTTAGTAAGAAACATTAATTTGTCAGGCTAAGATAAAAATGGGTATTTTCTGAATGATATTAGGTCATAAAGAAAAATAATAAGTTAAAGATAAAATTATAACTGATATTGATTTAAAGATAGGATTTTATCTATACAGATACCGATACGAATCATGGTTGGCACCGTATTGGCAAATGATACGATCAGCCGATACGCTATAAAAGGGGTCGAGAGTAAGCAAAAAGAACAACACAACCAATCAAATAATTTGCATCTAATTTTTATTTATTTTCTGTCAACTAGGAGTAGGTTTGTAATTTCGAATCTCCTTTGTAATCCGATTTTGATTAATAAAGTTGCGCATCTCCGATTGTTGATCTTTTTCGATTACAATAGGTTTAGTTTTCTCTGATTATGTTGCGCATTGCCTTTTTCGGAAAAATATATCTTTTACCATCTAATCAGCTTTAACAGGTTATTTTTAGACTTACTGTTACCTTTGATTTAATCAGCCTTGCGTAGATGTTTAGATTTTTGCCAAATATCACATTATATCGGTTTTGAACATATTTGTTTCTATTTATCTTACTTATTACATAATCAAATCGGCTGGCATGCTATGAACTAATTTAAACCCAGCGTTTTCATATATTTGAACCGATAAATCTATCATCATATTTTTTTTAACGCAACACATATATAAGCTACTACTAATCCTGAAGAGATACACAAAGACAGTAGCGTCTTCTCTGCTATGGCGATTTCACATCTACTGCAGAAACTACGTTTTTTGCTATTTGTAGAGACTACAACAGACGCTAGTTCTACAACCAAAGCAGATCACCTGCCGTCGTAACCCATGCCGTTGGGCTACTGCCGTGTGGGCCCCACATGTGCGCGGCCCACACGACAGTGGCCCCACGGATTAAGTGGAAGCGTCGATCACTGAATGGGCGGACGGATTGAGGGAACGGCCGAGAACGGCACAAGCCACATACGGCAGAGAATCTCTTTCCTTCTACAACATATAAGGGGCAAGTTCCAGCTGAAACAGTTAAAGCACTAGGGGCCGCGTGCTTACGTTTGAAACTTGAAAGGGAAAGGTAGGCCGACGATGTAGCAGCCCGAGATAAGTCTACGAGCTGCCATGAATCTAGACTTCGAGAGTAACACCGACACCATACAGGGGAATATGATCCGGATAAGTTGTAGGTCGATTGAAATGGGCCGCAGTGAGGACAAGAACATTACTAAGCAATACACTCTGGAACATGAGCCAATGTTGTCGGCCAGCTTCCCACGGTGATCCTGCCATCACCGCTAATACTATGGCCCTTTGGTTACAGTTTGTGATTGCGTAGTTTAATTTCTCGAGAGAAAAAAAAAACACGCGCTTGTGAGGCAGAGTATTGTTGAATTGATGAAACACCCCAAAATTTCAAAAGTTTGTTTTATTTATTTATTTGGGTTTTATTCAAATTTTTTCCGGATTTATTTCGCATTTGTTTGGATTTTCTTTGTCTCCTTGCCGTTTTCGGAAACCCCGCCCAAAACCCGCTTTCCCTAAACGGAAATCCCGTTTTCTCCCTCGGCTCGCGCCTCCGGCCCACCCCGCCTCCTTCTCCTCTTCGGCCCAAAATTTTCCCGCGTTGGCCCAGACTCCGCTCGGCCCAATCTTCTCCTCAAGATCCCGATCCAGCCAATGAGGCACAAGACTCTTGTCGCCCGGCTCGTGGATCCCACACACCGCGCCGCCCCTAGTGCCTCCCCTACCCCTCAATCGACCCCGTGCCACACAAGACGCGTCCCACCCCTCCTCAAGACGCTCGGTGCCCCGCCGCGCCCCGGCTGCTTGTAGCCCCGTTCTCTCTCTCCGCTCCCTCGCCGGGTATAAAATCACCTCCCGAGCTCCATTTTCACCGCGAACCAAGCTAGCAAGCTTCCCATCTTCTTCCCCGCACCCTCAGCACCCTTTCTCCCAAACCCTTTCCCTCTCCGGCGCTTTACTCCGCCCGATCCACGCTCATCTTCTTCGACTCCGGTCAACCTCCGCCGCCCAGCCGATCTGCTTTCTCCCCGGACCATTTTCATCCACCTCCGAGTTCCCCGTGAGCCTTTCTCCCTTCCCCGCCGCTTCTTTTCCCCTCGCAAGCCACCATGCGCCAGATCGCCCTTATCTCCCTCAGCTCCGGCGCCAAAATCCACTCCGGCGCCACTGTTGTCCTCTTCTCTCTGCTGGCTGGTCCCGCTTGCTGCCTCCGTCTCGCTGCCAACCAGACCCCACCGGTCAGTGCAAACACCCGTCTCCTCGCATGTGGTCCCAGTCGGCCTCCACTGTCTGCGTGCCTGGGGTTCTGGCGTTGTCAGCCATTGCTCGGCTCATGGGCCGTGGCCCAGCAAGCCGTCCGCCCCCTCGCGCCCATGGGCCGATTTCGCGATCACTGTGCGTCCTGCAACACAGTGCTCCCTCTTATTTCTTTTTCGGATTTCAATTTATTTTAAAATCCGAAAAATCATTTAAAATTCCAGAGAAAACCACACAAATTCCGAAAATCCCCAAAAATACAAAAATGCCCAAAAAATACATATCCTTGACCGTTTCGAGCCGCTGAGTCCAAAAATGATCTCCGTTTCGCCATATCAAGTCCAGAAAATTCCCAAAATGCCCTTGACCCTATTCCGTCCATTTTCTCTCTAATTTTTGTTCCGTTTTTCTTTCTTTGTTTTGTTTTATTCGTTTATTTATTGGTTGTGTTTTCTTGCGCTAGAACCGACATCGGAGCAACCATCGGCATGAATCTCGGAGCAGGAGCAGACGTCGAAGCCATCGCAGGAGCAGGAGCCGTTCGAAGCCGGACACGACATCAACCCCTTCTCACTAGGCGAACCCTCAAATCCGCAAGACAAGCCACACTCCTTGAACATGTTGAACCCAGTTCCATTATAGTGTATATATATTTCTTGTATTGCATTATTTTTGTTATTTTAGAAAACTAGCAAACGTGGTAGTTTCGAATAACATGATTAGATACAACCAAATGTTAAACCTGTTGTTATGCCCTAATTCCTTTTTAACCTTAGGTTATAAAATATTGAACCCTTATAGATGTAGCAATCCATACAATTATTACTTTTAGACAAATGCTTAATCTCCGAGAGATGGCTTGGTTGATTTTCAAAAATTGCTACGGTGTGGGGGACAGCTTGGGCGGACCACGAGAGGTGGATACTGGCCCAACCTCCAACCGATGACAAAGCCAATGTTGTGGTGTGGTGGTGGTACAGTTGGTACCAATGGTTTGTGGTATGTCATTTGGCTGGGTCTTTGGCATTTAAGGACCGACGTCTTGGGCAAAGAAAATAACTTCAGATTCCGCTCAACCACAGGTTGGGTCGGTCCATTGTTGGTCCGATCCACGAGTCTTAAGATATTGTCTTTTCCCTTGGAATGCCTACAGGTGGACCCATTCTCTGTGGGAAGAATGGGTAGCGTCGTGGTTGCGGGTGAAACGGAATGGTGTGGCCATTCGACGGTTTTCACAACAGTAGATTTCCTCAGTTGGTCAGGTCGCAAGGCCCGCTTTGGCCAGTGGGCTCCTAGAAGCTGAGGATTTGCACCGCCAACTGGGTAGGAGCTAAAGAGGGGAAATTCAATTAAAGGTTATGTCAATCTCGGTCGGGCCGCATGCATAAAAGTTGCATGTTGATCCGGTGGCACTAATGACCGTAAATGTCTTGTGGGTAAAGCTGAGCACCTCTGCAGAGTGATATCAATGGTATTCGAATACGCCGTGCTTCCGGTTAATGAAGCTGAGTTAATCTAGGGTGATTCTCAGAATCGCTACCAGAGATTTTATAATTAAAACCTGTCGTGAATGTGAACTTTGCAGATAACCCCCCCATGATATATAATGCTATATATGGTTTGTGTTTCAAATGTAAAATGAAAACTGATATTTACAACTTGCATCCACAATACTTAAAACCTATGCCTACCTTTGTTTATCCCTGCATATAATATTCGGAATTTCCGTGTGGTTTGTTGAGTATGGTTGTGTACTCACCCTTGCTCCCAACCCCCTCTTTAGATTTCAAATGAAGCTGGCGATCTCCAGAAGACCGTAGATGACGATGTTATTTGGTTTTGAAGGCCTTGATCTATCTGCTCAAGCCTTTCCTGTGGGTGTTTCAGAATGTATTCGTGCCACCAAGCACCTTTTGTAAAACTCTGGCCGTTAGGCCCTTAAATTATATTTAAAATATTCATATTTGCTTTTATGTCTTGCAATGTACGCTTGGTTACCTACAGCTAAATTCCTGGGTAGTTGTGAAGGTATTTATACGCACCCCCTGAAAAGGGCGGTCCGTGACAAGTGGTATCAGAGCTTGACTTGACCAGTAGATCAAGACCTTAAGGTGGCTTAGGACCGTTTTCAAAAATTAGTTAAACATTAGCAAAACATATTACAAAATAGATAAGCATATCTGCTGCTTTCTTCTTGTTCTCACCTCCTTCCTCCTTGCCTAAATTTCTGTTTCAAAAATTGTTTTGAGATTTCCTCACTCTCAACTAACTTCAAATTTTCGTGTCAGCAGATGGCGCGCAAGGTTCACTTCGACCCAGCGGTTCTCGGTGGCTATGCAGCTCAGCTTTGGAAGATGCAGCAGCTCCTCGGCGCAGAGGAGCTGCATCGCCCTGTCTTCCACTCAGAGGAGCGATTCCTCGGAGATGTTCGCTGCCATTGGAAGGCATGGGTGAATCTAAACCCGCTGTTCCTCCGTCCGGACGCGCCCCAGAGATTCGAAGCAGAGAGGATGCTTGAGGAAGACGCCATACAGGATGCTGCCTGCAGGGCAGTAAGGCACTTGAGGCGTCACTACCATAACGAGTTCAACACCAGTCCATTCCAGCTAATTCCGCAGAATGGGGATCACCCATGGCAGTCGTAGGTCGTGATTTTCGACAACGAGCCGGACCAGAGAGTGCAGGTGATCGCTCCCCATGTGGCTCTACAGGAGGTCCGCTACGGTCGACTACTCAAGGAACACGACTACCTCGACGAGCAGCTTCACCAGGCTTGGACAGAAATCCAAGAGCTTGTGGAGAGGTTGGATCTACCTCAGCCCCATCTTGAGCCCGTGAAGGAGAATCCCGACGAGGGAAGCCACTCGGAGGTGAAGGACCCATAGGTGGACCCGTCGATCAACGATGAAGGGGAGACTCTGCTAACGATGAAGGGGAGACTCTGCTGGTTAAGATCGCTAGAACTAGACTGTATCCTCCTATTATGCTAAGTCTTTTGGTAATGTAACCTGGGTCGTACCGGACCTTAAAACAGTATGGTGTACGATTCCATGCTATGAATAAAAAGGCTATGTTCCTTATCCCTGATATTTTGTGTTGTCGTAAAATATCTGTATAGCCTCACCAAACTCAAAAAGCTCCTTCCCTTCGTCTGAACCTCTTACCTATTCATTTCACTCTTACCCCATACTCTAAACCTTACTTACCTTCTGCTTACCCAAAAACCTGCTGCAGCACCGAATAAGAATCAGATCAAGCCAGATGGTGGGAGTCGGACCACACCAGCATTTCAGTGAGGAAGCAGAATCAATGGAAAACCCGACCAACCTGGCCCAGGTGCTGGCCATGATGGAAAGGAACAGGCATCAGGCAGAGATGCGCCAGACACAACTAATGGAGAGGATGATAGACCAGCTCGCCGCTAGACCACCCGGACACCTTCACGATAATTACTATGCGCCAGATGGGAGTATTGGAAGATCAAGATGGTCTGATTTCTAGAGGACAAAACCACCCGTCTTTTCAAGTGCAGCAAAACCACTCGCAGCAGATGATTGGATCAGTGACATTCATCGAAAACTCAACACAGCTCAGTGCTCAGATAGGGAGCGAGTATTATACGCCTCGCACCAGTTACAAGGACAAGCCGCCGCCTGGTGGATGATTTTTCAGGCACAAAAATCCGGACAAAAAACCACGTGGTCAGAATTTAAGGAAGCATTCAGAAAAGCTCACATCCCTGCAAGCTTAATGGTAGCTAAAAGGAGAGAATTTTTGACTCTCCACCAAGGTGATAGATCAGTCTTGGAATACCTTCATCAATTTAACCAGCTAGCACGATATGCCCCTAAAGAAGTGGATACAGAAGCTAAGAAGATGGAAAGATTCTACGAAGGTCTGCAAAAAAGTTTGAAGCTCCATGTTGCAGCACATGACTTCGAGGACCTGACAACGATGGTAGACAAGTTAATAATCACCGAAGAGACCCGGAACGACTTGGAAGACACTCGAAAAAGAAAGGCACAACAAACGAGGGTACTGAACCCAATACCGCTGAGGATACGAGTGCCAGTTCCTACACCCAATTTCCCTGCTAAAAGACAGGCTGTAAAAGAGCAGGGGCCGGTACCTGCTATGCCTCAACTTAAGAAGGGGAAGTGCTTCAATTGCAAGGGAAATCATTATGCGAAGGATTTCCCCCACAAGACCGTTCGCTGCTTCCACTGCGGACAGATAGGATATTTCCGGTATTGCTGCCCTAAGAAACATTTACCCTCTGATGTGGCCAAGGCTCAAGTTTCCAACTTTATCCCGGCAGACCGACAAAGTGTGCCATATCAGCCGCCAAGACAGCAGCGGGGATTGTTGCGAAGGAAGGTACCGATCAAGACCGAACTAAATCCCAATGACCCGAGAAACTGGATAAATCATATGTTCGCCAAAGAAGCTGCAGAGGTCGCAAACGTCATCATCGGTAAGATCCAAGCTCAGTCACAACCAGTGTGATTCTTTTAGCCTTGGTGCTACCCATTTCTTCATTTCGTTGGCTTTTGTTTGCAAAAATGGATTATCATATCCCCCTTGCCTACCTCTTATGTGTTCCAAACCCTGGGAGTTGGGTAATGACTCGGTTCAAGTATGAAGATCCTAGAGATTGATCATTCAAGGAATTAAGTTCATGATCAGTTACTGAAGATAAAAGAGGAAGGTCTGAATGTCATTCTAAAGATGGATTAGTTAACCCGGAAATGAAACAATAGTGAACCACCCAAGAGTATTCACCATCCTTACAAATGGCCAGGGACAGAAGCCATCATGCAGATGAACTCAAAAGTTAGCAGAAAGAAAATGAATCAGCATCCTCACCGTAGAGCCAAGACATCAAATCATTCAGGAATATCCGGACAAGACAACATGAAGAGCAACTTGACCTGCTAGGAGAAACCAGTCAGAAATGGGATAATTCAACCTACCAATAAGCTTAAGAGAATTCAGACATTCTATTAGAAATCCAACCGGATCCTTTGGACCAGATCAAGTCAACCACAGGAAGATAAGGACATTCAACAGTATAGGAAGAGAATGACAGATGCCAACCCCCAAGAGCTTCCGCCAAATAAACAAGGGATATTGTGGCTCTATAACTATATATGTAATAATAAAAATATAAGAGGATTGATTTTGACAAAGAAAGCAGCCAAGAATGTCCTACATAGTAATATGTGTTGGAAGGTTAAGATTGACCCTCAGAAGACTACTAGTCTACTGCAGCTCTCCTTCCCTAGACAGGAAATGGGATGAGATCGGAATGGATTTCCTCACAAGGAGGTTCAAGGACTCGACAGGGAATCAATGTTATTGGATGACAACTGACAGATTGACCAAGATCGCTCACTTCATTCCAATTAAGCAAGCTTTCCGCCGGAACAAAGATTAGCAGGAAGATATTTAACACGGATGATAAGGTCACATGGAATACCGAGAAGAATGGTTCAGAACAATAAACCCAGATCACACCCAACTTGGAAATCCACATGAAACAATAAGAACGAAGTTAGACAGAGAAACAGAAAAGGCAATTCTCTAGGTCCCAAGATGTGCATGATACAGAAGCCCCTGTGGAAGTCAGTAGAGGAGACCCAAAAGCTGCCCTAGAACAACCAGAAAGTTATGCAGACAAAGAGCAGGAGAATGTCAGTCACCAGAGTGGAGACCTTGTCTACTTGAAGGTGATGCCCTCCAAGCCCGTGCACAGATTTCAGAGTTAAGAATTACACTCAGAGATGTTGGACCTTATACAGTTCTCGATATAGTCGGAATAAATAAATAAATAAATAAATAATCTACAAATTACAGTTGAGCCCAGGAATCCACTCGGATACACCATGTACCCCTGGAATTCCAGTTGAGGAAATACCATCGTCGACTGATAGACCAAGTGCAGCCCAAAGGAATTAACTTGCAGAACAAGTTGCCCTATTGAAAAGAGCCAGCCCGGATCATCAAGTCAACTGAAAGTCAACACAGAGACAGGAACGACAGAGTATGTCGAGAATTGTTCCAACCTGCTCCCGTAGAAGGAGTAAATCTCGGGGATGAGATTTATTTTAAGGGGGTAGGTTGAAACACCCCAAAATTTTAAAAGTTTGTTTTATTTATTTATTTGGGTTTTATTCGAATTTTTGTCGGATTTATTTCGCATTTGTTTGGATTTTCTTTATCTCCTTGCCGTTTTCGGAAACCCCGCCCAAAACCCGCTTTCCCTAAACGGAAATCCTGTTTTCTCCCTCGGCTCGCGCCTCCGGCCCACCTCGCCTCCTTCTCCTCTTCGGCCCGAAATTTTCCCGCGCTGGCCCAGACTCCGCTCGGCCCAACCTTCTCCTCGCGTCCGATCCAAATTTAGCAGGCACAAGACCCCATCGCCCCGGCTCGGCCGGATCCCACACGCCGCGCCACCCGCTGCTACCGCCGCCCTAGCGCCTCCCCTACCCCTCAATCGACCCCGTCAGCGCCAAGACGCGTCCCGCCTCCCTCAAGCCTGTGTTCTGCCGCTTCGGCTGCTCGCAGCCCTGTTCTCTCTCTCTGCTCCCTCGCCGGGTATAAAATCCCATCCCGAGCTCCATTTTCACCGCGAACCAAGCTAGCAAGCTTCCCATCTTCTTCCCCGCACCCTCAGCACCCTTTCTCCCAAACCCTTTCCATCTCCGGCGCTTTACTCCGCCCGATCCACGCTCATCTTCTTCGACTCCGGTCAACCTCCGCTGCCCAGCCGATCTGCTTTCTCCCCCGACCATTTTCATCCACCTCTGAGTTCCTCGTGAGCCTTTCTCCCTCCCCCGCCGCTTCTTTTCCCCTCGCAAGCCACCATGCGCAAGATCGCCCTTATCTCCCTTAGCTCTGGCGCTAAAATCCACTCCCGAGCGCCACCGCCGTCCTCTGTCTCTCTGCCGCTGGGTCCCGCTTGCCAGCCCTCCCTCTCGCAGCCAACCGGACCCCACCGGTCAGTGCAAACACCCCCGTCTCCCTAGCGCGTGGTCCCCAGTCATACCTCCTGGTGTTGCCTTGGTGGTCATGTTGTCATCGTGGGCCATTGCTCGCTCGTGGTAGTGGCCCGACAAGCCATCCGCCGCTCGGCAGACCAGGCCAATTTCATGATCATCAAGGCCCTGCAAAGACAAGTGCTCCTCTTATTTTTTTTCGATTTCAATTTATTTTAAAATCCCAAAATCATTTAAAATTCCAGAGAAAACCACAAAAATTTCGAAAATCCCCAAAAATACAAAAATGCCCAAAAAAATACATATCCTTGACCGTTTCGAGCCGCTGAGTCCAAAAATGATCTCCGTTTCGCCATATCAAGTCCAGAAAATTCCCAAAATGCCCTTGACCCTATTCCAGCCATTTTCTCTCTAACTTCTGTTCCATTTTTCTTTCTTTGTTTTGTTTTATTCGTTTATTTATTGGTT
Organism: Guadua angustifolia; assembly: GCA_036346375.1. Classification (NCBI taxonomy): domain Eukaryota; kingdom Viridiplantae; phylum Streptophyta; class Magnoliopsida; order Poales; family Poaceae; genus Guadua; species Guadua angustifolia. Next base: position 33,008,385 of record CM070517.1, on the reverse strand, counting down.
GCGTTTTCTCGCGCTAGAACCGACATTGGAGCAACCATCGGCACGAATCTCGGAGCAGGAGCAGACGTCGGAGCCATCGCAGGAGCAGGAGCCGTTCGAAGCCGGACACGACATCAACCCCTTCTCACTAGGCGAACCCTCAAATCCGCAAGGCAAGCCACACTCCTTGAACATGTTGAACCCAGTTCCATTATAGTGTATATATATATTTCTTGTATTGCATTATTTTTGTTATTTTAGAAAACTAGCAAACATGGTAGTTTCGAATAACATGATTAGATACAACCAAATGTTAAACCTGTTGTTATGCCCTAATTCCTTTTTAACCTTAGGCTATAAAATATCGAACCCTCATAGATGTAGCAATCCATACAATTATTACTTTTAGACAAATGCTTAATCTCCGAGAGATGGCTTGGTTGATTTTCAAAAATTGCTACGGTGTGGGGGACAGTTTGGGCGGACCACGAGAGGTGGATACTGGCCCAACCTCCAACCGATGACAAAGCCAATTTTGTGGTGTGGTGGTGGTACAGTTGGTACCAATGGTTTGTGGTATGTCATTTGGCTGGGTCTTTGGCATTTAAGGACCGACGTCTTGGGCAAAGAAAATAACTTCAAATTCCACTCAACCACAGGTTGGGTCGGTCAGCGCTGTTGGCCTGATCCATGTAGCCCGGTATATTGTCTTTTCCCTTGGAATGCCTACAGGTGGACCCATTCTCTGTGGGAAGAATGGGTAGCGTCGTGGTTGGGGGTGAAACGGAATGGTGTGGCCATTCGACGGTTTTCACAATAGTAGGTTTCCTCAGTTAGTCAGGTCGCAAGGCCCACTTTGGCCAGTGGGCTCCTGGAAGCTGAGGATTTGCACCGCCTACTGGGTAGGAGCTAAAAAGGGGAAATTCAATGAAAGGTTGTGTCAATCTCGGTCGGGCCGCATGCATAAAAGTTGCATGTTGATCCGGTGGCACTAATGACCGTAGATGTCTTGTGGGTAAAGCTGAGCACCTCTGCAGAGTGATATCAATGGTATTCGAATACGTCGTGCTTAAGTTAATGAAGCCGAGTTAATCTAGGGTGATTCTCAGAATCGCGCCTGTAGCTTTTATAATTAAAACCTGTCATGAATGTGAACTTTGCAGATAACCCCCCATGATATATAATACTATATATGGTTTGTGTTTCAAATGTAAAATGAAAACTGATATTTTCAACTTGCATCACAATACTTAAAACCTGTGCCTACCTTTGTTTATCCCTGCATATAATATTCAGCATTTCCATGTGGTTTGTTGAGTACGGTTGTGTACTCACCCTTGCTCCCAATCCCCTCTTTAGATTTCAAATGAAGCTGGCGATCTCCAGAAGACCGTAGATGACGATGTTATTTGGTTTTGAAGGCCTTGATCTATCTGCTCAAGCCTTTCCTGTGGGTGTTCTGTAATGTATTCGGTGCCAGCCGCACCTTTTGTAAAACTCTGGCCGTTAGGCCCTTAAATTATCTTTAAAATATTCGTATTTGCTTTTATGTCTTACAATGTACGCTTGGTTACCTACAGCTAAATTCCTGGGTAGCTGTGAAGGTATTTATACGCACCCCTGAAAAGGGCGGTCCGTGACAATTGATGTAGAGCATATTGTAGGTATTGGGTATCATCACAAAAATGGAGAGAGAAGTTGAATTGATATAGAGCAGACTGTAAGTAATGGGTTTGTATAAATTCTAATAAACTGTCGTCGCAAAAAAAATATAACCATTGGGCGTCTGTATACATACAATAATAAAAGTTTGAATATGTGCTTTTTAGACTAAGTTTGGATATGAGCGGAAGCGGAGTTGTATGAGTTCAATATCATCGATTACTTGTTCGCAAATGCAGACGTTTGCAGTGTTACACGTGCACTGCACAACCGTTGTATGGAACACGGATGGCGATGCGGACGTTTGCCCATCCTAGACGGCCCAACCATGTGTCCAAAGTCAAGTTGGCCCATCCTACACACGGTCCACCGCAACCGAACAAATACACTTGCAGTCCATCCACGGCCCAGTATACACAGTGGCCGGGGTTGGGACAAGGATTGAAATCTCGTTTTCGCTCGAAATATCAGAGGTAGCTGGAAAACGAAATTTTAGTGAGATTTAGAAATTTCTGATAAATTCTGAACAAAATGCAAAAACGGATTTTCAATTCTAGTTTTTTTTCCACTAGTAGAACCAAGATCTCAGTCGATTTTGCTAAGATCTTAGTAAAATTAGACAACGTGAAATCTGGTCGAAATGAAATCAAAAAATTTTAAAAATTTTTTTAGAGATTTCGAGCATATTGTTGATATTTCCATAAAAATTTCAAATAATTATGAAGCTTGTGTAATTTTTAAAAATTTAAATATTACTACTGTTCTGATAAAACGCTGACCAGAAATTTTGAACCAAATGAAAAGGGGACAAACCACGTTAAAAATATTTTAAATTTTTTTGCATGATTTTGACATATCATTAATCTTTCCATAAATTTTTTAGGTGATGATGAAGCTCGAGGGATTTTTAAAAATTCAGAAAACGGTGATGTCCGGATGGAAAATGGTTGAAAGTACGTTAGAAAATTTTGAAATTTTGATTGGATGGTTGTGATGCATCATTAACCATACCATTAAATTTTTAGATAATTATTAATCTGTGAAGTTAGAAATTTTGACAGTATTTCGACTGAAATTCAGATTTTAAGAATCACAATTGGAGACAATCAATATATATTTGCAAGACAATTAATAGGCATGAAATAAAATCGATACATATGATAGTTTGCCATATATTTGCATCACAATAAAAGCAATGTATATTTGCATCACGTACTTACGAGTAGTAGTATGCTTGTGGTGCAAACTCCTTTGCATTATCAACAATGAACTCGTGATACATCCTCTCGTGTTGTTGCTTGTATTATTTCTAGATCAAATCCCGCGGTAGCTAAGCAGACTTCCAATATTCGTAATGAACCATCCAGGTGCTAGAATTCTCTAACTGGTGAAGATACCTGACACTGACAGATGAGTGTCGTGCATACGGATCGACGTATGGATCAGTGTCGTTAAACGGCTAAGAGATGTTCAATTCATGATAACTCTGTCTGTAACTGTACCCACCTTAATCCCCTCTATAGGGCATCGAACTGTACCCACTATACTTAGTTGGTAAGCACAAATAGCTGAAAGACTAGCTGTTACACCATGAGCATGTGTCATCCTATAGCTGTGCTGCCTACCGTCGACCCCCACCATTCGACGCGCCCTTCCCCTTATTACAGTTCTGCCTCTATGAGTCTCTCCTTGGGGACTACCCCCTGTTATGATCCTGTCGGTGATTATGACTGTGAACGGATGCACATAGTATACCGGTCAGTTTCCGTCTCATCATCACCGAGAGAGTCTGTTGATGTCACTAAGCTACTATTGAGGCACTGCACATTATCAGGAGGTGTATTCGTTTCATCATCATTGCCGACATCAGACTCAAAATTACTTAGATCCTTCCATTTTCCCCTTAGGATGCCGATTGCTCAATAATTTCTTTAACCCGTCTAAAGCTCCAGCTAGCATGTCGTCGTTACCGACCATGTACTCGGCCTAATCTGAGAGGCTCTTCCCATCTGTGGCTAATTAAAAGTAATATTAACACCGTTGTGAGGTTCGATATATATGATTCATAAGTAGAATGAAAAACAATTACATTGGTTGTCAACTATAGTGCAGGTGATCTTCAACTACGGTAGAAGCTTCTATGTGCAAATGGGTAAAGTGTGAGGACGGTGTGAATGAATGAGTGTAGTGTGTACTAAAGTAACTAGATTTGAATGACATAGATAAATACATTAGTTCCTCAATGTTGTTAAGCAACTCTAGCTCTAGCTTAATAGTAAGGTCAAACACATTTAAACAACAGGTCTTGAGTTCAAATCACAACCATGGTATTTTTTGCATGATTTTTTCGCATAGTTCTAAGGTTGTGAAAAATTTAAATTTTTTTGTACACACTCCTAAAGTAGCCATAATGTTCCCATAAAATTTTTAGCTCATGATCAAATCTAACAAATTCTTAAAAAAATGATAATGCTAGTTCATACTTTTTGGATTTTAGAGTACGTGCTGGTAGAGTTTACAATGTTTTATTGACCAACCAAAACAGAATTAATTTTTTTAAAACTTTGAGACAAGGGTTACAAGGAAATTCTTAAGCTCTCCAAAAAATTTTAGGTCATGATCAAACTGGAAAAAATTTATAAAATTCTAACACGGTTACTACCTCATTTATGCTCATTCTATTTTTATTTTTAAATATAACAAATCAACTTAAAATATTTTGATTTTTTTTTTGTGATCCTACACTTGTTATAATAGTAGAATAAATTTTTCATAGCATGATAAAACTAGTAAAATTTTATAAAAATTCGAAAGTTTTTCAGTCAAAATTTTAAAATGTCTTAAAAAATGATTTTTCAATAAATTCTCATGGAATATCACTTTTTCCAGGGTTATTGACCTAAATCAAGTCATGAAACTTGAATTTCCGGCTCAAATTACCGAAATTTCGGGCGGTATGAGTGAGATTTCATCGAGAAAAATAAGATTACTGTAGCAATACAATTTTTTTTGAAATTTTCGATTCTACCGGCATTCCTATGTTTCGTCCAGGTCTAAAAAAACGAGATCCCGCGGAGATTTCTAACCATGGTTGGGACAGCACCCGACCGCCGAAAGCAACGTTCGTCCGTCACTCTTCGTGTCTTTGTTTCTCCCTACCGGAAAGTCAGAAACCACTGCACCGCACTGTACGCACGCCCAATTCGTCAAGCCGCCGGCCCGCCATCAATCGCTTCTCTCCTCCTCGGCACCTACCGTCTGCTACCGATCACGCAGCGATCGAAAGCTGCTGTCTGCCACGAGATGGGCTGTCGTCGCGCTGGGTGTCAATAGCTCTCGATCACTCTCTCGTACCAAGCTACACGGCACATCGAGCTAGCTAGCTAGCAGCCTCCGTCAGTGTGGACTATGGCATGTAGCGCCGGATTTTATCCAGTCTACGTCAGGCCGGCAGCCCTGGCGCGGCCCATGCCGTGGATCGAGATGGCTTCCCTTGGCACGGCGGTGCCCATGATGGCATGATGCTACGCTAGCTTCTGCACCTGCATGAATTGTCGAATGGGCATCATCGATCGTCTGCTTGATCTCTGCACCGATGATGCATGCGTTGTCGACCTGTCGTGCACCCTCACAAGCAAACCTGCGCGCACCGATCATATCGTGTATGGTGTATGCATGTACCATCACTAGAACTGAATATGACTTTTATCAAAAAAAAAGAAAGAAAGAAAGAACTGAATATGACTTGTGTGTGATCACTTAGACATATGCCATATAGTCTCTTTTTTCTGAAGAATTGAAAGTGGGGTCGATTTTATGGTGTATTATACTAGCTAGTAATGTATAGTGGATTATATAAATCAAATACAACCGTTAATTTGTTAAGAGTATTTCTATTACTCTATTATCAAAAAAGTATAAATAAATAAATACTATAACTAATATGATATATTAGATCGAAAAAAATGAATAATCCATATTGAATTTAGTGTACCATAAAAGAGCTCTAAGGTAGACGCCATACTATTTTGCTACCTTGTGTGAGTTGGCATTTCCAGTTAGGGTTTGCCTGGCCCACAGACCTATTTGTAGTTTTATATATTTTGTGAGTGACTTACCGAATATTTGAAACGACCCTAACTTAACCTAGATTGAATTGGACCACTGACTTGGTCAGACTGCACAGAGAGCAATGGTGGCAATAACCCTAATATGTTATAAGTTGCTCGATCATTTTCCGTGTGCATTGCATTGTAGTGTCGTTAGCCATCATCCATTCGTTCGGTAGAGTGATTGTTCATTTGTTAGCCATTTGTCCATGCAATTGTGTGCTCATACGTTCATGATAACTATTAACTAGTTATAATCATGCATGAACATTGAAAGAATTTTTAGAGACTATTCCTTCCTCCAGACATCAAGTTAATTTTGAAAATAGTTTTCTGCCTTCTCTCGATCGGTGGAATCAAGTTTTGAAGATAGTTTTCAAAAAGAAATATCTAGGTCATCTGTGAGCACACAATTTTACTGTAGGAAAGATTTTGTTTTCAAAAGCAATAGATAATTATTTTGACAAACATCTATTCTCTGAATTCCTACAAACTACTGGAACTGCGCCGACCATGTGCACAATTTCAGTAGGAAGAACATTTCAGAAAACAGTAAAAAAAATATTTTGAGTCTTTGAAAAGAATTTCAGAAAAAAATAATTTGTATGAGAGGGTCCAGCAGGGCCACATTTACAAAAAAAAAGACCCTTATACTTTGAACAATTTTCAAAGATAGTGTTTTCTTTTAAGATATTGAATTTTGGAAAAAGGATAAGGGCCTCCATGAAAAATTATTTCAGATTTAAAACTATTCAAAATCAGCTTTCGGGAACTCCAATGAAATACCAATAATATCCTCTTACTTCTCAAGTTTTTACCAAAATACCGTGGGGGTAAATTTACCATTCTAACCTTACTGCAAGGTGTCCCCATGAGGTGTTATGAGCACAATTAACCAGTATTTCTGTTTCACAAAAGGTTAAATAAATGTATACTTACTATTACACTGGAGAGTTTAGGTGCTCCGATGGGTTTTAAAAGAAAGGACCTGAAAAATAAAATTATGTTTTGGTCCCTCTGTGGTTTACGTTCAGGTCTTGCCAGCGGTTTTTTAGAAGAATAGACCCAAAAAAACAAAATTACATTTGGGTCCCAAGAAATGAGTTTTTTAGCATATTGGACCCAAAGAAAAACGAAAATACATTTAGATCCGTCCACGGTTTTCTCCAAAAAACCACAATTTCACCAACGGTTTATAGCAATCTATAAATTCGTCAACGGATCCTAGCGACCCATTTTTTTTAAAAAAAAACAAAAACCAAAATTACGCAAAAAAAATTACATTTAGGTCGCTACGTGGTTTTCTCAAAAAAAATTCACAGATTCGCTGACAGCTCCTAACAACCTATTTTTTTAAAAAAAATAGAAAACTCTACGCGGTTTTCTCCAAAAAAAATTCACGGATTCGCTGACAGCTCCTAACAACCCATTTTTTTAAAAAAATAGAAAACCAAAATTACACAATTTTTTTAAAAAATATCGGTCGGACCAAGAATTTAGTTTTTAGCATGTTGGACCTAAGAAAAACGAAAATACGTTTAGATCCCTCTGCGGTTTTCTCCTAAAAAACCATAGATTCGTCGACAGTTTATAACAGTCTACAGATTCGTCGACGGGTCCTAGCGACCCATTTTTTAAAAAAAACCAAGAAAATTAAAATTATGCAAAACAAAAGAAATTATGTTTAGGTCATTCCATAGTTCTCTCCCAATAAAAATTCCACAGTTTCGCCGACCGCTCTTAGCAGCCTATTTTTTTAAAAAAAACCCAGAAAATTGAAATTACGCAATTTTTTCGGAAATATCCGTCAGGCCAAATTTCACGCGGCGCATTGTCGCTCGATCGAATTTTCCAAATTTTGTACATCACAGCATCAAGCGACGAAATTTTGTACGATGCAGCGTAGCGCTGGACCTGGCCAGTTAATTTGATGATCGCAAGGCGAAATGCCTTAAATATTGCTTCACAGCTACAGTTTAGGCCATTTGTTCATTCGACCAGGTGAGCTTTTCCCTGTGTCCTCTTTTTCCTCCTTCCTTCTCATGGCTAACCAGTTTTAGCATTTGGCCATGGAGGCAAAGAGGGAAGAGAAGAAAGGACTCGAGACAAAGAAGGGGGCGAACTCAAGCATCCAGCCAAGCATCATTCTTAAGCATGCATCTTAATCTCAAGAGATCGCAATAGCAGCCACTGCTGCAATGCATTTCGTTCAGTAGGCACTGCCTTCTTTCTTTATTTCTCTCTTCTTTTGGTCAGCAGCACTAAAGCAATATTGCTGCAGTTTCTGGCCAAGAAAAGGAGGAGAGAACTAGGAAGAGGAAAGGGGACAACAGCAGCGATAGAATTTTTTTTTTAAATAATATTATTTTAATTCGAAATTGCGACATTAATACACGAATTTAAAAAATTGCAGAAATAATATCCGGTCGCCAAACCGTTTAGCGATATCAGGTCGCCGCCAAACGGTTTGGCGATAATAGGTAGTCGCCAGACGGTTTGGCGACTATACCGTAATCCCGCTGTCGGTCACCGGTGATGACCCGCTTGTCGCCAGTCGGTGTGGTCGCCACACCGCTCGGCGATTATCGAGTAGTCGCCAAGCCGTTTGGCGACTACTAGTAGTCGCCGAGCGGTGTGGCGATTACTCAAGAGTCGCCGAGCGGTGTGGCGACTACTACCAACTCTGTTCGGCGAGCGGTAACGGCCGCAAGGCACAAGTAAGAAAATGTAAGAAAAGCGCGGCCGAGGCGTCGGGCAAGGAGAGAGAGGAAGAGAGGGAGAGGAAGGAGGAGAGAGAGGCGGGAGAGGGAGAGAGAGGGCGTCCACAGGGAGAGGGAGAGGAGAGGCGCCGGGAGAGGAGGAGAGAGAGATCGCTGAGAGAGAGAGGGGAGGGAGAGGAGGAGGAAGAAGAAAGGAGGAAGAAAAAAAGAAAAAAAGGTATTTTTTGATATTTTTTATTAAATTTTTGTAGTGTAAAATAATTTACATATTTTGTCATATTAGAAAATATAGAAATTTTAGAAATTAGAAAATTTTAGAAATTTTAGGAAATAGAAAATCTTAGAAATTTTGGAAATTGTAGATATTAGAAATTTTAGAAATTTGAGATATTAGAAAATTAAGAATTTAGAAATGTTAGATATTAGAGATTTTAGATATTAGAAATTTTAGAAATGATACAATATCGATGTTTATGCAATATTAGAAATTTTAGATATTAATGCAATGTCGATACTAGAGAGTTTAGATATTGATGCAACATTAGATAATTTAGATTTTGATGCAATATAGCGATTTTAGATTGTTCGTACAAAATGCCTAAGCATGATAATTTTCTTATTTAGGAGGGAATTGTTAATTTAGATATTGATGCAATATAAAAATTAATTTTGTTTAGTTAGTGTAGTGATATTAAACATTAGTGGTGATCTAGAAATCAATTTTGTTTATGTGGTCGCAAAGAATGCTCGGATGCAAATGAAATTTAGGGTATATTACTGGCGATGGTGAAATAAAAATTAGGCGTAATGGTGTTGATTTGAGCAGCTTTTGCAATCACAATGGCGGAACACTTATGTCTCGATAGAGTTAGCATCCGTGATATAAAGCTTTGTTGACCAAATATTTTTCCTGGATGCAAGTGTTTACTCTGTTACCATTCAAGTCGTATTCACGCGTAGTAAGGGTGACCCGGCTATGTGGGAATTGAAGAAAATAGATCGGACGTACTTGTGGCAGAAATGGTTAAGGTGGTGCAAGGGATCTAGCCTTGAATGTGTAATGCTGGTGCAGGCGTGCCCTAGAGAAGAGGTGAATATTAGCGACGTGGTAAAGCAAGACGTCGACTCAAATTGAACAAGTTCAGGTAGTGGTGCCGGTTGAGGTAGCAGCGGAGGATGATAACAGGGATGCAGCAAACGCGGAAGGTCGGGCAGATGAAGGGGAGGAAATCGAGCAAATTGTTGATCAATTGGAGTTGGTGGACCATATGGCGAGGCAAGATGAAGCTGAAATGTTGGAGTGTGATGATGACATCGACGAAGATGAGGAAGAGGGAGGAGATGATGAAATGCATAGTAGTACTGGGGCAACGGATGTACCCATCCCTGACGAGTGGAACAGGAAAAACAAAGCTAGTATGGAAGTTTTGTGGGGGCATGAGTCGCGTTGGGAGTATGGTAGCAATGCCGTTCGGCTGAATCAAGTTTTCGCAAACAATTCTGAGTTGAAGTTGGCGGTGATTGTGGGCACTATCGCAGCAGAGAGAGTTCCGAGTTGTTTTGTCCAGTCCAGATAGATACACAGTGAAGTGCAGAACCGAAGGATGTGAATTCCGAGTACATGCTTACAAGCCGAAGTGCGAGACATTTTGGATTGCATCACGAGTAGATGGGCACACATGCAGACTAGAAAATGTTCTGGTGAAACACCGCAACTTGAATGCGGCTCTAATCGCTAGCGTGATGTTCAATGAGATCATCGAGAAGAGGGACATTGAGTGTTCTTATATTCAGAAAGCAATCTTGAGAACATTTAAGTATCAGATAAGTTACTCGATGGCCTGGCGTGCGAAGCAAAAGGCATTAGAGAAGAGGTTTGGCACATATGAGGCTTCGTATTGTAACCTACCTCGTGTGCTTGATGTCTTGAAGGAAACAAACCCGGGCACGTACACCGCTTTTGAAGAAAGTGAAGCGGATGGTAACGGGGTCTCGATATTTCGTCGAGCTTTCTTTTCACTGGGTCCTTGCATTGCGTCATTCAGGTACTGCCGTCCATTGTTGTGCGTCGATGGTACATTCTTGACTGGGAAATACAAGGGGCAGATTCTAACGGCAATTGCAATTGATGGGAACAACCACATACTTCCATTGGCCTTTGCATTTGTTGAGGGTGAGAACCGGGATAGCTGGCTGTGGTTTTTCAGACATTTGAAGTTCGGGGTAGTTCGTGATCAGCCCAACGTGTGCATCATCCATGACCGCCATAAAGGTATCATTTCGGCAATTAAGACTCTACAGGAGGACCTTGATGAGCCTTTTCCGTGGCGTGACATGCAGAACAGGTGGTGCATGAGACATTTGGGAGCAAATTTTTTCAGGCAGTTCAAGAGTAAGAAGCTGATGAACCTATTTAAGAGGTTATGCAAGCAGAACCAAGCACGTAAGTTCAACGCGATATTGGCCGAGTTGGACAAGCACACTACCGCACAGATTGAAGAGCTGAAGAAGCAACCAGCAACGCCGAACGATTGCCCACCGAAAAGGCTATCACCCCTCGGAGCGCTCGATCCTCCAAATCTGAGGAGACGATCGTCAAGAAACATTAAGTGTTTCTCGCACTGGATAGAGGCGGAGCCGTTGGAGAAGTGGGCATTGCTCCATACGTAAGTGGTAGCCCGCATTGCGTAGGCCGTCCTAGAATTTTTTCGTAATTTTTGGACCGTGTCGGCTGTCATCCATGGGCAACGAAAACCCCTTAGTGCCCACGATTTCCGTGGTTTCAGAGCCGTTAGTGCCTTTTCCGACTTCGCAACAAAATGCCGGAGGAACGTCTTCCTATCTCGCCCATATGTAAGTGGTAGCCCGCACTGCGTAGGCCGGCCTTCATTTATTCAGTCTTTTTTTGACCGTGTCTTGCCAATCCCGCGGGGCTATGAAAATACGAAAGTGAGATGCGTATCACTAACGAACTAAAATAATTCTTCCCGTCTATTACATGACAAGAGTTTTTTTAGTTTTTTCCTGTTTAATATAACAATTATTGCATAAACAGTTCACAAAAAAATTTACTTACAAATTAATAAATGTACAGTATTATCGCCAAACAGTTGAACGACTACTAGTAGTCGCCACACCGCTCGGCGACTACTAGTAGTCGCCGAGCCGTTTGGCGACTACTGAGTAGTCGCCGAGCGGTTTGGCGACCACTCCTGACTTGGCGATAACCGGGTATCGGCGATTTGATCTGTGGATTAGGCTATTATCGCCAAACTATTCGGCGACTTATTCAAGAGTCGCCAAACCGCTTAGCGACGACCTATTATCGCCAAACGGTTTGGCGACCGGATATTATTTCTGCAATTTTTTAAAAACGTGTATTAATGTCGCAATTTCGAATTAAAATAATATTATTTAAAAAAAAAATTCGCAGCGATATCATATCAAGCACTCATCCATCCAGCGCATCCTTTTGCATCAAGGTTGGCATAAAGAATCCATAAATCAAATAATAGAGTAAATCTGAAAATAATTGGATGTGTTTCCATGTATGATGTCTCGTTCTGTCAAGAAACGAGCATGTCTCAGTTTTGCTGTATGTTCTTTTAGCAAGAAGATGTTACATACCAATCTGAAAATAACTAATATGTGTAGGTTGCTTTCAGTTCATTTTTGCATCGTTGAACTTATATATCTATTGCTTACAGGTACATTCCCTTGCCATGGTTCTTGTCAGATAGATACAAGTATTTAAGTAGGAAAGTAAGTAACTAGCATGGATAAGATAGATTGATAGCTGTTTTCAGTACTCATCAGTAAAGCATCATGTGTAGAAATTTGAAGCATAGAACCAGGACAAGACTAAAATCTTGAGTAAAGTTATCACAAGGCTCGGATCTAGTATTTTCTCCTCATTGCCATGTTAAAAGAAGTAGATCATGCAATTCTTGCTTAATCAGATCATGTCTTATGGGGTTCTATTAAGGATCTTCTCGTGTTAGTGTGAGCTCTTGACAAGAACCATGGCTATACGCTGCAACAATGTTCAGGTCTGTTTATTCATCATTGCAAAGATGTCAGTTCTCTAATCCTTACTTTAATTTCGTCAAAGAAGCATCCTGACATAAGGATCCTTAATGCTAGTGTGATGTATTGCTCAATTCATGAAATCGGTATGATGAGCTAGGTAGAATCATGTCAAGAACTCATTCCTAAAAGATATTTCCTAAATTCAACAATTTAAACAATAAACTTTCTCTTAAACATAAACATAATCCTTTTAAACTATTAATTATGTTCCTAAATAATTCAACAATTAAAACCTTTCTCTTAAACATAAAAGATATTTACTTTCCAGTTACAATGAAGGTTTCCTTAAAATAAGTTGTCATTTATTTTTTGAACTAATTAACTTGAAAATGTTTCTTTAAATATGAAACTTAATAATCCTAATCCATTACTTAAATAAACAAATAATTTAAACGTTCTATTTTGAAGCTGGAACTCAGAAGTATTCTTTAAATCTGAAACTTAACATTATCTTCTAAATCAAATTGTCTTAAGAGAACTTATCTTGTTTCTCTCCCTTCTCTATTCAAAAATAACCGTACAACTTTAGAATGAGAGTCTAATCTGATAGCCTTAGTCAAAAAGAATCGCAGTCTGTGCATATGCATTATGTTTCCATTTGGTGTTAGTCCTTATTGGACTTGAGATCTGTTGTTCAAGCTTCAACCCTTGTTTTCCAAATCTTTCGGTCTTCAAGTCTTCCAGTATCTCAAGCAAGTCCAATTCTTTGATCGTGTTGTCTTGTTAATTTCTTTATCAAGTACTTGCAACTTAGTTTGCTTAATATCACTTGCGTGGTAAAACGTTACTTTGTAAAAGAACAATTAAACTTGACCACAATGAAATTATGTTATGTTTGGATGGTTGACCGGCTGGTGGAGCAGTTGGTGGATTTAATTATATTATATGGCTAGTCATGGGAGGTTAGGGTGAGTACAATAGTAAAGTCTCCTACTAGCTAATAGTAAGTTAAAAGCTAGCTTATACAATAACTGTCTCTAAAAGTTGTCTTTAGATGTTATGCAATAACTATTTTTTTTTCTCATATACATAAATAATCTATTTATACTTTCGTGCAAAGCTAGTTATTAGGGTATGTACAATAAAGTCACCTCAGCTAGCTCTTGGCCTGTATACATTAGTTTTGGCCTATGTAAAAAAGTGAGAAAAGATGAGAAAAAAAGAGAGCTATTTCTTATTTAGTAGCTAACTTTGCACGGGAGCATAGGCAAATATTTATGTACAAAAGAGAAAAAAGTAGTTATTGCACAACATTTAGAGAGAGTTATTGTACAAACTAAATTTTAGCTTACTATTAGCCAGCAATGGGCTTAACTATTGTACTTACCCTTAAATAACGGCAAGTACAATAACAAAGCCAGCTGCTTACTTCATCTTCTATCCATATCATCTAGAGTAAGCACTAAAGCCAGCTTGTACAATAGCTATTTTTAAAAGTTGGCTCTAGATGTTGTGCATTAACTATCTCTTTTCTCTTGTACATAACTAATCTACCTATACTCCCGTATAATGCTTACTTAGAGCCAGCTCCCTTCTTTCTTCTCTTTCCTCACTCTTCCGCATAGGACAAAACCGACATGAACATGTTAAGAGTAAGTTGAGGTGATCTTATTGTACATGCTCTAAGAGCCAGCTCCCTTCTCTCTCCTCTTTTCTTACTCTTTCATATAGACTAAAGCTAATGCATACAGACTAAGAGTCAGTTATTGTACATGCCCTTAGATAATGGAATGGAGTTGTGGTTGTCAAGGCCTTCCCTATATATGGGATCTCACCTTAAGGTTAAACAACAACTTCCATATAAGAGCATTCACAACGCATTAACCACATACCTGTTATGGGCGGGGCAAGCTCAGTAATGATATCTAAATGTTGTATCCCTGCATGGAGTGTAATCTATGTGTAACGCAAGAGTAGGCATTAGTATCCCTAAGGACTTTGGATACCAAGATGTGGTTAGATTATCCATTACTATAGAATAGTACATCACTATCGCATCATCTGAGTCGTTTTTTATGTTTTTAGAAAAAAAAAACAATTGTGATAAATGACTTAGAAGAGGTGTTTATAACTATCACTATCGGTTCTTAAGCTAGAAATAGTTGTGATGTAGCACCTGTCACATCACGAATCGGTTCTAATATTAAAACCGATTAAGATGTTCCATATACATCACTATCGATTCTCACATAAGAACCGATAGTGATATACAACCATCACTATCGGTTCTTTTGATGGTTATACACATCAATATTGATTCTCATATAAGAACTAAAAGTGATGTTCTATACATTTGAATCGGTTTCAATATTGAACCGATAGCGATGTTCCTATACATTTATATGGAACTGATAGTGCTGTATTTGTACTTTGTGTCGGTTCCGTTCGAAACCGATAGTTGGTTCCGGTTGAAATCGATTGAGATGGGAGTCGCTGGGTTCATAAGCAGCCTAGCTAGGGTTTTGGTCACAAGCCCCAATCCAATCCCCAGAAATCCCAATCCCACCAGTAGCGTGGAGTAGCCGCCGCCTCGGTCACCGCCAGCGTGGAGGATGGCGAACTGCACGGACCCGCTGGCGAAGAGCATCCACAGCACGAACCCACAGAACCTGGTGGAGAAGATCGTCGTCCCCGTCGCCGTCCTCGTCGGCCTCCGAGCTCTGCCCCCATCGCCGTCCCGTCGGCCCCTGAGGTTCGCCCCCGAACTCACGGCCCCCGTCCCCATTGGCCTTGCTTCCGAGCTCCCCACCAAGACAAGGAGTTGTACGAGAAGGCGTTCGGCGATAAGGAGAAGCGCCAGGGCTTCCTCAATTAGCGCATCCAGCTGCTGGAGCACGGCATCCTGTCGCAGCTGGGCTTCGCGCCCAGTGGTATCTGCTCCATGGTGCAGGTCACCGACCTCAAGAACTCGGCCCATGCTCGGCAAGCACCGTGCCGTCACCCGCTAGGCCGTCGCGCTGCTCCAGGACAACTACCCCGAGTTCATCGCCAAGAAGGTAATGTGTCTCCCCGTCGTTGAATTATTTATTTGGAATTTTGCCTACAGTAGTTACGATTAAAAATCTGATCATGTCTTTCGAAATTTAGTCGTCGCCAAAGATTCAATGCTTATGCGTTCGTAGTTTAACGTTGGTAGTGAATGGTTGGGGCAAATGGGCACTGTGGTAAAGGTAAAACTTTGCGGTTTCGTAGTTCTTTTTACACCGGTTTGAGTCCTGGTTTTGAGTTGACTACTGTCTTTTTGTGTGTGCTTTGGTAATCAACCAAAGCGCGGTTGGGATCTTTCTTTATGTTGGATTTTTAATTGCTATCCAAATTACTTGCCGTTTCTTTGGCAGTGTTTTATCTTTCCTTATGTTGGATTTTTAGTGGGCTGTTACATAGTCCATGCTGTGCAATGAGGATACGGAATTTTACTCCAATCTGAGATGCTGTTAGATGAACTGAAACTAGCATTTTATTTAGGCTCAATATTTCTAAGAGAAGTATTTAGTCTAGTGATATGATCATATCTTGCTGCACGGCATTGATGACTGGCCTTTGTTTAAGATTTTCTTCTTTAGTTGCTTACTCATCCCATATAAAAGATTTCTCATCTCTTTCTATCACCACATGTTCCTTCTTGTAATTAATATTTTTATAGAATGCTAACATGCTCAAACATATTTCATATGGTTGTGCTACCAGGAATCTATGGAGAAGGCTGTAACAAACGAAGTGGCTAAAGCTGTTGTACCCGCTACTGACGTGATGTTTCAAGCACTTAGGTAAGTTCCTAGCTTAATTATATTTTGGCTCCCTGTTGTGTCAAATTTTTATTGAACTCCTCTAACATATTTTTTTCTTGCTAGTGAATTCGGAACTAAGGTAGTACCACCCAAAAAAATTCTAAAGATGCTTGCTGAGCTTTTTGATCATCCACACCAGAATGTTCGGGCTTCTTCCAAGGGTTTGACACTTAAGCTTTGTCGGTGGATTGGCAAAGAGCCTGTAAAAGCAATTTTATTTGAAAAGATGAGAGATACAATGGTGGGATTATTCGTACCAGTACAATACCTATATTGATCATGTGTATTGTGAGTGAATATTATATCCATGCTTCCTTTCGTTTGTAGGAAAAAGAGTTAGAAGCAGAGCTAGCAAACATCTCAGGAATTGCTAAGCCAACTCGCAAGATAAGGTGATTTTCTTCTTTTAAAGAACATCTCTGTCTGATATGTTTGGCTTTACATGAAATTTCTGACCTAACCTTGGCAAATTGATATATAAATTCTAGGTTCAGGTTGTATTATGATTCTACATGAACTATGATAAAATTTCACAGATTATGTTTTGTAGTGCTTTTATGTTTGTCTGATTGTTTTACTTTTGTTAGAGTAGAGGGCCATATTGCAAGCTATTTGTTATTAATCGGGCCAAAACCGACTATAATAGCGCCGTCTCATTACTATCTAATGATTTTGTATCGCCATCAGAACCAACTGTGATGAAGAAAATGAATCGATTGTGATGTACATTCTTGTAGTAGTTTGAAATGAAAAGGTATACTACATGCACAGCTGAAGTAGCAGATGACGTCCGACAACAACGGGAAGCCTTATGCTGAAAGCATGTCTTTAGCCTTATAGCACACCAATAAGTGTATCTATAACTTGGCATGAAGACTACGACGCCTACGGGTAAAATAGTGCGGCTCTGCAGAGTGTAAGGCCTCATTTGGTATAGCTGGAGCTTGTGCAGAAGCCTGCTTTTGGCTGGCTGTCTTGAGAAGCAGCTGATTAGAGAAGTTGCTGTCTGAAAAAGCCTGCCGTTTGGTAGTTTAGCTTCTGTAGGGCTGAATGATTGTTCTGAGTTGTATATGATGATTGAAATGTCTGAAATACCCTTGAAGAGTCTGATGCCTTGTTCGTTTGCTAATTAAGAGTTAATAGCTCATTAGATAATTTCTTAAGCAAGATAAGAGATCCTCACTGGATCCTAAATCCCAGCGGACAATGGAAAGACAGTAGACAATGAAAATTGGTACAGATGTCACGTTGTGTACCCTATAACTTCTTGAGAGGCTCATGTCATCTCCTTGCGTAATTTTCCTCTGAAATAACGCTAAATATTATTTTTAGATTTGTTGTAAGTTTAGTGCCGTATGAACTGATTATCCTTTATTGGTGAGGTAAGTATTGGTACACATTCGATAATCCAACATCTCAGCACATATGGCCATCATTCACGGAGCTCAAAGCAATGTACCACTAATTTATAAAGTAATGTACATCAGAATGAGGTATTGCACCATAGCTGTTTTTACTACACATTCTACAAAACTCAGAAAAACACAAGCAGATCTAATCAAATTCTTGCACTGTAATGAGCTAGTAGCAGTCAATTTCCTAGTTTGCTAAAAGCGATACAAGGGGGAAAAATCCTCAGTTCATCTCTCTCTGTCTCTCTCCGCTTTCATGTCATAAACTACTAATAGCTCTAGTTCTTGATATGCATGTTCTTGTCTGCCTTCCTGCCACCTGCCACACAAAACCAGTAAGAAAAAAAAACCATGCATCTATCCCTCGCCTCCCATAAAAAAATGCTTTAAAGAAATTTGAAAAACAACTTCTCCAAGCAGCTTATCTCTTTACATTATACCTGATAGTTCATAAATGTTTCAATCAGTTCCACAGTTTGAAAAGATCCAAGCAAGCAAGGTTGATACCTGTAAGCATAGGTGAAAACAGAAGCAATGCAAAGGTCAAAACATAAAATTAAATTACAGCAGCTTATTATAATAACTGTGATGTCTTAAATCTAGTAGCCGAATAGAACATGAATGGCAGTAGATGCCTAGAGGCCACAACGTATGTAAAATAAAACATAATAGGAAATGTCCTAAATGTTGGACAAGCAGAAATGACTTCATACTCTTCTAGCTCAAGATGAAATGTTGGACAAGCAGTCACTAACTCACAAGTCACAATGACATACTGCAGTTACAAATATACCTAGCATTTTCAACGAGACTCGTAAACATGTAGGCTAATATATCAAGAATAACTATAGCTCATGTGGACTGAACACAAGACCTGAGCTAACCAACCTGTAACAATTTTCAGCAGAGAATCTAGTTTGACAGTTACATCATTTCGAAATATGCGAACTACGCGACAGAGGTAGCCCTTCAAAGGACCATTCCAGCCCAATTGAGAAAAGTTGTTCTCTGGTGCTCCTGTAAGGCCTTTCAGCTGTATGATCAAGGAAATGAACAAAAAATATTATTTTCTGCCGAGAATGCATGATAATAATGCTGTATGATCAAGGAAACTGAGCTAGGGACTTCAGATGCAGGAACAGAAATTTCGGCAGTGTTCTCACTTTCACTTTCATTATAGATAAACAGTATTCCCATGTACAAGTGTTTAACAACTCCTTGCTTACCCTGAAAATATATTAAACAGATCAACAAGGGTGCCAAATGGAAGGAATCAAATTCTCAGATAATTATAGAAAATGTGAAAACACAAGTTACAGCTATAAAGCATGTAAGTACAATAACAATGCAACACATAAGTTATCCGGTGGCAATTCAAACTGCTAACCAGACAAGAATTATGCAAGGGGGAGGAAAAAAATAGTTGTTAACAAGCACATGGATGAGCCAAACAATAGTACAGTGTAGGTAAACCAATAGTGCGACACACAGACAAGAGCATTACAAATTTTTTTGAAATAGCTTGGAGATCAACTGTTGGTATAACCTTTATCATCACTCTTTTCCGTCCATCATCCGCACTAACAACCTACAAACTCACAGGGGCATTGTGACAAACCCATTTTACCATACCTGTGCTAGATCTCCTTTATAATTTCCACTCTTCATGTGCACCCATGTACCTGGAGAGATTTCAAATGTTTTTGAACGACTAGATAGCAATATAGGGACTTCAAATGCAGGAACAGAACTAATCCTGCTTTGATAAACATTGCAAAATCCTTTGCATGCCTGCAGCAAGAGGTGCCCATATGGTCAGTGGATAGGATTGTGTGCATGAGAACTGACAAAAATCACAGGCCTTCCCAGCCTACTCTTCCCAGCATTCAAAATTTTTTTGCATGAAGCAGAAAGCCATTTGACGCTCACGCATTCCTCAAGTTCGTCACCTCCTCATTCTGAACATTGAGTAACAATATTGTGAATTGGCAAGTTGCTCCTCAACCCATTGATATCCAGTAATGATAGGCATTCTTCTTGGCCTTTTCGTA
This sequence comes from Guadua angustifolia, assembly GCA_036346375.1. Lineage (NCBI taxonomy): Eukaryota > Viridiplantae > Streptophyta > Magnoliopsida > Poales > Poaceae > Guadua > Guadua angustifolia. The sequence continues at coordinate 32,988,575 of CM070517.1, read as the reverse complement.
CTTGATTCCTCATGATCCAACATTGCATAAGCCGCTATAGCAACAAGCGGCAAGAACAAGTTATCTCCTTCATTTTCCTTTTTATCATCAAGTGAGATATCATCATCGCTTGATTCACTACCATTTGATTCACTCGAACTTGAGGAGATCATCTGCACATACATATCACATGATAGAAAACATATAACATAAGGAAAAAATACATAATCCGTGACAAAGAAATAAGAGGTTCAACATATAAGCAAAGTAGATTCTTTTCTAACAAGATCAACACTAGAGGTAGAAGATCATAGAAATGTTCATCACTCCCTTCATCAGCACCGGCATCAATAACTAAGTTAATCATTTCACATATCTCTTTTCTAACAAGATCAACACCAGAGGTAGAAGACGCAGATGATTTATTGGTTTGGGACTTCTCAACAGCATCCACAAGTCGCTCAAACTGCTTATCTCTAAAATTTTTCTTCGTCTTCTTTCCACTTGGTGAATTCTGCATAATTCTTTTCTTCGAGTGCCTATCCACATTTGGTGTCCCGGCATGTGTCTTGCTAGGTGTGGCATTGCAATCAACACCCGTACCATCGCCTACAAGTTCATCTGTGACATCTTGAACATCCATGTGGCATTCCTTAAATGCACCTGGCACACGTGATGACTCATTGGTGCACATTGTACCATCAAAAATCACTCGTAGTGACTCTTCATGCTCGAGTGGTGCATATCGAAACTTAGCACAACCTGGTTGGGACTGAAAAGAAGTAAGAAGAACATCAATAAATTGTAGCATTAAACCTAATGGACAAACGATTAAAATTTGCATACATTTATTTGCTGAGCCCACCAATCATCATCAACCACGATGGCACCAGTTGCGGGATCCCTTCCTAAACCAGATGCATTAAGATTCAATGTCTTCCACATGGTATAATCAGCCTTCAAGCTATCCCACCTATTTTTGAATTGCTTGCGGTTGTAACTCCTCTTTGTGCGTTCATTGAACTTGGTTTCAAGGTTAGCGTAGCCTTTGTTGTTTAGACATTGGAAAGGTCTATTTTTCGCAGCCACTTCTTCCAAACAAATTTCTATGAAAACCCTATTGGCAAATGCATCCCATATTGCTTTTGTTGGCTTGTTTTTTTCCATCTATAAATATATAACATAACAAGAATCATGGTACTCTGACTCAATAGCTTAACCCAATCAATGCTATAACAGGACAAAGCTACTCCTGTGAATACTCTAAGGGAGAATAGAAAATCATGCAGTTGCTATGAGATTGTCACAAATAAATCTGGTCTCTATCACAACAACCAAAATCAAATTCAATCTCTATCACAACAATCACATACAATCAATTTTCAAATCTTCCAAACATTCAAAGAAAGTAACCTCAGCAGCAGAGGAAGGGGAGGCGTCGCCGGTTAGGGGAGTGACAGTGGAGGTGGCGCTGGCTTGGGAGACGAACGGAGGGGCGACGCCGGCTTGGAGGAGACGAACGGAGGGGCGACGCCGGCTTGGAGGAGACGAACGGAGGGGAGGCGACGCTGGTGCGGAGGAGACGAACGAGGGGCGACGCCGGCGCGGAGGAGACGACCGGAGGGGAGGCGACGCTGGCGTGGAGGAGACGAACGGAGGGGAGGCGACGCTGGATTTGACGAGCACGAAGTCGGAGGAGGCGTGCGGGCTTAGGGAACGGACTCAAGGGAGGCAGCACAAGGTCGGGGAACACGCGGAGGGGCGGAACGGAGGGGCGTCGCGCTGGATTTGACGAGCCGCCGGCGCTGCTTCTCTCTGCGCCAAACCCTAGCGCAAGGGATGGAGCGGCGACCACCAGGGAGCGAGAGGAATGGCTGAGAGAATCGGTATTTATACCGATGGCAATTTGTGGGTAAATATCACTCAACTCCAGGGGCAATGTTGTACCACCCATCCGCAAAAGCCATGGCTTCCCGTCGCGGTGCCCTATTCTCCGGCTTTTGCTTCTATTGTATGCGCGGCTTTGGCTTTGGCAGAAGCCGGTTCAGAAGCTATCTCTTTGGCCCAGCTTCCAGCTTCCAACTAGCAAAAGCTGCAGCCAAAGCTGAGCCAAAGGGGGCCTAAGAATTGTGACTTCTTACTCGCTGTTTCGGGTAGACGCGACTGCGGCAAGAAAGTGAACCTATATGAGGTTCTGTCCTGTAGTGTCTTGTGAACAATAGACTTTGTGACCTTAAAACTCGAATCTTCATTAACAAACTCCTTTTTAAAGATGCATTGCTTCCTGGTGGACTTTGACTTTGGTCATGTACTGTTGGCATACTAAATTGGACTAGTTGAGGACTTTTCGTACTTAGGCTATTTTCAGTGGGAGTTTCATTCTCATTAAATGACATGACACATCATCATGTTTGGTGACATGGCAAAGTAATTATGAAGAGAGAGATAGAGAGAGTTTCATGGGAGGTGAGAGAGTTTCATCTAGATGAAACCTGAGATACACGGTTACCTAGACAAAAACTGATATGGCACTCTTGGAAACTGGGAAATGAAACTATGCACTGGGAATGGCCTTATCCCTATATTATATTCTCCTTGTTAGATCACTAATACCATGTAAGTAGAAGAATGCTTCTCCATACATCAAGATGAAGGAGGTGTCTGACTTCAAGCAATAAAAGGACAAAGAACGGAACCAGAAGCCTTGCGCATTGCCTCTAGATATGTTGATGATGCTTGAAAGTGCATTGTCGGGACCCGAATATGCAAATTCGGACCCTCTGTGTATACTGCACTAGTCCAGGATCACGCTAGTGCACACAGGCTCAACATTAGTGAATATCACAATCATACATAGCGGAAATAAGATAAAAGACATAATATACTAAGTATTACTAGTTGAATGACCTTATGGTCAACTTACTTAAAATTGCCTCTCAAGGCTGAACAACCAAATTGAACTGCAGCGGAATGAAGACGTAGGTAACCCCTCAGTATACCACAGGCAACTGACAAGGCTCGTACCCTAAACATTCGTCTCTTCATGGTACACCTTCTTCAGCACTGATGATGTTGTAGGCAAGGGTGAGTACATAAAGCACTCAACAAGTTGTGCACAGAATGCAATTCTGTCATAACTATATGCAAGGCTTATTCCAAAGGAAGGCTAAGAGGTTCATTTGCGAAGCGGCATTTATAAACAAGTACAAGATATATAGATTGAAAAGACAAGAAAACAAATAACGATAATAGATAGATTCAAGATTTCTCAAGTAAACCAAGTTTTTCATCCTAAGTCAAGATTCAACTTTCCATGGCAACCTGCCATCCATCCCAAGTTTTATTTTGCAAAAGTCTAAACCCTTGACTGTAATCCCCGAGCTTTGCTCAATACCGTGAGCACGGCTATCCGAATAGTTTGTACACTCTGCAGAGGTTATGCACTTTACCCACATGACATGATAATCTCTTTGTGCCTGGCCATTAGCACACTTCCTTTGGTATCTTGCAGAGAATCATGACAAAGCTATTACAATGTATCATCTTAACCCGGTACTATCCATTGAGGTTTCAACAGGTGGGGACTGGTTACCACATCCAGGGCCCCCTCTTGCGCCATGTGAGCCACCCGAGCGGGTGGTTACCACTACCGGGTCTCACGCCACCACGATAGTACTAAAGCTAAGACTTTACAAATTAGTCACTAGGTCGCCTCATATGAACATGTGGTTGCATGATCGACTCAGGTCAAAGGCTCGCAAGGTGTCCTTAGGGTTGATCAAAGCAAGACATACACATACCCTCTGCCCATCGGGCCCACCCTGGCATATTGCCCTTGCCACTTACTCCGATCTAAAATCATAACCACCCCAGTTGATTACCAAGCACCACGTGCTATCAACAATTCAATATCGTTGTGTGACATCCATTGCCACCACAACTCAATCTCATCGTGTGACCACACATGACACACAAATTCATAACATTGTTCCATATTCCATTAGTCAAGATTATTTATCAAAGATTCAAGTACATGTGATGACGTGGCATGGCTAAGCAATTCTAATTCGATCTAACCATCCATGTTGATTTCATTATTAACCAACTATAGTGAACCAACCTAGAGCGACAATAGATCATGGCATACAAATGACAAGGTAGGGTATAATTCAAAAGGCACATTAGCTAATCCCAAATTTATGTTGAAATCATTTATACACATAAAATAACATGCAATAGAGTAAATCAAAATAGCAACTAATCTAGCTATGGGTGCAACATGATCAAAGCACAACTTGCCTTGGTTAAGTTCCTGGTCTTGCTCTGAAAATAATTCTTGAGTTGCTAATTCTTCCTTCGAAGCCTCGCACAATTCAACGTCTACGCGAATCGAGAAGGAATAGCAAATATACACCAAAACCAAGGAACAAATGAACTCAAACATTCAAATAAAATTCACTATTAGATAGATCTCAATTTTACAAATTTTTAGGAATTTGAATCACCTCAATCGGAGTTCGTATGCTAAAGTTATAGCATTTTGAAGTTTGAAAATAAATTAAATTGAATTTTTAGGTTTAACAGAATTATTTTTATAAAGGAAAATACGAATTATGACGTCAGCTGACGTCAGCGTGGCGCCAGCTCAGTACGGTCAATACGTGGCGAAATCTGGACTATTGAATACCAATCTAACGGCTATTAGTAAATTGGTGACGTGGCTAAACCATCACCATCCGATCCAAATCCGACGGTCCCTACTTGACCGAGCGGTTCACTGTACACTTTAAATGACGTGGCTCAATATCAACCCTGAGATCTAAATCGGACGACCAATACTTAACCGTGTTGTTTACTGTGCACTTAAATGATGCGGCACGATCTAGACCCTCCATCTAAGATCGGACGGATCTTACTTACCCGAGTGGTTCGCTATTCACCGAGGCGACGTGGACGATCCCTGGCGCTCCGATGAAGATCCAGCGGTCGACGCTTCTCCCGAACGGCAATGGAAACCCGGCGGCTTGAGTTCACCGGAGTTGAGGACGATGACCTTGGCGGCGGCGTTCCGGTGCTTTCCGATGACCAAAGAACGGCAGCGCAGACGTGGCACGACTCGGCGGACTCGAATCCGCAACTCACTCGGCGGAAGAGTCACCGTTGATGACGAAAACCCGACGCAACTCCTCGGCGAAACTTTGCGAACTCCGGCGAACTTTCGCGCGTACAACGAAGCTCCTCGTGCGATGACACAACAGGGAAGATGTGCGGCGAGATGTGGAGATTCTCGAGAGAGGTTCCCCAGCCTTAAATACCTCGCGCACAGCGTGAAAACTCGGAAAGTTCTCTCGGACACGGCGGCGGCGGCGCGGATGAACAGGACTCGGAGTCCGAGTTGGAGACAACAACCCCCGACCGTACGATCTTGATCCTACGACGCGGATACGATAGACTTTCCGAATCGGTAAGATTCGATGTAAGCCGTGCGATTAGAATCTAACGGCCACTAAGGATTAGGGTTTCTTAAATGACGCGACTCACTATGGACCGTTGGATTCTAATCCGACGATCGATGTTACCCCTTCCGATTTCACCGCGGTCCGCACAGTAATGGGCCGTAGCCTGTTACTGTTCATGAGAATTTCCCAGGTTTTTCTATTTAAATAATCCGAGAAATTCATTTGCTTTATTTAGGGTAGTAAAAACACTCTAAAATTTCCAAAAAAAATCTCAAAAATACTTTGAGACATTCTGGACGTAAATAAAATATTTTTGACAAAACTTTATTTTAAACTTTTCTTTTTATAATTATTTCTTGACAAAAGGTATTATATTTTAATTCAAAATAATTCAAATAAATCTCATAAAATCCAATACAAATTCACAAAAATCATAAATTGCAATAAATTAATATTAAATAAAGAAAACGCCAAAAATTGGGATGTTACATGCATCAATAAGATGGTAGCATTCGTCGGAGCGTGGTCTCGCTTATAAGGTAGAGTCAAGTCAAGTATGTCTCAAATATAGTTGTAAAACTATCTTTTTCGCTGATTTATTTATTAAACCCACTGTAATTATTTCTGCTATGCTACTCTGGTAAGAACATTGCTCGGTAAAGCGCGTATTTACTAGATAATTAGCCGAAGACTTACGTGCTAGCAAAGATAGTGACATGCGGACTAGTTGTCCTGATCTTTCGTGACCAGGAAAAGCTAGACAATGAACTCGGCCATCTTATCAAGATTTGTGCGCGAGGCACAATGTGCTGTCGTTTCCTTGTACAAGGTACTGAATTTGGGGACCAGGAAAGTCTAGTCTTATTCTCGTGCGGGCGAGGGTCCTACTCAAGATTTTCTTTTGGTGGTTGGTTGTTATGTCTTCAGCATCTCTGTGCGTTCACAGTGGAGTATATATGCGAAAGTGATCGAATTTTAGTAACAGAGGGCCAAGATACCCGACTCCATATTCAAAACGGACCAAAATAACAGTTTTACATAGGTGAAGTTTATCAAATCATTGGATTTTAGAAGGGTAATGTCATGGTGATCCATAGTAAGCATAATTCTACGGTGCTTATGTGCATGTTTAGTACGGCAAAGTTGTACTGCTGTAAGTTTTGACGACCACAAATCAACGAAGCCGTGTACTGACCAGATACAGATGCTAATCTACGGTTTAAACTTTTCATATACAAGCGGGAGGTTATATATCACCATCGGCACTTTATAGTGAAAATTGGCGCAGTGGTAACCCAAAGACAGAAATTTTTAGTTGTATAGCATGACAGTCCCAGAGACGGAAATTTAGATGCGTTAAGCACAACCATCCTCACAGATACATGCTGTCCTTTGGGACACGTGTAATCAAACTTTTTAAATTTTAGCAATTAATATTCTTTTAAATATTTATATTAGATATATAGAAATCATATGTGTAGAGAAAAAAATAATTTTATAATATTATAAATTTATCAGGTGTGATCAATATTTGTGAACGAGGGAGTCACGTAGCATTCTAATCGTGACGAAGGGTGCTAGTTGACATCATCGTCACTTTTCCCATCCATTTCTAATGGCACTTGGGTTTGGGAAGATAAAATCTTTTGGAAATGCCAAAATTGGCCATGATTTTAACAAAATTAACCCTCAATTTCCACCCTATCAGGATTCAAAATCTCGCCGAGATTTTCGATTTTGACCGGGGCCAAGATTCCAAATCTTGGTGGGATAAATTTTTTTGAAAATTTATGTTTGCTACAGTGATTTTGGTAAATTTGGAGGGAGATGATGGCTTTTTGAACATTTTCATGTATGTAAAAACGGATTTCCCACCAGATTTTTGTGATGAACTGTAATGCCTTTCGTGAGGAATACATGTGAAATTTTGTAAAAAAAATACAAACAAATTATGTAATGGTAAACCCTAACTTGGATTTCGATCTTAAATGATGTATTTCAGAATAAACTCTTGGGTTTCAGCTTTAAATTGTATTTTGGCCTAAAACCTAAATCCTAACTTGGATTTCGGCTTTAAATTGTACTTTGGTCTAAACCCTACCTATGGCCTTAAATGATGTATTTCGGCCTATACCCTAAATCCTAATTTAGATTTCGGCCTTAAATTGTATTTCGGCCTAAACCCTAACTTGAACTTCGGCCTTAAATGATGTATTTTGATCTTAAATTATATTTTGACCTAAACTCTAACCTAACTTGGATTTCAGCCTTAAATGATATATTTTGGCTTAAACCGTAAACCTTAACTTAGATTTCGACCGAAACCCTAACTTGGATTTCGGCCTTAAATTGTAATGCCTTTTCTGAGAAATATATGTGAAAAAGTTGCAAAAGAAAAAATACATATACAAATTATGTAACCCTAACCGTAAATCCTAAATTTTATGTGCAAATACTTAGTATTTTGTATTCAAACAGGAGAAAATTGGTTATTTGCCACTTTAAAGATTGACCCCTTGGATTATGATGCCACTTGAGCCAATAACATATGAGACCATCTGAGTCAATGAAATGCGAGTCCAATGGCAAATTTGTGAAGCCACATGTTTGAAGTGGCAAATACCCAAATCTCTCAACAGTCAAACAGATAGGGAATATAGATAAATGGTTGCATGACTTTTTCTAACCTCGGGAGACCATTTTATAGGAGGTTGAAAAGAACCAAAATTTTGGTCAATTTCACTGAAATTTCAGTGATTTTGGCCAAAATTTTGGTTTAGGGTTCCTTAAAAATACCGAATTTGAATTTTAGTTTTTGAATTTTGGTTGAATTTCATCTGAAATTCCAAAATCTTACCAAAATTTTGGATTTCGGTCTCCCCTGAGATGTGGTCTGAAAATGAAATTTGAAACCTTGCACCCTACTCCCCACGACCACTGCCCTTATCATCTCCCCCTTACTGGGGGTGATACTTCATGATTGATCAAATTCACATTGGATTCAGGAAGCTAATCGGATATTTTTCGAATTCGGACTTTGTATCAGATATTTTCTATTGGATTTGGGAGAGGTATATGTCAGAATCGAATATATCTGGTTTTCCCCTCATATAGTTCAAATGAATTTGTCTCAAATATTCATATATCAGTAGTTGTGATATCTTTAACATGTGTTATCTTCTTCTTCTTCCGAACTAATTTTTAGAATTAGGTAAATAATATATCAATTTCAATTACCTCAATGAGATCTTCATGATGGTGGCTTCCAATATATGATTTGGAGTTGTTATTGCTAGTAAATAATCTGTTGTTGTGTCTTGGACATGTGATGAAACTTTCATTATATAATTTTCAGTGTTGTATGTACTCTATATATAACCTATGTTTTCTCATGATATCCAACTAAATATTTCTTATCGTGCCGAATTCAATTTGTATTCACGACATATTCGTGACCGATTCTATCTGCATCTATATTCGTATCTAGTACTATTTATGTCCGAGTCGAATTCAGGAAATAAATGGATTAGGATATAGAATGAGTGGTATTTGATCGAATCCGATCCGATTGCATCTCTACCCTGTACTTCCCTCTACTGTGCCCTACCCACCTAATAATGAGAGGAAGACAAGGGCAAATTGGTCTTTAGCCTAGCTTATTTTTTAAAAAATGGCTAAAGCGTTGGCATTCATTTAAAAAGAAAAAACAACAGTCGAACTACAAACGCGCACACACCTCTCACACACACCACGCATATATGCATTTGTACGTGGCTCCGTAAGAGCCTAGATCGAGCGGCACTCAAACCTGGACTGACAGCTATGCCTCCTGAGCGCTCGCCAACTATGCTAAGCGCAAACCTTTTCAACCTAGCTTATTGAAAACCAACTAGACAAAAAATGTGACGGCAGTGCTATCTGGCATAGTATCTCTTAATCAGTATGTAATAACATCCTCAAGATTAATGGAGATGGTTGTGATGCTACCCAACTAAATTTCTATCTTTTATAATGCTATTGATGAGCCGAATTTCCCTATTTGATATCGCCATCTGGAGTAAAATGCCGCTCCCTAAACAAATCAAATTGCCGAGTGCTCCGTCCACGTTTATTCGTCTATTTTATGTTTTAATGTAAAAATTAGTGTGATATTCCATTTATATCTCTAATAAATATCCAGATTTACTCCCGCCGGTCATAAATAGTTGTCGGTTTTGAATGCGTGCAGTCAAACTTTTGAAAATTTAGCTATTGATTTTTAAATATTTATATTGAATGCATAAAAACCATATGGGTAGATTCATCTCAAAACTCCCTTTCGTAATATTATAATTTTATTGGATTTTTTAATACAATATAATAGAAATCAGTGGTCAAAGTTAAGTTTTAGGGACTGTGTCGATGTCCAAAACAACTATTTGTGATCGGAGAGTACTTAGTATCCTCTTCATGCATGCATTAAATATAATGATAAGAGATGATAATTATGAGTAATCTAGTCATTTTTAATAGTACTTCTTAGCCTGTATGATAAGAAAAAATACAACTTAGAGCATGTACAATGGTATAGACAATTGCTGTCTATAACAAGCTAACATGTCATTTATAGACAGCGTTAGAGACAACTCATGTAATGGTATAAACAGCTCATTTATGAGTAGACAGCTTCTTCCCAGACACAATCTGTCTTGATTCTCGTGCTAGAGTAGACTCTAGATTAAGAGACAACTCAACTCTCTAGATGCATCCTCTCTCATCCACATCATTTTTTATCTTACATGGTATAGTTTAGAAACTGTTGATATGGACTATTGTACATGCTCGCTTGTAAATTTGAACGGACCGACTACCACCTGAACTACGACTATTTGGGCCCTCTGTTATTTCCGATGAAACTATTTTCTTACTCCTTGTAAGGGCATCTCCAATGGTGCCACTTCAGCTAGTTATAAGGGTGTTATCTTAGCATTTTGTTTAGGTGGAAGAGAGAAAATGAGGAGAGAGATACAAACCGGCTACTAATGTATAGCCAGACTATAACTGATTCCAAGACACTTATTATCTATTACATGTGGGCTAATATTTAATTTTATAGACAATGCTATAGCTAATCCATTGGAGAGGTTGTCTATATGCTATCTATAGATGACATGGATGTTTCTTATAGCTAGTACCATTGGAGATGCCCTAAGGGTATCTCCAATGGTGCCACTTCAGCTAGCTATAAGTGTGCCATCTCACCATTTTGCTTAGGTGGAAGAGAAAAAACAAGGAGAGATATAGACTGGCTACTAATGTATAGCCAGGCTATAACTGATTCCAAGGCACTTATTATCTATTACATGTGGGCCAATATTTAATTTTATAGACAATACTATAGCTAATCCATTGGAGAGGTTGTTTATATGCTATCTATAGATGACATGGATATTTTTTATAGCTAGTACCATTGGAGATGCCCTAATTAAATGGGTGCAGTATTCCCGATGAGTGAGCAAAACATTGGATAGAATCGTATGACTACGAGGACAATTCTCATTCCAGTCTTGACGCGTGGCACCTCTGCGGCATCCAATGCCACATGGCCCACACCCACACCCATCACGATAGCATATTTAGGCCCTGTTTGGCAGAGCTCTGCTCCCAGTTTCTGCGAAGTGAATCTGTGGAGCTCTGCTAAACAGCAGTTTTTTGATAATCGCTCTCAGGGTGATTCCCGTGAAGTGATTCTCCGAAATGAACTAGGGGCTGCTTCTCCTGATTCATTCCCAACAAAGAGTCAGTTTCTCCATAGAGTTTATCCTATGGATTCGTTAGAGAAACACTTTCAGCGACAGAATCACTTCTCTCGGAGAATCACTTCTAACAGAGAATCAGAATCAGAGGGAGCTCTACCAAACAGACCCTTAGGAAGATCATGCTGTATTCTTTTATGCTTTGTTGGCTGGAGGGAGGGGTTACTGGTTAGGTGCAGTTGAGTTAAAAGTTAAAAACCGTGATAGCCTAAATTGATGTATACCCTATCCGTTCTTGAACAGATACTCCCTCCGTTTATTTTTATAAGACCTATTTTTTAAATGGTCTTATTTACAAATGTAAAGCTTGCGTGTAGATTTAATGAGACATTTCCTTCTATACCCTATTTATTTTCTCTCATCCATATGCATTTATTCGTTACCACCTACACAAAGTATATCTTTCATCTTCCAAGATAATTAAGTGAGGGCATCTAAGTCATTTTTTTCGTATCTTTCTCAATTTCAACGCAATCTTAATCCTTGTGCAAAGTCAAAATACGCCTTATAAAAATAAACGGAGGGAGTATATTTTAGGATTTTATACTTTAACTAAGATATGTGTATAAATAATTAAATCATCATGCTTTATTAGCTCATTTGTTGTTCTTAGATGATGTGTACCACTTAATTCATAGTAGTAAATAGCTTTAAGAATAATAATTATAGGAGTATGCAAAGGAAAAAGAGTTACTCTTTCCGTCCAAGTTTACAAAGCATATGTTTTGAATAGTCTTATCTATAAATATAGAACGTATTTTATATTCCAATACAAAATTAGTATGATGTTCCCTCTATACTCCTAATAAATATCGTTCTTTACTTTGTATTCTATATATGCATGCATTGAATTTAATGCTTAACGATAATACGGGGTAGTCTAATCATTTTCAGTATCTTCTTGGTTTATGTGCCAAAGAGAAATACTACCTCTGTTCCTAGACAGATGACGTTTTAGATTTTGCATTTCAACCAAGGCATATGTAGAAATGACTAAATCGTCCTTCTTTATTGCTCTTGGATAGTGTGTGTTAGTCTATTCCATAATAATAACAAAAATAATAACAAACATTGAGAATAATGAATACTTGGAATATGTAAAGGAAAAAACAGTTAGAAGTTGCCTTGAAATTGTAGGAGGACATATATTTTGGAATTTGAAAGCTAAAATGATATATATTCATGAATGGAAGGAGTGCGTCTTATGAAGTTGGATGGAGAGAGTAAAAGTTTTCTTGTAATCGTAAAATGATATGTATTTAGAAATAAAATTTAAAGCTAGGATGATACGTATTTAGAAACAAACAGGTGTCTAGTTGTCTATTTTTAATTGCCTAGTTAAAACAAATTGATTGGATTTCATAAGTTAAAAAAAAAAGAATTGCTCGGGTTTCATACATTATATTGCGACTATGACATCCTGACGTGATCTTTAGTCTTAATTGCCGATTCGATACTTCTGGAAGCTATTATTCCCATATACACAGTGACAGCTAGGAGCAAATACAATAATATAGCATACTACTTACTATATCTCTCATTCATGCTATGTAGAGTAAGTAATAAAGTCAATTTATACAATAATAATCTCTAAAGGTTGTCTCTAGATGCTATATAATAACTATCTTTTCTCTAATGTACATAACTAATCTATTTTGTTTCTCGCGCCATACTAGCTCTTGCATAAAAGCCTCTTTCTTTTCTTCTCTTTTCTTACTTTTTTATATAAAACAAAGTTAATATATATATGTGTGTGTTAAGAATAAACTGAGGTGAACCTGTAGTACTTACTCTAAGAACTTAGAATTCACGCTAGCTACTTGCACTAACGTGAAAATACTTGACAAATCTAATGCGGAATTTTTCCACGACTTCTCGATTTCTTTTGGAGGATCTAGTTGGTTTTTTATGCTTTGTTGACTGAAGCGACATGACATGGCCCGTAAGGTGTGATAAGAGTTGAAAGTTAAAACTGCGCTAAACTAGCGTGATGCATGGTTGGGTCCATTTCTAAGTCTCTCCTTAAAATCACAGTACACATAAGATGGATCGCTAAAATATCGCAGCTTGGAAAGGGCATTCCAAAATATCATTGTTTGATCAATTGAAAAAAAGTTTATCTGCCGAAGAGTCTAGAGGAGTTGGGCATAAAAGACATTGACAGAGTCGAACGGCTCTCTGGATACAGTGGCTTTGGTTCGCTTGGAAAGGGCAACAGAAACCTTGGGCAGACTCCACGTTACCTTGCGATGTCTCAGACCATGCTTTGTTCAACGCAGGTACCAGCATATCAATAGGGGACGGCGAAACGGCCAACTTTTGGGAATCCAAATGGCTTCAGGGGGCGATCGCCCGCGGACCTAGCTCCGTCGTGTTACAGATTAATTAGAAAGATGACAGGGACGGTAAAAGAGTTGCTTTCGCACGGCGTTTGGATCCGGCCTTTGCGTCAAATCACAAACGCAACGTAGCTCCAAAAGTTCTTTTTGCTATGGCTCACGCTACAGCAGGTACAGCTTCAGCCCAATGTTAAGGACAGCATCAGCTGGAAATGGTCGCCTATGGGGGAATACTCCGCAGATTCGGCTTACAGGGCTCAATTCGTCGGATCCACGTTCGATCACACTTACAGGATGATTTGGCAGGCCTCCGTGGAGGGAAAGTGCAAGTTCTTTGCATGGCTTTCCGTTCAGGACAGACTTCTAACCGCTGACAGGCTTGCATCCAGGGGGTGGCCGCATTCCACCACGTGCGTTCTCTGCGGCTCTGAACCTGAAACATCGAGCCACATGTTGCTGCTATGTCCGTTTGCAAGACATGTCTGGAGGACAGTCCTTAGGTCTTTGCAAGCCGGGCTCGACGCGCGGACTCCGTCGGGGCAGCAGGATAATTCCACTTGGTGCACGAACATGAGGGTGTTGGTTCCTTGACACAAACGAAGGGAGTTTAATGGGGGAGTCATATATAGCCTATGAAACATTTGGAAAGAGAGGAATAATAGGATTTTCAATAATTCCTATCGCACGGTGCAGCAAGTAGCCGATACCGTTACCCAAGACATCCGCAACTGCCAGACGGCTTTCACGGTGACCTAGTGCATTGCGATGTGTAGTACCATGTGTTTCTAGATCCGACATAGGTGTCATGTCCAGTTCCCCGTTTCCTACTCGAAATGTATTTTCTTTCTTGCTTTTAGGTCGCTTCGTTTCCTGTGTTCTTCGTTTTTCTCTGTAATATTATTTGCACTGTCTTTCATCCTTAATGTATCTGACAGAACTCTTGCCTGCTCTTAAAAAAAATCGCAGCTATAGTACTCGGATTCGATACATTTCAAGGCTGCGATATGTTGACATTGCCGACTCGACAAATGTGGAAGCTACTCCTCCTGAAGCAGTACTCCACGAGATCCAGGAAAATGCGAGACACAACGCGACAAATCGAAGACGCCATTTTTTTCCACCGCTCTATTCATACATTTTGACAAGTAAAATAAGAAAACTGCAAGACCAACTTAAAGCCCCTACGCGCCGTCTTACAGAAAATGTCAACATAACCGGAACAAAACCGCACATCGACATCGAGAGATGCACACACATACAAAAGTCCAAGCCAATGCTCCCCTTTCCCCTTCCAACAGCCGACCATGCTACCATATCACAAAGCAGGACTCGATTCCTCGCGGATATTTCTGACGCACTCTCACCAATAGACGTGACACTGGGCTGTTTTTTTTAAACAGTTCGTGGTATAGCATACACGGCATGGCATAACGCTTGTGCTTAGGTCGGACCGACATGTCACGATTGACAGGACCATGCTGGCCCTTGTGGCTAGGCACGACTGACAGCACGGTACGACACATGTCCATGGGTTGTGTTTAGACCGGCACGACATATAAACAAAGGCGACAGGCCTGAAGTAGGGCGCGGTGTCGAGTGGCAGAAAGATAGCATAAATAAGAAAGAGGTAGAGATTGGAGAAGGATGTACTTGCTCACCAACACCGAGCGCGAAGACTAAACCGATGCACCGCCCCGATGCCGACATAACATAGCGGACCGGCACAGCACGTAACAAAGTCGATAGATCTAAAGTAGAGCACGGTGTCAAGTGGTAAGAGAGATAGCATAAATAAGAAAGATGTAGAGATTAACGAAGGATGTATCTGCTCACCGACCCCAAGCATGAAGACTAAACCGATGCACCGCCCCGATACCGACATAACATAGGGGACTAGCTGACCTGTGGTGGCACGGTAAGCCCATGGCCCATCGTACACCGCACGGCACGGTGTTTGGGTCTACTCACCAACACTAGGACGGGAGACCGGCCGCGCACGTACCCGTGCCCCCGTTTCACTTAGCCATCTCCCTCCCGGCACCCCACTGGCTCCCCTGTACCGAGCTCGCGCTGCCCGTGTCCCTTTCTATAACTACCAGCCGGGGCCTCGCGAGCTGTACTAGTGCGCTGCCACACAGCAGTGCAGAGCAGAACCTCCTCTCAGAGTCAAGAGGTAAAGCAGCCTGCCCACCCCTGTGCGCGCGCGAGTCCCGCTCTGCTCTCGCCATGGCGTTTCCCCGCGGCCGCGTTTTCTTCTTCCTCGTGGCGCTTCTTGTGCTTCTGTGCCGCGCCGAGGCGGGCGCCAAGGAGCTGAAGGTCGGGTACTACGCCGATACGTGCCCCGAGGCGGAGGAGATCGTGCGAGCGGCCATGGCCAACGCGCGCGCCCGCGAGGCGCGCAGCGTCGCCTCCGTCATGCGCCTCCAGTTCCACGACTGCTTCGTCAACGTGAGCGATCTCCGCGTACGCAGTCTCGTCTCGCTACGGTGGTGCGTGATCTCTGACTGATTTGTTGCGATTTCGGTCTCTTGTTCGTCGTCGTGCGTGAAGGGATGCGACGGGTCGGTGCTGATGGACGACACGCCGACGATGCTGGGGGAGAAGGAGGCACTGTCCAACATCAACTCCCTGCGGTCGTTCGAGGTCATCGACGAGGTCAAGGAGGCGCTGGAGGAGCACTGCCCCGGCGTCGTCTCCTGCGCCGACATCGTCGTCATGGCCGCCCGCGACGCCGTCGTCCTGGTACGTGCGTTTCCCTCACTCAAGAAACCCGTGCGGGGCAGATTTAATGCGTTATTACTACGGGAGTACGGGGGCGTTTTTCTTCCACTGCCTGGCGTTTCATATGCAATTCAGCGCTTCTCCGGTTCTCCCAGCCGTCAGTTCCAGTTTCAGAACACCGGTCTTTCAAAAGAAAAAGAGAGAAGTCTTCATTCAGAATAGTATTCATTAATTGTTTTGTCACTAATGCAATGCTATGCGTACCAACAACTTATTTTTGCATGGTTGGCAACGCTCACTGTGGGCGGGGCCCGACAATCCAGTTGGCGTTGCGAGGCGCCTACCTACAGACAGGGTCTTTCACGCAAGCATGCACAATAGTTTGTATATTTAGATTGTCTCTACCCATTCTAACTCATCTAAAGATAGTACCAGAGACAACATTTTTAATGGTTTGTCTCTAAAATCATTTCTCTAACTATTTTATATTATTTTCATCATATTTCCTTCCTCACACTTCATCGCTCTTTCATTGGTTTGTGTGATCTAGTTGTTCCTTGCATAAGAGAAAGCACTCTCTCTTTCCTTATCTTTTTTCTTCTTCACATAAGATTTTACTGATATATTATAGTGAAAAGATAACTAAAGTGGCACTATTGAATACGCCTCTTGTGGCCAGCCGATCAAGGTCGTCACCATAAAAGTTTTCTCGAGTAAATTGGTTGTGGCGACGCATGCCCACTGGCACTAGCATGGACGCCACCACATATGCCTCACCCTGTTTTCGCACTTAATCTTTTTAGGCAGAGCATTCAAGTTTTCCAAAATCATAAATCGTGAAAGCAAAGAACCTTTTTCAGAGAAGAGAAAAAACATTAGCCTAATTCGCAATCACGCACTACCTACTACTTCACCACTATACAACCAGGTCGCTTTTATCAATTTATTTTCGAGATGTGCTTCTATGTTTTTTTTTTTGACAGTTGTATAAATATTAAAGCATGAACGAATAATAGATGATGATTACTTATCCCTTCGCTTGTTTCAAAATTTGTACAATTTATATTAAAAGAGAAAATATTAAAGTACTACTCTTCATTTTCCCCTCGGAGTGCCTCGACAGGGACGGTGCATGCAGCACTGTACCCTTTGCCCCCTTGCTCCCTGAAACCACCACACTCAGCAAGAAGCGGGTAGGATGGCATCACTCAACCAGCGGCGTGCTCCTCCTTATTACGGGTAGACAGATGCATTTGACGCTGGTGCACCGAGCCAGGAGAGGCCAGGCGAGAGGGCCTCGCTTACGAAAGCGCCAGCGCCACAGGCTGCACTTATAGTAGGCAGTAGCCTTGGACTTTCCGTGCAGACAATAGCATCGTGTTGGTTCTGTCAAACTTGTCCTTGGCACCGGGAATGGCAGGGAAGGCTGGGCATTTGCTACATCATCCACGAGCCATCTTTTGTTGCCTCTCTCTCTGTCTCTCTCTCTCGGATCAGATGATGATGCGAACGAGATTTTAGTACTATGGATGTTCCCTTGTCCCTTACGAAGGTTCTCATTCCGAGCTTGGAGACAAACAACTTTGCTTTGGGAGAGTGTCGCATTGTCAGTTTGTCGGTATGCCAGCCATACGTTTTTCCGTTCTTTCTCAGCGAGATTCCAGATGGTTGCGGTGGAGTTGAATTGATTGATGCAGGAGATGCTACTGCTGTCTTCAATATCTTCCCTTTTCCTTTTTACTTTGCCGTATTTAGTTGCTTGGTAACGTAGAATTGGTGGTGTTTCTTGAAACAGTATGCGCTGCAGATGCACCCGAAGGATCGGTTCATCAATGTCATTTGTAATAGCTGAATTACTTCGTCATACATGAGCAGTACATATGGGTTTAAGTTTAGTATGCCATAGCTGCAAATGTGGCTTTCTAAACAAAACGTACAGAGTTCTTACGGCCATTTATTGCCTGTTTGGTTAGAGGGAATTGACGGAAGGGAATGGGAATTGAGAGAGATGGGTTATAAAATCCTTTGATTGGTTGGTGGGAATTGAAGAAGGGAATGGGAATTTACAACTTAAACGTAGGGAATTCAATTTCCTGTCTCCCCCTTAGGAATTGAAGTCTCGCTTAATTCTCTTGCCCATTCCCATTTCCTAACGATACCAAACAGGCCATTATGGTTTTGGTTAATTTTTGCGATGAACTCATGCATGCATAAAACTGAATACAAGTAAATTAACATTTGTTTAGTTAACTGATTGATGTGCAACTCACAATTAAGCTTGGTGATGTACTACTGGGAGACATACTACAATAGAAAGAATTGCTTGACCAAGGAGTCAATATGTTGACTTGGTTTGACTGCCTAACTCTTTGTATTTTTTTCCGTCACAGACCGGTGGGCCCTACTGGGACGTGAGGCTTGGGCGCGAGGACAGCCTGACGGCGAGCCAGGAGGACTCGAACAAGATCATGCCGAGCCCGCGCGCCAACGCGAGCGCGCTCATCCGTCTCTTCGCCGGCTACAACCTCACCGTCACCGACCTCGTCGCGCTCTCCGGCTCGCACTCCATCGGCGAGGCCCGCTGCTTCTCCATCGTATTTCGCCTCTACAACCAGTCCGGCTCCGGCCGGCCCGACCCCAACATGGACCCGGCCTACCGCGCCGCGCTCGACGCGCTCTGCCCCCAGGGCGGCGACGAGAACGTCACCGGTGGCATGGACGCCACGCCCCTCGTCTTCGACAACCAGTACTTCAAGGACCTCGTCCACCTCCGCGGGTTCTTGAACTCCGACCAGACGCTCTTCTCAGACAACGCCAAGACCCGGCGGGTGGTGAGGCAGTTCAGCGAGGACCAGGACGCCTTCTTCAGGGCCTTCATCGAGGGGATGATCAAGATGGGCGAGCTGCAGAACCCCAGGAACGGGGAAATACGGCGCAACTGCCGCGTCGCCAACGGCTCGCCGCTGGTGGAGACGGAGGCGGTGGCGTCCCGGGTGGTAGACTTCTGAGCTCCGGTGGGTGCTCGAGAAGAGCTCTGATATGCGAGTAATGTATTGGCAGAGTTTTTGGTCGTGTGTCAGTTCTGCGCCTACCTATAAGAATGGTTAATTTCAGAGCCACTGCTTCTTGCTAATTGGTGAGAAATAATTGAGAAATCGAGTAGATTAATTATCATAGCCTTTAGTTACTGACAAGCACTACTACAGAAACGACCTTCACAAACGGCCTATTATAAGCGGTTAATTGCGCACCGCTTGTGCTCTCTGCACCACAAGCGGTTCATGGGCAACGGACCGAAGGGGGTCTTAAGACTAGCCAAAATCTGCATCAAGGTTTGGTTCTTGGCCCTGCAAAGATTAACTAGTTCCTAAATGGGCAAGAACTTTTTTACAATGGTCGTGGTTAATCTATACGTTAAATGATATACATAGACCTACCCTCAGGGCCTCAAAAACTAACGTGATAGCAGGACATGCTAATCAGACAAGTCTAAGGCCATGGTTGGTATGACTGTAGCTTTTATGAAAAGTAGCTTTCAACTGAGCATGTTGTATAGCTAAACGGCTAGACTGAAGAGGTAATGATAATTACTTACCTCTTCACTTGCTTCAAGATTTGTGCAACTTGTATTAGAAGGGAAAGCATGGAAGAATAATATAGCTTTTAGGTGTGAGGGATGTGGATGGGAAATGAGGATGAAAGATGTGTGGTTTGGGATTTTATACTTAGTAGAAGAGTATAATTTTCTTCAACTGTAGTGGCAAAGTCAAAACCCTCGACCCACTAAAGACGTGAGAAGCTACCCCATACTAACTTTCGACATTCGGATTTTTCTAATACAAATAGTCTACCGGTTGTTTTTGGTTTCTGACTACGGAAAAATTGACTGTTTGGAACAGCTTTCGGCTCAAACCGTTCCAAATAAAACAAACGAGGGCAACCAGTGACATACATGAATAACATACCGGGTTGCTCCCATCACAAAAGCATGCTTTCAAGAACGCTAGCATTCCAACATCACGTAAAAAAAGAAGTAGAAGAGACAAACCAGCGTAGAAGCGTACGTACATAAGCAAAGAGGGCAGCTAGAATGTATTCTGCGCATACGCACAACTTGTGTAGTGTACTAGCTACTTTGGAAAAACAGGGAGCTATCTAGACGTAAAATTCCATGTCTACTGCGAGCTCGGGGCCTACATATGGGGCCCCTGCAACACGAAAATCCTCGTGCAAGTCTGCCTCCTCCAGCACTGCAAAACCTGAAAAAGTGACCACAGTGTGTTAGAGACTATCTGCAGTGACCTGGAAACTGGGCACAAAACTCAGCCTTTATACATGCATGTTAGCATGTACCAGGGACGGAAGGGATGGGAATGTCGGAGAAGTAGGTCGACAGCCGCCCGAGATCCTCCGCGTACGGCGGGACCAGCACGTCGAGCAGCACGCACGGCGTGACGGCGGTGAGGGAGTGGATGTTGCCGCCGCTCCGCGGGAAAAGAACCGAACCTCGTCCATGGCCACCACTCTGGCCAAACCACCTGCATGCACGGCCGCACCACACGTACTGCTCAGTTTTTACAAGAAGACTAGCACTGAAGCGTGAATTGAAATGGCTGCGTCCTTTGTCTTTGCCATTTGCACTTTTCCTTTAATTTTTTCCTCGTCTCTTAAGAGAGTGGACTTTCGAATTAAGCAGTAGAATAACGTCACATAATTTTTTCCTTGTCTCTTAAGAGAGTGGACTTTTGAATTAAGCAGTGGAATAACGTCACATAATTTCAATTCTCCACAACAAAATCACTTGAACTGAGAATTTCCGAAGAAGGCATAAAAACCTAATATCTATACGAACTTGATTGCAATCAACCACTAAACCCTAAAACCGGCTTAAAACTAAGTCACCGAAATTTACAAAATTTCGGCATGACCTCTCTAGAAACTAGGACATCCACTCAGCAGACAGAAAACATTGCAGGCATGTGATATCATTCTAGCAGGTCCTTAGTTAACCAAATCTCACATCCAATAGAAATTAATAACTACTCCACAACGAACAACATATTACAACCTCAATCAATATCACTAGGCTTTACAAATCGATTTAAATAGTTTGATGGTGACCGAAGTCGTGCATGTGCTCTACTCCCATCCCGGCGAGCCAGCTTCAAAGAACCTAAAAAAACAGGAAGCAAACAAGCGTGAGTCCAAGACTCAGCAAAGTGCAATCAAGTAAGAAAAGTAATGAATTTGTCTAGAATATAACTGCTTCAAAAGTAAAGTAAAGTTTTCTTTAATTTGATAGCCGTAAATAAAAGAAGCAATTTGAATTCATATAAAACCAAATATAAGAACACAACTACTTCATTATTTGACATAACCAAAACTAAATTGAAATCATCCGGTAAAGGAAGCAGTAACTAGCCCCATTTACCACATCCAACTCGAAAACATAACTAAACCGTACTCATGCCTCAACAATCATTCCAGGATGAGTCCACGACTCAATTCTCAACCTGTTATTTCCATTCTCATCAATTAACACTTAACAATTGCAACACATATAATGAAATGCGATGCTTTTATGCGTTCATGCTCATAATGCAACCTTTTAGCCTATACCGGTATAGCTGAGTGCACACCCGTCGGTGTGCACCCTCAATCAACCATCCGTGGCGGGCCTACTCTAATCGACTCGCTCCCATTCACCTCGATGAATGGGACTACGAGTAGGACTTTTGTGCTCACTACGGGTGAGCACCGAGGCCCGCATCAACATGGGACGCCTCGTCCATCATGAATGCAATTATGCAATTGGCGTGAATGCATTTCATCCTCATTCATTTTCACCACACATAGCCATAACCAATATGGAAGTACCAATTAACTTGCTATTTCCCAAAGTGTGATTCATTCGAGAGTAAATAAAGTCATGAATAAAATTCAGGAAAGGCATCACATAATTTCTATAAAGTAGATTAAATTCTGAGATATGAACAACTAGGTGATTATAGTGCAAGCTTGTCCCTACACTTGCATCAACATAACCATACTCGTTCGTACAATTTAAGTAATGCAATGCAATAAATGGGAATTGAATAACTTACTTACCAATTTGCTAACATTCATCCATCCTCATCACCATACTAAAACAACTTCTAGACATGCTATTAAACATAATCACATCATTAGAATTTTCATAATCTTATCGCAAATGAGCATTTAACATCCTAACAACACTCTAGGGTTGCACTTGCCTTTACCAACGGAAAATGGAGTGGCATTTGGAATCTTAAGCGCCGACGACTCCCGAGGATTAAAGAAAGCTGAATTTAGAACACATACATAAAATATAACTTAAGACAACAAACCACCCAAATTGGTTAACAACTCAATATCACATGGTCTACTTTCAATAAGCTCAAATGAAACTCGTAACACATACACCTATTCCGAGAACGCAAGATGGCAGCTCGAACACATAAATAAAATCACTAGAACTAGTGTCATCTAATCTCGTGAAGATGCAACATGAAAACATATGCAATGTTGTTTGCTTATTCGAAGAGCACCGCAAGGGTTAACTATTCAACAACACCAAAAATAATATGGGAGAAGGAAACCAATTACTTTCAGTATAAGCTGTTTTTCCCATTGGAATAGGCTAACTACAAAGTCCTAATGTTATCCATTGTCGCCTAGCATCCACCAAGTTATGCCGGTAACAATACATGTAAGGCGGCTCTAGTATCTGATTTTAAAATTGATCATTTTAATTAAGTTACTCCAAGTTCCACCAATTCCAATTGAGTTTCACATGCTTGTAAGAGTAGCATTTGGCAATAATGTATATAATGAAATAAAACAACTCACCAAGTAATAGTTTTATTGAAACTAGTAACAACGAGCCGCTTGTTGGCCAAGTAGCGACTAATGCTAGTACCGCATAGTGATCTACTCGGTTCCCAATTAGCTCTCATGATGCAACGGCCAAAACCAATCTTGATTTCATAATAATACCAAAGCTCTAGCCAAGAATTAATCAAGTAAAATAGGGTTAAGCTTGGCTAATATGGTCACCACGATATTTAACGGGCATCACAGAGGATGACACTATACCGAATTTACATGTTCATAGCAAGCATGCATACACCTAGGATCCAGGATCCACTCAACTAATTGCATCTCACAACAAGTATTCTAGCTAGGCATTTAATCAAACACCACACATGCAATCCAAATGAATCCCCACTTCCTAGGGTTTTACCTCAAGGAAAATCCATGGAGGAAAGATGGAGGTGGGGAGAGGTCAGATCGGCTCGGAAGGTCTTGGCAGAGGCGGCGACGACCGGGAGAGGCGCCGAGACCGCCAGCGCGACATGGGTATGGCGACGCCGAGCGCAAGGGAGCTGTGGAGGCCAAGGCAGCAGGAGGACGACGTCGGGCCGCCAGGCCGAGGCGGCCGGGAGGGCACTGCGGGCCGAGGACGGCCGGAGGTGGTGGCGAGGACGCCAGATCTGGCGCCAGATCCGAGTCTGGGAGGCGATCTTTGGAATCTGGAGGCGCTGGACTCGGTTGGACTAGGGGCAAGCCAGGGAAGCTTCTGGTAGGTGGATAAGTAGGGAGCCAAAACAACAAAAATAAATGCATGAAAGACTAGGGTTTTGGACTTAATGAAAAAAAAGGCCAAAACCAAACTTCCAATTCTTAGCGCGAAAGCAATTTCTTTTGAGTAAAAACTTGCTGTAGAAAATATACGGCCCGGAGGAAACACCCTTTTTCGGAAAACTTACGGAAGAAACCCAAAACTTTGAATAAAACTGAAAATTGCACGACAACACATTTATCTCCCACCGAAATAAATCCGAACATTAAGACGACGAAAATGTTACCGGCCAAAACCCTAGCCAAAGCTTTAAGTATTACACTCTTCCCCCCTTTAACAGAATTCGACCTCGAATTCTGAACACACAAGAACACCAACAAGAACAACAGAAACAATCTCACCAAGGAAACATACCCGATAAGAATAAATCTGGATACTTCTCACGCAAAAGAGACTCTAAAAACTCAAGTCACTTTTGTTTCCACCAGAAAAGAGCAGGCACTTAAGTCATTTCATCCCTTTTTCCGATCAACACTCACTCTCGATCCATAACTTTTGCATGGTACAAAACTCAAAAGCCAGGTCTTTCTCAAAGACCAATCGCTACATCAAATCAACCTTGCGTTCTCACACCCAAATGGCCTTCTTAAATCAGGAATCCCACAGTCACTCTCCCAACCTGAGAATTTACGTCTCCCACGTGAAGACTCCAATGGATCCAGGCGATCAGCCAAAATCCCAAATCATACCACTCTCACAAATAGTCTGACAACTCAGATAATTTTTCTTTAACGCTTCAATGTACACTCTCAAAACTTAACTCTAAGATCCCTATTCTACTTCATTCACCAGTATGTTAGAACTTTATACCACCTATCATCAAACTCATCATGACATGATTATCGCGAGTCACAACCCTCTGGTAAACATCCAAACGACTTCCGCCGGATCACCGAATTCTATTTGATTGAACAGTTAGGGTTCTAAATTTGAATCCCCCTAACAACCAAGGAACCACTGTTTCCCATCGTTCCTCGTTGCTTAACCTTTATAACCACATAACCATTATCAAGCCATATCATCTAACGAGTTGGCTCACCATATCCTAATTATACCACGGACCGATTAGCTCAAACCACGGAGCCACACAAGGCTTCTCAATCCAACAAGCTCCTAACCAATTCCGAACATATCACTATTTCTAGCCACTCAATACGACCTCCACTAGGCATCCTTCATAAGTATGGATCCCAGACAGACATTTGTCAAGGACAAATTCAACCTTTCATACAGTCATTCCATATCCCTAGTCTTTGATTACACATTGATCAAGTCATTTTGTAAATCCACAATTTAATTGACCCCTAAGCAACATGAACCAACAATCCTTATCAACTGGAAGCGCTAACTACTCATTATACTCTTAACATCTTAATCATCCTCGTGGGTCACATACCCAACCTTAAAGGAAATCACACTCTTAAGCATGAATGAGCACCGATAGACGATTTCTTACGTCCGAAAACCCAAGCAGAAATTGCAAGAGAGCTCAACTCTCAAATCCCAGACTATGGCATGCAAAAGATCTTCAACCAATTTCAAAATTTACGACTTCCCCAAAGGAAGATAATCGCAAGGGAAAAAACCAAATGATCAACGGATCTTCTTACGATAAAACCATAACATCAAGAATAAATCGATAACGTTCTCTGTAAAGCAACCAACAATAACATGGCTTCCAAAACCGAAAAGCGACCAAAAGGCGCAACACTAAACTCTTCTTCTGTCTTCAACCAAAGAAGACAAAACCAGAAACCGACGAAAGAACAATCAGCGAATACTTATTACCAAATACCTTTCCTTTGCTCCCAACCAGAAAAGACCAAAATATATCAACCAAGCCGATCAACATAATGGTTAAAGAAATCCTAAAGGATCCACCACCAAACTTGAAATCAATGCAATAGAATGCACAACCAGGAAAAACTCAACTGAGAAGAGGAACTTCACACAATCATTCTTCAACTTGACCACAAAATCGAAGAGAACTCCATTCTCTTAACAGCATAAACCATTTCTCTCACCTTGAGCCCCAAGGTGGAAATCCTCACATCGGAGAATCACTCGATTAAAAAGTAACAAAACACACTAACCCAAAGAAGATCATCTCGCTTAAACCCAAGTAAAACCTCTCACACTAATCCCAACTAACATTTTGGTAATAGCAAATCGATCCGGAATTCCAATATCTATACACACAACCACCATTCTTTTTCTTAAGAGAAAGGGAAACTCAGCTTAGACGAGAAACACCGCACAATTTTTTTCAGAAGCGACCACAAAACCAAAGAAAACCAAATTTTTCCTTATCAACAAAAATCTATTTTCATCACCTTAAGATCTATGGTGTACCACCTCACACCGAAGAAAATTCGAATAAGAAACAACACATCCCATAACTTTTGCCCCAAACCACACAACTCGAGAAAGAAACCCTGTTCTGAGACCCAAATCTCTTCACTCACAACCAACACTTGCCTCCAAAGAGAGGGAAAATTTTCGTTTTCTAACCAAAAACCACCTTTAACATACAACTAAAGATTTCATCTTTTAGACCATTCCCAAAGATCATTCCCATTCAAGAACTTCCAACATTTTCCATACCTCTATTTATTTCCTTCATTTAGTAAGTCCACAAACTACCATCACATCAATTCATGATTAAGCATTCTTTCTTCCTCATCTTCATTCATCCACTAACTTCGCAACTTGGCGAAACGCAACGGTTCTAGAAATTCTCCATTGCACACCAACAAAGCGCCTTAACAAAGGCATACACCCAACAGATTACACTGACAATCCAATTCCATAGATTTTCATCATAAATCCAACCTTTCACCTAAATACATCACCCTCGGACAGGTTACCACCAACATTAACCAATTCTTCCTCATGGTACTCATCACGGAAAGTAAGCTATAACTCCAACCATAATCAACCTACCAAATCAAAGTCCACTTCATAAGCTACATTCAAGTTTTCCTTTTTCAAAGCAATTTCAGTAATTTTAACGTCTGCCACCCATACTTCCGATTTGTTAGCAATACGATCAACCACTAGATCAAACCATTTAGGTCTCCCTCAGTAAACAATATCTCCTTGAGATATAAATCGTCCAAAATTTTTCCGAAGAAACTCGACTCGTCACTTCACCGCATGACAAGATTTAACTCTTGTCATGCCCACAAACTCCAAAACAAAGTTAAAGCACGAAGCTCCCACAACAGAAGAGAGTTACCCAAACGCTTTCCCAACAACGAAAAACGAGAGATCGAATACCCCCTTTTTAAACTTGGGGAATGACAACGACAGGAAGAAATCAAAGTCTTTCTCCGCAAAGCGTCCCAAAGAGGCACAAAACTAAAACTTTATTCTTTGTCTTAAATCCAAGAAGACCAAAAGAAGACAAAACCTAATTAGCGTACTCCAATTGATGACAGAAGAATAAGGACTCTCCTCACACGAGGTTATGAGTCAACCGGTGCTGGCTCTCAACTACCACACCGATCGACACGGCTACACAACCCAACCAAATCCTTCGGCACAAAAGAGTCCCATCAGACCCCACTAAGCAATCTACCACTTCATAGGTATAGCCATAAATACTACCATAGCCTGATCAAAACTCACAAATAATATAACCACAAGTATCAACATAGCATCAATACAAAATAAGCATTGTGGCACAACGCAACGATAACCCATCCCTTCCTACTGTGCATCAGAGTGTGTCAAATTTTAAATTAATTCGTCATTCTACATCAAGTTTTACGGTTATTGTCCTAGGGCCACATTTTAAAAGTTCAACCTAAACCATGTTTCTACCTTCACACAAACAAAATTTTAATTCATTCTAGAATTACTCGCTACATTCAAACACCACGGACACAAGCCGCTCGATACCAATCAGTAACACCCCAACGCCAACGCCACGGATGCTACCAAAACCACGATTCATGGCGACAACCCTTGGACCCACTCATGTCCGAAGGGATTACCGACACAAGATAATTCCCCACAACAAAATCACTTGAGCGAGAATTTCCAAGAAGGCATAAAAACCTAACATCTATCTGAACTTGATTGCAATCAACCACTAAACCATAAAACGGCTTAAAACTAAGTCACCGAAATTTACAAAATTTCGGCATGACCTCTCTAGAAACTAGGACATCCACTCAGCAGACAGAAAACATTGCAGGCATGTGATATCATTCTAGCAGGTCCTTAGTTAACCAAATCTCACATCCAATAGAAATTAATAACTACTCCACAACGAACAACATATTACAACCTCAATCAATATCACTAGGCTTTACAAATCGATTTAAATAGTTTGATGGTGGCCAAGTCGTGCATGTGCTCTACTCCCATCCGGTGAGCCACTTCAAAGAACCTAAAAAAACAGGAAGCAAACAAGCGTGAGTCCAAGACTCAGCAAAGTACAATCAAGTAAGAAAAGTAATGAATTTGTCTAGAATATAACTGCTTCAAGAGTAAAGTAAAGTTTTCTTTAATTTGATAGCCGTAAATAAAAGAAGCAATTTGAATTCATATAAAACCAAATATAAGAGCACAACTACTTCATTATTTGACATAACCAAAACTAAATTGAAATCATCCGGTAAAGGAAGCAGTAACTAGCCCCATTTACCACATCCAACTCGGAAACATAACTAAACCGTACTCATGCCTCAACCGGCCAAAACCAATACTGATTTCATAATAATACCAAAGCTCTAGCCAAGAATTAATCAAGTAAAATAGGGTTAAGCTTGGCTAATATGGTCACCACGATATTTCGACAGGCATCACAGAGGATGACACTATACCAAATTTACATGTTCATAGCAAGCATGCATACACCTAGGATCCAGGATCCACTCAACTAATTGCATCTCACAACAAGGATTCTAGCTAGGCATTTAATCAAACACCACACATGCAATCCAAATGAATCCCCACTTCCTAGAGTTTTACCTCAAGGAATGTCCATGGAGGAAAGATGAAGGTGGGGGAGAGGCTGCATCGGCTCGGAAGGTGCTGGCCAGAGGCGGCGACGACCGGGAGAGGCGCCGGAGACCGGCCAGTCACGACATGGGCGCGGGCGACGCCTGAGCGCAGCGGGAGCTGTGGTGGCCAAGGAGGGAGGACGTCGGCGGGCTGCCAGGCGGAGGCGGCGGGAGGGCACCGGCGGGGCGAGGACGGCCGGAGGTGTGGGCGAGGGCGCCAGATCTGGCGCCAGATCCGAGTCGGGAGGCGGTCTTTGGAATCGGGAGGCGCCTGGACTCGGTTGGACTAGGGCAAGCGAGAAGCTTCGGTAGGTGGATAAGTAGGGAGCCAAAACAACAAAAATAAATGCATGAAAGACTAGGGTTTTGGACTTAAAGAAAAAAAAGGCCAAAACCAAACTTCCAATTCTTAGAGCGAAAGCAATTTCTTTTGAGTAAAAACTTGCTGTAGAAAATATACGGCCCGGAGGAAACACCCTTTTCGGAAAACTTACGGAAGAAACCCAAAACTTTGAATAAAAAGCTGAAAATTGCACGACAACACACTTATCTCCCACGGAATAAATCCGAACATTAAGGCAGCGAAAATGTTACCGCCAAAACCCTAGCCAAAGCTTTAAGTATTACAACTTGACCAGATCGAGTAGTGGAGGGCTTGCTCGTAACCACCATCTGCGGTGGTGGTGCGGTAGCTGCGTCGCGTCGCCGGAAGCGTAACAGCCGATCAACGTAACATGAACACCCCAAGAAAACACCATCTCATTATCTCGAGAAAACCAGAGGTTTTACAGCGTGATGTCCGTGTGAACCACACTTGCGCGCGACGTCGAGAAATCGTCGCGCTCGTGGGCGTGCTCACGTGCACGACGTGATCCTCTGAACGCTGCTGGCGAGAGAAACCGCCGGCCTGAAATACCCCGAAAATTTCAAAAATGGATTCATCTAAATTTTATTGGATTTATTTAAATTTTTGCCGAATTTTCCGCATTTGTTTGAGCTAATTTCTTGAGACTTTCCCTTTTTGGCCGCTCTTCCAAAATCCGCTTTCTCTAAACGGAAAGCCCGTTTTCTCCACTCGTTGGCACACTCTCCCGAATCCACCTCCCCTGTTTCCTCCGCCCGAATCTCTCCCACGCGATTAAAATCGCCATCGCCTCGGCTCGTGGTCTTGCCGGCTTTGCTTCGGCCTCGAGCCTCCTCAAGACCAACTCCCCTGTCTCCTCCTGTCTCCGCCATCGACAAGCAGATGCTTGACTTGCTGCCTTGAACCCTCTCCTCATGGCCTGCAAGCTTGCTTGAGCACACTCTTCCTCCCGCCATCATGACGCTATAAATAGGCCCCTCACTTCCCATTGTTCACCACCCCGAGCCGCAGTGCTCTTCTCTCCCTTACCCAGCCATCCATTTCTTCTCCGGTTGCCTCGCCGCCCCGCCCCGCGAGCTTCTTCTTCTCCTCCGGTGCCCACCCGCTGCCAGGCCATTTCGCCCTCTCCCCCGCCCAATTCTTCCCCATCCCAAGTTTGCCGAAGTCCCCTCTTGCTCCCCCACCACTCTTTCCCTCCATCCGTGAGCTATTTCACCGTTTCGCCATTATCTTCTCCGGCTCCGGCATTTCTTCGCCGTCCCGCCACCTCCCTTTCTCTCCCGGCCAATTTCGCCCGCCACCGGACTCGCCGTAAGCTCCTCTTGCTCCTCCGCCCACCCATCCCTACTCCCTGCTTGTTTGCCGTTTCGCCTTCTTCTTCCCGTTCCAGACCATTCGCCCCACCGTTGCCCTCTCTCGCTGACAAGCGGCCCCACCTGCCAGTCCCTTCCTCACTCATTTGCCAGGCCCGCCTTGTCGGCCTCTCCAGTTGCCACGCTCGGGCGCTTGCTTGCGACACCGCCTCTGGGCCACCTGCTGGTTAAGGGTCAAGGCTCGCATGGGCCGAGGGCCAAGGACTGTACGGCCCAAAAACCATTTCGGGATTTTGATTTCTTTTCGGATTTAATTCGTATTTAAAATCTGGAAATACAAGTAAAATTCCAGAAAATTCCCAAAAATTTCCCCAAAATCCAAAAATACATTTTCCTGACTGTCTCGAGCCACTGAGTCCAAAAATGAACTCCATTTCACCAAACCAAGTCTCAAAAATTCCCAAAATGCCCCCGACCCTCGCTTCGGCCATTTTCTCTCTATTCCTTTTTCCAATTTTCTTTCTTTGTTTTGTTTTATTCGTTTATTTATTGTTTGCGTTCTCTCGCGCTAGATTCAACGTCGAAGCAACCATCGGCACAAATCGCGGAGCAGGAGCAGATGTCAGAGCCGTCGCAGGAGCAGAAGCCGTTCGAAGCCGGACCCGACATCAACCCCTTCTCGCTAGGCGAACCCTCGATTCCGCAAGGCAAGCCACACTCCTTGAACATGTTGAACCCAGTTTCATTGTAGTATATATATATATATATATTTCTTGTATTGCATTATTTTTGTTATTTTAGAAAACTAGAAAATGTGGTAGTTTCGAATGACATGATTAGATACAACCAAATGTTACACCTGTTGTTATACCCTAATTCCTTTTTAACCTTAGGCTATAAAATATTGAACCTTCGTAGAGGTAGCAATTCATACAATTATTACTTTTAGACAAATGCTTAATCTCTAAAGGTTGGCTTGGTTGACTTTCAAAAATTGCTACGGTTTGGGGGATAGCTTGGGCGGACCACGAGAGGTGGATGCTGGCCCAACCCCCAACCGATGACGAAGCCAGGTTATGGTGTGGTGGTGGTACAGTTGGTACCAATGGTTTGTGGTATGTCATCTGACTGAGTCTTTGGCATTCAAGGACCGGTGCCTTAGGCAACGAAAATAACTTCAGACCCCGCTCAACCACAAGTTGGGCCGACCAACTCTATGGACTTGGTCCAACATAGCTCAGTACATTGTACTTCCCTTTTTAATGCCTATAGGGAGTGGTGCTAGCGAGGCAATGGATCGCATAGCGACCGGGGTGGAACGGGGATGGTGCGGCCATCGGTTCTCAACAAGAGGTGTCCACCGTAACAGCCGTTAATCCCAAGATCGCCCGTGGGATCCTGGGGTGCTGTGGACCCAAGTAACCTGCTGGGTAGGAGCTAAAAAGGGGAAGTTCAACGAAATGCTATGATTATCCCGGCCCGGCCACATGCATTAAAGTTGCATGTTGTTTGCGCATGGCATCAACGACCGATGATATCTTGTGGGTAAAGCTGAGCACCTCTGCAGAGTGATATCAATGGTATTCGAATACGCCGTGCTTCCGGTTAATGAAGCTGAGTTAAATTAGGGTGATTCCTATAACTGCGCCCCTGTAATTTTTATAATTAAAACCTGTCGTGGATGCGAACTTTGCAGATAACCCCCCCAATGTTATATTGCTATTTATGGTTTGTGTTTCAAATGTAAAATGAAAATTGATATTGACAACTTGCATCCACAGTACTCAAAATCTATGCCCACCTTTGTTTATCTCTGCATGTAATATTCAGAATTTTTCGTGTGGTTTGTTGAGTACGGTTGTGTACTCACCCTTGCTCCCAACCCCCTCTTTAGATTTCAAATGAAGCTGGCGATCTCCAGAAGACCGTAAATCGAGACCTTAAGGTGGATTAGGAATTGTTTTTCAAAAAGGTTTTTTAAACTTAAGCAAAATCGATTACAAAACTATATGAGCATATTTGCTATCTTCCTCTTCTTCTCACCTCCTTCTGCCTTACCTAAATCTCTGTTTCCAAGAAGTGATTTGAGGTTTCTATTCTCAACTGACTTCAAAACTTCCGTGTTAGCAAACGACGCATAAGATTTTCTCATCCTTAGGAAGTCTCAGTAGTTGCTTTTAGGTGGTAGACCTGACCTAGCTCGTCAACAGCAAGGAGTTTCCGCCATAAGTAGATCGTTAGCCTTAGATCTTACCCC
Source organism: Guadua angustifolia (assembly GCA_036346375.1). NCBI lineage: Eukaryota > Viridiplantae > Streptophyta > Magnoliopsida > Poales > Poaceae > Guadua > Guadua angustifolia. The sequence continues at coordinate 32,955,673 of CM070517.1, read as the reverse complement.
TTTGTCGTAATAGGTCTTTTGGCAGTGTAATATGGGTCGTACCGAACCTTAAAAACGGTATTGTGTACGATCCCATGCTATGAATAAAAATGCTATGTTCTCTATCTCTGTTATTTTGTGTTTTCATAAATATCTGTATAACCTCACCAAACTCAAAAAGTTCCTTCCCTTCGTCTGAGCCTCTTACCTCTTCATTCTGCTCTTATCCCCTACTCTACATCTTACTTACCTTCTGCTTGCCTAAAACCTGCTGCAGCACCGGATAAGAATTAGATTGAGCCAGATGACAGGAATCCAAATGAATCCCCACTTCCTAGGGTTTTACCTCAAGGAAAGTCCATGGAGGAAAGATGGAGGTGGGGAGAGGCTGATCGGCTCGGAAGGTCTTGGCGAGGCGGCGACGACCAGAGAGGCGCGGAGACCGCCAGCGCGACATGGCGCGGGCGACGCCAAGCAGCGGGAGCTGTGGAGGCCGGCGAGGGAGGAGGATGATGGGGCTGCTCAGGGCGGAGGCGGCCGGGAGGGCACCGGCGGGGGCGAGGACGGCCGGAGGTGGCGGGCGAGGACGCCAGATGCGGCGCCAGGATCCGGAGTCGGGGGGAGGCGGTGCTGGAATCAGGAGGCGCTGGACTCGGTTGGACTAGGGGCAAGCCAAGGAAGCTTCTGGTAGGTGGATAAGTAGGGAGCCAAAACAACAAAAATAAATGTATGAAAGACTAGGGTTTTGGACTTAAAGAAAAAAAAGGCCAAAACCAAACTTCCAATTCTTAGCGCGAAAGCAATTTCTTTTGAGTAAAAACTTGCTGTAGAAAATATACGGCCCGGAGGAAACACCCTTTTCCGGAAAACTTACGGAAGAAACCCAAAACTTTGAATAAAAACTGAAAATTGCACGACAACACACTTATCTTCCACCGGAATAAATCCGAACATTAAGACGACGAAAATGTTACCGGCCAAAACCCTAGCCAAAGCTTTAAGTATTACAACTTGACCCGCATCGAGCCGTGGAGGGGCTTGCTCAGAACCACCATCTGCGGGTGGTCGTGCAGCGGCAGCGTCGCGCCGGCCGGGAAGCAGAACGCGCCGATCAACGTAACACGAACACCCCAGCCGAAAACACCATCTCATTATCTGAGAAAACCAGAGGTTTTACAGCGTGATGTCCCGTGTGAACCACACTTGCGCACGTACGTACCGAGAAATCGTCGCGCTCGTGGACGTGCTCACGTGCACGTACGTGATCCTCCTGAACGCCTGCGCCGAGAGAAACCGCCGGCCCGGCCGGCTCCCCTCGTCTCGTCCTCCGAGGACGACGACAGTACCTCTCGCTGCCGCCAGCGTCCACGGCGCCGGCGCCTGGGACGTCGATCCCGACGTCGGCCGCCTCCATGCCATCTGCAAAGAAGTCGACACACCATACGGTCATCAAGCCTTCAGCAAATACCCAATTAAGGCGTCGTGCACGACACGATCGAGCCAACAATGAGGATTTGTGCGTGAAGTAGTGATGCGCGCGTTGAGGCTGCGAAGTGTTCAAGCTAGGGGAGAGGAGTTTACCGGCGGTACAAACCGTGGGCTACGTCGACTTTACCGGGGCCTCGTGCTGTCGTGCATGCACCAACACCGCTTAGGCTATTTACAGTGTATTGTATCTTGTCACAATATCTAAAGCTGCCATGTCATATGATATTATAGAAGATACAACTATCCCAATGCATTGTATTATGGATTGTTTCTTAGTCCCCACAAGAAAATTAAATTAAGGAGCATGCTCGTGTCGTGTGTTGTGTATCTGCCATGTTGACGCTGATAGCCCCTTTCGGTCGCTTGGAATCCGGGCACGGTCTGTTCTCTATGTGAGAGTCGCTGTTTGGTTCTGCAATTTGATCGGTGGAAAAACTAGAATATTGTGCTAAAGTAGCCCCGTAACTTCTTTATTATTATTATTATTATTATTATTATTATTATTATTATTATTCTAAATTTAGACCTTCCATAAACACATTTACAAAAATAATCCTCTCCCTAGCGGAAAGCGCGACAGGTAACATCTGTGCACAGAAGGTGGCAATGTTGTGGTAGTGCAGGTGAGCACGGGGGCCGGGCATGGCCCACCGCAGCAGGACTCTTTTCGTGCTACACAGACATGGTAGAGCTCCTCCTACGCTACCCAGGCACGATAGGAGGCCTGCCGCAAGCACACGCCTCCGCCCGTTGCCCGTGCGCCAATCCCTGCTACCCTACCTGCTCGTCCGCCCGCTTGCCCACATGCTCGCCCACCATGCCACAGTCCTGACTGGCTTCCGCACTCTCCAAGCTCGACAGGGGACAGATGTCGTCTGTCACGTCTTCCACGGTGAGGAAAGATACTATTTTTGCAAATGCATTAGTAGGTATCTAGATTTGAAAAAAAAAGTTTCAGGGCTAGGTATGCATAGTATTCGAAAAACTGGGAATATTATAATTTTTTAATACGACGTTCCCCATTTCTGTTACAGGAACGTGCTACAGATGTTTAAACTGCAAAGAAAAGAAAATACAGAACGTCGGTTCTCTCACAACTATTCCAGCACAACTCTTTTCCGTGCAAAAGTCTTTTTTTTTTCAAAAAGGCGGCAGGAGCTCTGCCATGCATTAAAAAAAAGATAACCAAAGGACAAAGTCATACAAAAAGTCGAGAAGCCCACAACCGAGTCCGACCAGAGGCCAAAATTACACAAATCAAAAAAACAGAGCCAGGACTGGAGGGAGAGAGAAACCACCACAACCCTATTCGCTAGCCTAGTCTAGCCGGTAAGATCTACTGGAGACCGTTGTGGAAAGCCAACTTCCGGTTCTGAACATCCTGTTGAATGATAGGACCACGTCCGTAGACCGGTAGACGTTGTTGAAGATTCTGGCATTGTGTTCCTTCCATAGGTTCCACAGTGTAAATAAGCATGCTATCTACCTGCTTGCCCGAGGGAGCCACCAGAATGTGCGGGATGGTTTGCCACCATCCCGCCGCGGAAACCCCATCCCGAGGAATCGGGGACCGAAGCTGCATTTGAGAAAAGATATGCGTCCAAATGAGTTTAGCAAAGGGGCAAGTGAGGAAAGGATGCACTGCTGATTCCGGTTCTGATCCGCATAGAGGACAATAATAGCAATTAGGTCATCCTCTCGTCTCCAACCTGTCCGCTATGAGTAACCTGTTATGGATAAACAACCAAGCGAAGACCGTGCAAAAAGTCTTGAGACAACCAATTACGAATGCTCAACCGACTCAAAGCAAACTGCCATGCTACTCCTGAGCGCAACGTACTTCATCCTATTGGCATCGCCTCTGGTCATCAATTCTTCTGGTCCACGACGCCCACCTTCTCCTTGCTCCAACAATCCTCTGCTGCAACTTGCCACATCGCCCTAGCGCCCCCGGTGAGCTACTCTTCCACGTCCGGCTTCTGCATTAAGCCCATGAAGTAATCCAGTGACATACTGACATACATTGTAGATCAGCTTGGCCTTTGTTTTTCCCCTTAAAACACGCTCACTTCGTGCTTTCCATATTCTCCAAGCAATAGCAGCTAGACCTAGTCACCAATTTCCTATTCCTCTTTGAAAATCCATCCAACCAATTGCCAAATATCTGGTGTATATTGATTTCTAGGAGGGCCAGTCAAATCAAAATTACAGCTGACCACATTCCACACATATCCAGCCAAAGGGCAGTGTAAGAACAGATGGTCAGTGTTTTCATTTGCGCTACAAAACACATAAGTTTTATCACCATCACATCCTCTATGAGTAAGATTGTCAATGCCAATCATAAGAAAACCTTAATCCTCAAAGGGATTTGAATTTCCCGAATGAAACGATAAGGAAACCCTATCCTAGAGAGTAGAGATATTGAGAGCAGAATAGAATGATTTCACAGTAAAGGTTCCAGAAGAGGTAAGTAACCAAACCAGATTATCCTTTTCTTCAGAAAGTTGCGTACATTCATCCTTAAGTTGATTCCACTCCAAATGGGGAATACCAGATTTAGGAGTTTCAGGCCGGTGGAAATTGGCCAGCATTATTCTTGGCACGCGCTCAGGGGAGATTCATCATCATCATCGTCCACGACAGTCCCCTGTCGTCTTCCCGGGTTTCCGTGCTACAAAACCAACAGCCTCGCCTATCTTGTGTTACGCGGTCCCCTTTGTGCACTTCAGTTTTTTTGGTTTAGAGCCTCCTAGAATTGCGACCCACAAAGGTTAGAGGTCTACCAATTCTTGTGCTAGGCCGTCAGTAATTTATTGTATCCTTTTCGTCTCCTGTCTTGTTAGTTCGATCACGTTGTTGTCTCTCTTTCTCAGTTGGGTGTAAATTGCTTTCTCCTTTAATGCATGGGTGTAAATTCGCTCCTGCCACTTTTCATTAAAAAAAAAGTTGATTCCACTCACTAAGAATCTCATCCCAAAGTGTTTCTCCTATACCTTAAACAACCAAACCCTTTAGTGTTTGTTTTGGGAGCTGTAGCTTTTCTAAAAAGTTAATTTTTGGTTTTCTGAGTTGAAAAACGATTGTAGCTTTTTATAAGAAACCATTTAATAAGTAGCTAATTTCTTTCAAAAAATAAACTGTAAAAGTAAGTCAAATCCAGCTTTCAATTTTTAACTTTTGTTAGTTATATATAATTTTTGGTTTTATCAAAAGCCGCTTCTTCCCAAACAGCTTACTGAAGGCCCTCCCCCGAACGATTCATCTCACCCCCTCGCTCTGCACCATTGCCGTGACTACAAGACTCTCACTCGTCTCCACGCCCCGCCATTGGTTGACCCCGACGATTTCGCCCTAGATTCGCCACAGCAGCAACCACTGTGAAGCCCTAAAATGGTTTGGGTCGCTGTGGAATTTGGCACCACCCACCGCAATAGCTAACCCTAGAGTGAGTCTCCCCCCTGCCATAGCCCATCGCCATAGGTGACACAGAAGCGGAGCTAGACGCTGAAACAGATGACGAACCAAGTCCATGGACAAGCCAGATAAGCGCCATCACTACAGTTCCATCACAATACGTAACGCACCCAATGGGCAACACGGCTCATCTGGGCCGTCTCGTTGATGGTGCACTGGGCCTCCACCCAGCGCGATTCGAACTCGGCGGTCGCGCCGACCTGCGCGCGCTCCGCCTTCGTAATCCTCTCCGAGAATCCTCCACGGTCGCCCGAGAAATTCCGACGATCATTGGAAAACCCTAGCCTCGCCGGCGTTGTTCCGGAGCACGTTCATCTCCGGCGTGACCGTTTCATGGTACGACGATCGATGGTGCATTCGTGCGCCCTCAACACAAGTTTTGGACTGAGCACCAAAGGAATATCATAAAATAATCTGTGTTAAATTCGTTTGGATGATCTTAATAATCTATGAAGGATAAACAAGTTTGTATGGTTGGAACTTGGAACTGCAGCAGTACTATGGGGGTGTTTGGGACAGCTCCAGCTCCACCAAAATCTGTGAAGTTGGTGGAACAGGGTATTTCTAGCTCTAGAAATTTATGGAGCTAGAGCTGTGGATACATTAAGAGTGTTTAGGTAGATCATCTTGTTTACATTTTAAACTAAAAATATAAACTTAATTTATTTTATTTTAGCTATAAGTTTCAGATCTGAGCTGGAGCTCTCTCCCAAACAGGGCTTATATATATGCAGCCGTAAGCAAAGGTACAAAACCATGGGAGTTATGGGCCAGCCTCGTTCAGAAACATTAACCTAGTGGGCTGGCGGCCCAAAGCTGAGATAATAGAAACGAGTTAGAGAAACCAAAGCTGGCATGACAACTAGCTGATGATCAAAGTCCCCCTCTCATAAGACCGAGTTGTACCGGTGGAGCGCGCGCACGCTTTTTCCATCCGGTCCAAGTTTCAGATGAAAAATTTTAAAGTAGGTACGTACGTGTGTGTTTAGTAGAATAGCGTGTTTTCGTGATTCGGTGCTTGGTCCCGCATTAAGTTTCTTAACATGTGTAGAGGATACATGTCTTTGTATACGTAAGTGTGATATACGTAGATTGTGTATGTGCTTGTACCCTTAAAAAAAGAACGAGTTGTAGCCTTGTAGGTAAGGATAAAAAAAGGTCAAATCGCTAAGGTTGTCGCAATTATTCACAATAAAAATATTAGCTATAATTAAGCAGGTCTTGTCTAGGGCTGGGCGTTCGGTTAAACCGAAAAAATCGGTTTCGGTTTTCGGTTTTTTAGACAATTCGGTTATTTCAAAAACGAAACCGAAATATGTTTGAATATTTAGGTAACCGACATTTCGGTTAACCGAAAATTTAGTTTCGGTTTCGGTTTTAACCGAATTAACCAAAGTTTGACAGATTGCAGCTAGCAGACAGCATATAGCAGACAACAAAGAAAAATACGCACTGCACATCACACCAAACATTTTCAGCTAGTAGACAGCATTACAAGAATACTCTCCCAGAGAAGAAAAATACGCACATCAGTACATCACAGTGTCACACCAAACATTTTCACAAATATTACAAGAACATTACATAAAAGTAGTCATATCATTATCATATAGCTAGCAGACTATATGGAACATGGATTCAAGTCTCAAGATACAAGAGCCTTTGTTTCATGCTCCCAGCAATCCCAGAGTCCCAGGCTCCCAGCAATCCAACTGATCCCAAATAAAGCAAGGCTTGTTCAGACATAAAAGAAGCTTCAACTTCTAAGCCCTCCACTTTGACAGATTGCGACCAAGCGAAGTTGCTACGGATTAAACAGAGCCAAAACATCAAACATTAAATATTAGTGATTCTTCATGTAAGGTAAGATCTTCGAATAAATTGAAGGTCGGCGTGAACACACAAACGGCAATATTATCTGAAAAGGTTTCTACCGATTTGCCAAAGAGGATAAGATGATACAAGCTCAGTAGAATACTTAGTTTACGCAATCCACATCGGTGAACAAGCAATCGATGTAGAATACTTAGTTTACGCAATCCACATCGGTGAACAAGCAATCAAATAAAACAGATATGACACAATCGAATGAAGTGTAGGTGTGATTACATAAACAAATCAACAACTTGTCATTCGTCAACATTCAAGGCAGATGGGTCTTGAATAGCTTGCTGATCAAAGCAGATTGTATAAAACTACAGATGAGAAGCTGAAACAAATTGCATCAGAATGCCTGGAGGGTTGGTAGTCATTGGAAGGCATCCTTTGTTCAGCATGATATACAACAATTAATGGTCATACACAATCGAACATTTTTACAAAAGAAAAAAATCACCAAATAATGTTAGCAACGTACAAGCAAAATTAAATAGAAAGAAATTTCTTCAACTAAATCTATCAATCCTGTAAGATCAACTAAATCTATCAATCCTGTAAGCTCACACTATATGTAAGGTCTGGGTATTTAGAATTATCTGAAAGAATGCTATTTTAATAAAGGATAACTTATTGAAAAGAAAATGTCAAGGAAATACTTCCAAAATGTATTGTAGCAATTGTAGCAGAACTTATTGAAAGAATGCTATTCTAATAAAGGATAATTCTTGAAAGTGGAATATCAAGAACGGTTGTAGCGAGAACTTGGCTTAGCGGCATTTGTCTTTGGATTGTGTTTTCAACTTTGATTTTGTAGAAGTAGCAGTCTTTTCAGCTTCATACTCTTTAAGCAATTCTGAAATAAAACAAAAACATGTAAGAGCTTGCACCATGAATGGTTATGTCAAGAACAAATTATTCATTGTTGTTAGCTTACCTTCTTCCATTTTGGCTAGCTCTTCCTCATTTTCTTCAATATTGATAGGAGTGGATCGCCGTAGCCAATCTTGTGTACAAATAAGAGCTTGCACCATGAATGGTGTAAGCGAGGTCCTAAAATCATCTAGGACTCGTCCACTCGTACTAAATGCGCACTCCGATGCAACCGTTGATATTGGAATTGCCAACACATGACGAGCCATATGTGCCAATATAGGAAATCTGGACAAACTCACTTTCCACCATTCTAGAATATCAAATCTGCTGCTGTCCTCTTCATTTTCTTCGCCAAGGCATATTTCTCAATTTCTGATTTGCTAGTGCCAATTGCACCATTACCAATCCTCATCTTTTTAGCAATTAGGGACTTCAACAACCTTCCTCCCCTTTTTTGTGGTTGTTCTTGTTCAGATTCATTGGTTTGTGTCGATGAATCACTTGGAGCATAGATATTTCTATACTCTTCAAACAACTCGTGGAAACAAACATTCACTGCATCCCAAACTTTACGTCCTTTTTCCTCACCAAACATTTCCCCAATGGCTAACTTAGTGTAACTAGATAGCTTGTATCTTGGATCAAGTCGAGAGCAATAAAGATGAGCGAGTTCATGTTCTCCTTCTCCCTCGCCCTACCCTTCCCCCTCCCCTCATTCTCATTCTCATTGTCCTTCTCATGCCAATTGCCCCAATACTTTTCATACTTATCCTTCATCCTCATAAATTATTGCAGATTTCAACATAAGATATGTTGAATTCCACCTAGTGCATACATCTATTGTCAAGAATGCATTGCTTTCCAAATTTTCTAACTCTGCAAGTTTCTTAAATTTGACCAACCTAGAGGTTCCGTTCTTGATAAACCTAACAGCAGCACGAACACGCTTCACAGAGCTACCCAACTCTTTTAAGCCATCAGAAACAATCAAATTTATAATATGGGCAGCACATCTCATGTGAAGATACTTGCCTAAAGCAATGCCGGTTTTTTGATTGTTCATTTGCCTCCGTATGTAATCTACTCCAACGTCATTGGGGCTAGCATTATCAACTGTAATTGTCATGACTTTATTAATCCCCCAGTCCACCAAGCATCTCTGTATGTTTTTCCCAATATCATCTCCCTTATGGCCCTTTACCTTGAAAAAACTAATAATCTTCTTATGCAATTTCCATTCATGGTCAATAAAATATCTTTGTGATGACCATGTAACTATCTTGTTGTTGTGAAGTCCAAGTATCGGTTGTAAGACAAACCCTTTCACATGATTGCTTAAAAAGGTTTTGAGCTTTGCTTTCTCTTCAAAGTAAATAGAAACTGCTCTCTAGTGATTGTTCGTCTAGATGGCACACTCCAACGTGGACAAGCTACATGCATAAATTTTCTAAAGCGACTTTTCGCAGACTAGCAAAAGGAAGCTCATCTTCAATAACCATTTGAGCAAAAGCATTCCTAATTGCATCAGGATCAAACTTGTAAGTTGTAACACTATCACCCCGATTTACTTGCAAATAACCTTGCGGATCCCTATTCCTATGAGGATTGCATTTGCAAGTGTTAAATGAGTCCGCAAGGCGAGCGTACCATTAACATTTGGATCGGCCTTGATCTCGCGGTGGCAATAGTTGCACTTCCTTTCTTGAGATGACCACCCACTTTAATCTTCTTTGAAGTGAGACCACATCTCTGATCTTGGCGCCATCTCTTTTCTTTTACTGCCCTCCTCCTCCTTCTCTCGTGTTTCCTTTTCTTTTTCCATTGCATTTCCCTCAGATTCATTTGTTTTGCTCGGATTAGAGGTCTACAAACAAGAGTACAAACAAGGATCAGCACATGCGAATTGCGAAATATGTACAGCACACAAACACAGGAAGATCACATACGTTGTTGTTGCAAATCGATTGTTGCGTTGCTGCCACCATGGTCGGAGTCGGAGAATCGGTGGATGCCATCTCCCTCGCCAGTCGCCAGGTCGAAGTGGAGTACTAGAGTCACCGAGGTCCGAGTCAGGTGAGCAGTGCAGGGGGAGGAGGGGTGGCGGCCGGCCACGGCAGCAGTGCAGCAGGGAGCCGGGAGGGCACAGGCGACGTCGCGACGGCTGGAGCCTGGAGTGGGGAATGGAGGGGAGGCCGGGAGCCGGGAGGGGTGCCACCTGGAGTGGCCGAGTGGGGATTGGGGAAGGGAGGCCGGAGGGGAGGCCGGGAGGCGTTGAGCCAAGGGACGGGAATCTGTGAGGGGCACTGGAGGCTAGAGTGGAGACGAAGCGCTTGAGAAGGGCCGAAGGAGGGCGACGCACGCGCACCGGCGCCTGGAGGCTGAGCGCTTGAGCCAAGGGACGGGAGGGGCGCCAGGATTCGGGAAGGGAAGGCGCCGCCACCGCCTGGAGCCCTAGGGTGTGAGGGAGGGAGTGAGGGCTGAGGGGAAATGGGGAATTAGTCTTACTAGCCGAGAGAGACTCGAGAGCTAGGGTTACTACTGCATCTGGGTCCGAGGAATTGAGGATCAAGATGTCTGATCATACTCATCTGACGCTTATTCCGGTTAGTTCGGCTAACCGATGCTTAAAACCGAATAAACCGAAAGAAATTCGGTTATTTCAGACAGATAACCGAATCAACAACCGAATAAATCGGTTTCGGTTTATTCGGTTTCAGTTTATTCGGTTACCGGTTTATTTGCCCAGCCCTAGTCTTGTCAATAAAATTTCCTCTTACGCGGGAAAAAAAATTACTTCAAAGACCGTCCTTCTCATGATCTTTGGAAAAAAAATATCGGTGTTGGATTTACTCGTAACTATCTTTGAGCAAACTTATCAGGTGCTACTAGATGACCGCAAATGTGCCTCATTGCTCCGATACTTGTCATCTGTGGGACTCTTTGGAACGCATGAATTTCACGTGAATTTTGCATAAATTTTATAGAAAACAATATAGTTTCCACATAAACTTTTCAAGATTCTTGTGTTCCAAACAGAGCCTAATCCATTGCCATTAACAAGACAACAGACAAATTGGACAGGTATGCAGACTTGCAGAGCCCTTCGAGCAACACAAACACCAACAATTACAAACGATGGGAGCACAAGACAAACGGAACACAACGCATAAAATCGAAGTCATAAAAATACTTTCAAAATGTTGAATTAAATCTACAAAACAATCTGCCTTCCAGAGTACTGAAAAAACGCCTCTTCCAGCTTACAAACCGTCCTCTGCAACAAACCCTAAAGAAAATGGAAGAGAAGCCCTACACTACCTAGAGCAAAGCAAAGTAATACCAAAACAAACTTGTACAGATGCTCAACGGAGATGAAGCAGCAGACAAAATTCTCTATATCATCATTCACCCTCCCGGGCTGCAGCAGCGGCAGCTTTTAGATACTGTGTCATGCTCCGTTGGCTGTATAAATGCAAAACAATCAACAAATAGCTGGACTATATTTACCATGGAGGTATCTACAGAAAGCCTGAGTTATTGCTCTTGTTCATCATTTCTTGTTGCGGGTGGTATCTCAAAAATGAAACCGGTTGCTCACAACAAGGTTTTCTGCAAGCAGAAGGATGGGAGTCTTGATGGCTTCAGCATTTGGAGAGACCGACTCTGGAAGACTTGGTAGGCAGGTTGGTAGATGTTCACCACGCTCCTCAGGGTGAAAATAGAAGAGCACTGCTCGACAGAAAATAAACCTGCCAATGGATAAGGATTGATTTTTTTTAATAAACAATGCACATACAGAGGATCAGCAGTGTCCACAGTGCAAAAATAAATGCAGCATGCGATACAATTGAATCTAACTAACGTTTGAGACATAAAATTGAGAGAGCTGTTGTGGACGGATAGGCGTTCCTATTCATCAGCTGTTCAATCTTGTATAACCCCTATGCACCTTGTTCTTTAGGAAGGGCTCATATTTTGCTTCAAAGAACATTTAATCCAAAAAATTACATCACAATACAAATTTTACACTCATAATGTTTGTAGAACTTTTTTTCTACTTCATTCCTTTTCCAGAGCATAAGCATGTTGGAGGATATAAGTTGCTGCCTTGCTGGCATAGAATATATAACACAATTTATCTTGCTACCCATCCATAGGGTAGTAGTTGGTCCCATTCATATGTATGCCATAATGGTTCCCTACACAACCCTTGGCACATCAGCTCCAAGCCTCAGTGCCTGGTTAACAGCCCCTCTCAATGTTCATAGTCTATCAACACTGCACTTTTAGAACCAAGATAAGTAAAAAAAGGTATCGCACAGAGACTGTTGTGCAATCAAATGGTGCAATTTGCAGGAAGCACTACAATGGACAAGCCATTTTCTAGCAGTTCATGTTAAATTACTATTTTCATACATTGGGTGCAGTTAGCCCGACTTAACTCCTTAATATGCCAAATAGTGGAAATGTGATTAATTTTCAACACAAATGTTTCTCTCTCCCGCAAAAAAGGAGAATACATGCAAATAGAATGAACAGTGATTTCATGCTTCATATCAATGTATAAAAGGACTAAAATCAAGGTATTTTTCTAAGTTATATTGCTAAGCTAACCATGCAACTAACTACCAGATACTTGAGTACATGGAGTGTGGAAGCTATATGGAATAAAGTACCTGAGAATCAGGCGCCTGAGAAATGGATCTGGTAAAATTTGTCCCCAGACAATGTTCAATCCAACAGACATGCAGAGGGTTTCTTCATATTGTTCCAAAGCAGATAAAAGTATGTTTTCCGCATTAGCATATGTATCCTGAAACCAAGCCAAAAAATAATAATAATCAGATCATGGAAATAAATATTTGGGAATACTCAACTCTCGAAACAAAGAACATACACTGTCTATGTCAGAAGTTATCCCAGCTAGTTGGCAGAAGGCTTGCATGGGAGCAGTCAGGAAGTATGTAAACTGGCTTCCATTACGCACAGATTCTGCACCAGGCATGGCTGATGCTATCCTAGGAGAGAGAAGTAAGGCAGCTGGCTCCCCCTTCTCTGCATCATGTATGGCCTGCCAATTGTATAATCAAATGATAATTCGTTCAAATAAATTTGTTCTAAGGAGTGCTTCAATGCTTTCCCTCCCAATATAAATTGCACAAATCTTCAAGCAAACGAAGGGGTAAGTAATCACTATCTACTATTCATCCGTGCTTTAATATTTGTACAACTGCCAAAAAGAAAAGCATGGAAGCACCTCTCGTTTGTTCTGCTGTATTGTTACAAAAAGAATGGAGAAAGAAACACTTCAAGAAATTAAGAGTAGAATTCATAGGATCATGAACACCGGTAAAAAAGCCAGTAGCAGCGACCACAAAAAAAACACTCAAACCAGGCATGAGGGGCTTGATTGAGCCCATAAAGAGAGTGACAAAGCCGACAAATCATGCCCTCAGAAACAGAATACCCTGATGGTGGCTGCATAAAAACCTCACGTAGTTCACCATTAAGAAAAGCATTCTTGACATCAAACTGAGAGATTGACCACTCACAAACAGAAGCCACAGAAAGAAGTGTGTGAACAGTGGTCATATGAGCCACAGGAGCAAAAGTCTCATCATACTCACGACCATGCTCCTACTGAAAACCACGCGCCACTAGACGAGCCTTGTAGCGCTTAAGAGAACCAAAAAACGAATCTTAACCTTATAGACCCACTTGCATGTAATGGGACAGACACGTGGACGAAGAGGCACAATATCCCACGTGCCAGTGCGCTCAAGGGCAACAAGCTCCTCTGCCATCGCATGCTGCCATTCATGATGAATAACAGCATCGCGGCAAGAAGTCGGCTCGGCAAGGACAACACCATCAAAGCCAAGGCGCTTAGGAGGCTGAATAGACTGACGATCGCGAAGAGCGTAGCAAGGAGGCACTGAAGGAGGTGACTCAACAGGAGAAGATGAGAGATCAAAAGAATCCTCAACTTGCGGACGACAAGTGTAGTAGAGAGGATAAGGAACAATGTCAGAAGAAGCATCTGGAGGAGGCACAGGAGATGAAGATTCCTGTGGAGATGCCGACGAAGAAGACGCTGTCCGTGGAGAAGGAAAAGTGACAACAGGAGTATTAGGAAAAGTCAGGAAAGAAAGTGGCTTGACAAGAGATGCTGGAATGGAAGAAAGACGAGGGTAGAAGGGACGAGACTCATCAAAAGTAACATCCCAAGAAATCCGCATCCGTTGGCCAACAGGATCCCAGTAGCAATAACCCTTATGCTTAGCACTATAGCGGACAAAAACGCACTCAACAGACTGAACGGTCAGCTTGGTGCGTTTACGAGGTGCAAGGAGGATATAGCATACACACCCAAAGAGGTGAAGACTAGAGTAATAATGAGGAATGCCACAAAGATGCTCCACCGGAATCCCACCCTGAAAAGCAGAAGAAGGTTGAATATTAATTAAGTGGCAGTGGAAACAGTCTTGCCCAAAAATGAGGTGGAATAGCGAAAGCAAGTAAAAGAGAACGATCTGTCTCAAGGAGATAACAATACTTGCGCTCAACCACACCATTCTGAGCATGAGCACCAAGACAAAAAAACTGAGTGCCCTATGTAGCAAGAAAAGCACGAATGGCTCCTAATAGATACTCCCCTGCTGAGTCAACACGAAGAACTCGAATGGGAGTCAAAATGAGTACGGATCATAGTGGTGAAATTCTTATAGATGGATAAAACCTCACTACGAGAGGACATAAAATATATCCAAATGTGGCTAAAGAAATCATCTATAAAAAAATATAATATTTATGACCCCTTTTGAAACAAAAGGAGCCTGACCCCAAACATCAGAATGAACAAGAAAGAGCAAAGGAACGTTAAGATACAGACTCACTAGAAGAATAGGTAAGTTGTAGCTATTTACCAAGCTTACAACCCACACAATCTAAAGAGGTATCACCGGACACGGATACTAAAAGACCACAACGAACTAAATAAGACAGATGTTACAGACCGGAGTCGAAGAACTCACCGCTTGATTCAAGCATACGGTTCGGTCGTGGCTCGTCATAAGCTTGTCGCCGAAGAAGACTTCGCCGCCACGCCTTTGAAGTCATTTGTTTGAGCCACCGCCTTGAAGCACAAAGCCTCCAGATAAGATTTGCCAAAAACCCTTTCCTAGCAGCGCCCCCACTTTATTCTCTCCTCCAACCGCATGCATGCATGCAGATCCTCTTTATTGCAGATCCTATTTTATTGCTTTCTTTCCTAACTAACCACAGTGCCATCTTTATTAACGCCAATCAGCAAATTTCGCCTCTAA
This sequence comes from Guadua angustifolia, assembly GCA_036346375.1. Classification (NCBI taxonomy): domain Eukaryota; kingdom Viridiplantae; phylum Streptophyta; class Magnoliopsida; order Poales; family Poaceae; genus Guadua; species Guadua angustifolia. The sequence goes on along the minus strand of CM070517.1, from coordinate 32,940,653 downwards.
CCCGCCTTATGGCTTAAGCCCATGCCACCGACAAAGACCTGTCAAAGGCCAAACCTAACATCACTCCTTCAAATTCACTTATCCTCGTCGACAACAGAAAAGAACGCCGGAGAGCAACCGCGTCCATCCAAGTAGCTTCTTCCGCCGATTCGCCCGTCCAATGCACTAAGAATCGCGGCGGTGGCCCTCACGAACCGTGACCTTGATCGGTATGGTTCTGGCTGATCCACGTCGACCGCAGGAAGGAGGTCATCCGGAAGATTCACCATCTCCTCCGGTGGAGTGCCTTTAAAGCGCTTAAGCAAGGAGACGTGGAAGACATTATGGATTTTGGACTGCTCTGGAAGCTGAAGTTTATAAGCGACGGCCCCAATCCGCTGAAGAACCTGGAAGGGCCCATAAAAACGAGGAGACAGCTTGGTCCAAGCCGAAGAACCGCAAGCCGAGCGCTGACGGTGACGCTGGAGCTTCAACCAAACCCATGATCCCACCTCAAACGACTCATCTCGATGCCTACCATCATAATATTGTTTCATCCGGTTCTGCGCTTGAAGTAACTGAAGCTTGGCTTGTTGGAGACGAGCATCGCGGTCCACTAGCGCACAATCCACCGAATCGATAGAAGTAGCACCTTGCTGGTATGGCAGAAGGGGCGGTGGTGCTCTTCCATAAACCAATTCAAACGGTGTGAGGCGATGGGCAGAATGGAAGGACGTGTTGTAACAGTACTCTGCCCAAGGAACCCACTGAGCCCAAGAAGAGGGATTTGACGTGGCCAAGCAGCGCAGATACATTTCAATGGTCCTATTGACGACCTCTGTCTGACCATCGGTCTGGGGATGGTAAGCCGTGGAGAGCAGTAAGGTTGTCCCGCTCCGCTTAAACAACCCTTGCCAAAAAGCACTAAGGAACACCGGATCCCGATCGGAAACAATGGATTCCGGAATACCATGCAACCGCACAATCTGGTCAAAGAAGAGTTTTGCCACTGCAGAAGCTGTCGCTGGCCTAGTGAGGGGCAAGAAGTGGGCATACTTGGATAGCCGATCAACCACGACCAACAGTGCAGTTTTACCTTGCGATTTCGGAAGATCGGTGATAAAATCCATGGAGATATCAGCCCAAACTTGATGTGGGATATTTAGGGGCTGTAACAGGCCGGCCGGAACTTGAGTACTGGCTTTGTGTTGTTGACAGATTGCACACTTGGCCACAATTTCTCGCACGGTCGCTTTCTGATGCTCCCACCAGTACATTGCACGGAGTCGATGAAGAGTTTTCTCACTACCCTCATGTGTCAAATCATGCACCGCTGCGACCATTTTCTCTATTAAAGGAGACGAGCTGGGCACCCAGAGCTTACCTTCCCGGTAAATCAGCCCCTCTTTAACCTCCCATTGTACCTTCGGTGATGCCTGATCCGAACTGGGCTCCTCCACCTGACTGCCAAGCTGCGCCACCTTCTATTGCACCTCTAGATCTTGTTTCAATATCTCCAGCCACTGTTCACGAGTAACCTCCTGTCCAACCGACAAAGCCGCACATGTCCCATGGCCCTCCGGAGTTCGTGACAAAGCATCTGCTGCCTGGTTGTGCTTGCCAGGCTTGTATTCCACTCGGAAATCGAAACCCATCAACTTACTCAACCGGTGTTGTTGCGTGGGTGATCGGGGCTGTTCAAAGCAAAAATTTGAGACTCCATGGTAAAATGCGATTGTGAATTCTTGCCCCATAAGTATGGCCTTGAATGTCTGACCTTGGATAGCCCGATAAGTTCTCGCTCGTATGCAGCGAGCTTCCGGTGGCGCTCAGCCAGTTTCCTACTAAAATAAGCAATCGGATGGCCTTGTTGCTGGAGGACGGCCCCGATTCCGGTTCCCGAAGCATCACATTCCACTTCAAAGGACGACGAAAAGTCCGGCATCTGTAATACGGGAGCTGAAGTAAGGGCTGCCTTCAACCGGCCGAAAGCCCCTTCTGCTGCTGTATTCCACACAAAACTATTCTTCTTCAACAGCGTCGTCAGCGGATCTGCGATGGTTGCATAGTCCTTGATGAATCTCCTGTAATACCCAGCCAAACCCAAAAAACCACGCAGCTCAGTGACCGTCACGAGCCGGGGCCACTCCTCTACTGCCCGTAGCTTGGCGGGATCTGCTGCCACTCCCGTGTGTGAGATAAGATGCCCCAAGTACCCAATCTGCTCTTGTGCAAAGGCACACTTCAACTTCTTCAGATACAACTGATTCTCCCGTAACCTCACCAACACTGCTCCCACATGATCCTTGTGCTCCTGAAGTGTCCTGCAGTATATCAATATATCATCAAAGAATACCAACACGAACTTACGCAGAAAGTCCTGAAGTACTTCATTCATCAATGCCTGAAAGGTGGAAGGCGCATTGGACAGACCAAACGGCATCACGAGAAATTCATAGTGTCCATGATGCGTCCTAAAAGCCGTCTTCTGAATGTCCGCTTCATTCATACGAACCTGATGGTAACCAGACCTCAAGTCCAATTTAGTGAAATAGCGGGCGCCTCCCAATTCATCCAGAAGTTCTTCTATGACTGGTATCGGAAATTTATCCTTGATGGTCTTTGCGTTCAGGGCCCGGTAGTCCACACAAAACCTCCACGTTCCATCTGCTTTCTTCACTAGCAAGACAGGTGACGAGAACGGCGACTGGCTTGGCCTGATAATGCCTTGTTGCAGCATCTGGTCACATTGCCTCTCTATCTCATCCTTCTGTCTGTAAGGGTACCGATAGGGTCTAACTGCCACCGGGTTTGTTCCTGTTTCCAATGGAATGCGGTGGTCACAGGCTCGGGCAGGAGGAAGCCCCTGCGGTTCCGCAAAAACATCCCCAAACGAGTCCAGAAGAGACTCGAATATTTGAACTTCTCCACTGATCTGCATCACTCCCGCCCCTCTCTTCTTGCGCAAACCCTGCAGTTTCACCTCCTTCCCTTGGTCTTCAAACTCCATGGTTAACTCTCCAAAGTCCCACCTCAGACTACCAAGTGTTTTCAGCCATTGGACTCCCAAGATCAAATCAAAAGTATCCACTGGCAGCACCGTGAATGCGGCTGAGAACCGCCTATTTTGTATGGTGAAGTCCACCTCCATGTGTCCCAAGCAGGGTAGATGCCACCCATCCGCCACCTTGACTCGCAAGTTCCCTTGCATTCCAGTCCTCACCTTTCCCTCCACTTCTAACTGCCGCGCAGCGTAAGCACTGATGAAGTTGTGCGTACTACCGCTGTCAATCAGTCCCAACCACTTCTTTCCTTCCACCTCAATCTCCACTTGCATTGTTTCCCCCTGTTTAGGTCCTACTGCTGCGATCATGGACAGGGCCGCCTCTACTGCTACCTCCGGTTCAAGCTCTTCTTCCCCAAACTCTGCGGCCTCTTCTTCTTCCACTTCCAGATGAAACAGCCTTTTGCATTTGTGACCACGAGTATATACCTCATCGCAGTTATAACAAAGTCCTTTCGCTCTCCTTTCCGCCAACTGATCAGCTGTCAACCTAAGACGATGTGGATTTGAACCCGTTGTGCTCTGAGTGCTGATTGTGGGTGCAACTCGCACTGATCCCCCGCTTAGACTTCCTCCTCCTGCTGATACCCCTTTGCTGGCCGAAATAGAGCCCCCCTGAATCCTGTTGCTCGCAGGCATTACTCCTCCCACTGCCGTTCCAGTTCCCCCTCCAGTCGCCGACGCTCCACCAGTCATGGGAGTGCTAGACGCCCGAGCATTCCAAGGCCGGGGTGTCATGTCTCTCCCGCGACCCGTTTGTGTCCATCGCTGCATGGCCTCGGTGATCCAAGCCTCCTTCCTCGCTTCCGCCTCTCTAGCAGCTCCGACCGCTTCCGCTAGATCACGTGGTCGCTCCTTGCGCACCTCGCCCCAAACAAGCAGGGGCGATTCGCCATGAACAACTCAACTTGATCCGCCTCCTCATCCTGGGACCCTTGTCAACAACCTCTGGAATTCTTTCGCATATTCATCCACACTCTGGTTGTCCTGTTTGAAATTGGCTAAGTCTCCTAATGGTCCCACATTGGATTGGCGTGTAAACCTCGGATGAACGCCTCATAAAAGTCCTCCCAAGCAATCCTTGCTCCTCTTCTTGCCAATTATCAAGCACATCTTGCGCCTCTCGGTGAGGTGCAACCCAAAGAATCTCAACCCATTCCTCCTCCTTAATCCTGTGAACGCGGAAATAGCGCTCACAACGACGCAGCCAACTTAATGGATCTCCCTGGCCGTCGTACTCCGGCAAATCCAGCCGAGGTAGACGGGGATTCCACCTTCGATCCTCCTCCTCTTCACCCTGGCCCTGGTTTCCCCTCCGCGCGGGAGTCCTCTCAATCCGCAGGCGTCCTCCTGCCACCCGGCTCCCTCCTTCTCCATGCGCCTGATGCCTCTCATGTGCGCTTCTTCCTGTCATCCCTTGGGATCGCCCATCCTAGGTCTGCACCCAATGCTCCTCTCTGTTCTTCCACCATCTTGCCCTTCCAAGACCTCATCATCTCCCCAAACATCTCCCTCAATTCCTTGATGTCGACCTTCACTTCCTTCATCTCCCCCTCAAGTCCGGTCATTCTCCCTTCCATTTGGATCGAACTATCACGCCCCTTCGACGTGCCCGGCTCTGATACCAAATTGTTACAGACCGGAGTCGAAGAACTCACCGCCCGTTCAAGCATACGGTTCTTGTCGTGGCAGTCATAAGCTTGTCGCCGAAGAAGACTTCGCCGTCGCCAGCGCCTTGAAGTCGGCTATTGTCGGAGCCACCGCCTTGAAGCACAAAGCCTCCAGATAAGATTTGGCAAAAACCCTTTCCTAGCCAGCGCCTCCCCCCTTTATTCTCTCCCTCCAACCGCATGCATGCATGCAGATCCTCTTTTATTGCAGATCCTATTTTATTGCTTTCTTTCCTAACTAACCACAGGCTGCCATCTTTATTAACGCCAATCAGGCAGCCCGCCCCCAACCTGCCTTATGGCTTAGGCCCATGCCGCCTGACAAAGACCCTGTCAAGGCCGGCCCTAACAACAGACGTGACCCACAAAGATGCCCTACCCTAAGCGGTGATGCCACTGAGCAAACGACTCGGTAGAAGATGCAACGAAGGCAGAAGCAGTGCAGAAGAGTGAGAGACTGGCAAGGGCAACACAAGGAACATGAAGCCAGTCAAGCTCCCAGAGGCACTAAGAGTCACGGTGGCGAAGGCCAGTACCAACCAGAGACCCCGTCCGGCGATCCTGAACACAACAAGAGTCAAAATCAAGGATAACATGATAACCATGATCAGTGAGTTGACCAGTGGACATGATTTACACACTCAGTTTAGGAACATGAGAAACAACAGGGACATGAAAGGAGGAAGACAAAAGAGTGACTCGTCTTGCAACAGAAATAGAGGTACCATCTGTGATCTGCACAGTGATAGGAGCAGCAAGACGATTAATGGAATGAAGACTCGTAGGACCAGATGTCATATGAAAAGAAGCTTTAGAGTCAAAAATCCAGGTGATCTCTCACTGGAAGACTGAGTAGCAAAACTAGCAGAACCTAACGGTGCAGAGGCAACCATGCGACGTAGCAGCGTAAGAATTTCCTAAGTTAGAACCAGCTAAGGCCTGCTAAGGAGAGGCACCTAGGAGTCCAGTGCCATTAGAAGGGTGCCCACCTCGATGAGCAAGATCCTTTTTCTTTCGATAGCAGAACTGCTCCACATATCCATTCTTGTTGCAGTAGGTGCAGCGAAACCGTCCATCACCAGTAGCCAACACTAGAGGAGGCGCCACTGGTGAAGGAGTAGCACGAGGCACCACCAGAACTGAAGGAGATACAAGTAAGCCCGCACCACGAAGCTGGATCTCAGTACGAATAGCTACAAGAGCCTCCAACAAGGTCACACGAGGATGGCGAGCAAGCAATTGGGCACGATTCGCCAAATTCAGCCGAAGGCGTGTCGAAAGTCGTGAATCTGACGAAACTCCAAGTGAGAGTCTTTGGCGTTGGCTAAGAGACGACATCTTGACAAACCTCCGGTCCAAGAGAATCAAACTGACGCCACACCAAGGACAGCTGAGCATAGAACTTATCCACGGTAGAATCACCCTACCGTCGCACAATAGCAAGGTACAAAGAATCGCCAGCAGGCTCATGGCGGTCACAAAGATGCACCCACATCAACTGTGCCGAAGACAAAGCAACAATATCACTAGTAAGATGCACCTCCATGCTAGCAACCAAAATAGCAAAGGCACGAGCAGCTTCATCAATCCATGTCTTGTATGCAGTAAATTGAGTCTGAAAAGACTCCACAGTATCAGCATAGTCATCAGACGCCTTCTATTTAGCAGCATCATCGGCCTCCTTGGGAATAACAGGTGTGGCAATGGAGCAGGACGAGGCGGACATGATAGCTCGCCGGTAAGAAACTCCCAAAGACGCTGACCACGCATGTGACGACGCATATGAAGAACTCAATCTCGATAATTAAGACCATCGAAAATAACTGAGCAACAAAGCACAGAGACGGTGCCCGAAGAAGAACCTAAAGATGACATTTTTTTCAACCGAACAATTAAAAACGGCTTAATTCCGGCCGATTGGAACCACGTTCGGCTTAAAGCGAAGCGAGCGACCGACTCAAAGCGAGGCAACAGCAAGCGGCTTCGACGATTTCAAAGGAGGCCGGCGCCGTGCAGATCCCAGCGTTGGAGACGGACGCCGCGCTGGTGTCCGTGTCGGGCTCGGAGGAGGACAGCAGTTCATGGCCAGCCCGGTGCAGATCCCGGTGTTGGAGGCGGGCGCCGCGCAGCCAGAGGAGACGATCAGCCGTGCAAGGAAGACGAGCCGGCAGCCGACGCTCGACGCAAATCTAGGCGGAGTGACGAGAGAGCCGTGGGCGGTGCAAGCGACCGGGAGCGACCGACAGGAGGAGGCCACCGAGTGAAGGTCGGTGTCAGGTGACGGCCGGGTCAGCGAAGGAGCCGACACATCAGGCGTTGGCCCGAGAGCTCGGCTGCAAACGATGGGCCGCCAGAAGGAATGTCGCGTCGGCGAGCCAAGGAGATGGCGCACAAGCACCAGATGGCTGAGTACGCAAGCTCCGGCCAGAGGCAGCCGGTCGGAAGAAGATTGGCAGTTAGGCAACCAAAAGGCAACGAGAAAAGTCTCCAAAAAAAGGGGCGCAAGTACAAACATCAATAAGCCCTAACCTTAGAACTTATTGCTCTGATACCATGTTATGAATAGCACTTGTATTTAAAATGAGGCCAATGGACCAGTACATATACATGTACAAGAGGGTATAGAAGGAAAGTTTATATAAGGCAATATCTATACAAGGCAAACAATCTCTATACAAGGCAACTAACAATCTCTTATATAAGGCAAGAAGGATACTGTCTAACAAGAACCACCCCAAGAAATTATGGCTAGAAGTCATTATCGATTGTTATCCAACTTCATGCAAAAAAAAAAAAGAATATGAAATTAAAGAAATAAGGAATCCATAGGATGGCTTCACAAGCTACTAGCATGAGTAAGTTTGTGTGTTTTCTGTACGAAAAAGGTATGGCTAGATTTCATCTATACAAAGCAAATGGAAAAGGGGTGAGACCCATAGTACTGAGTTCACTACCAACTAGAAGCCAACCTTCTCACAATACGCTACACATCAGTCCTTATCATCCACAGTGACCAATTAACAGGTTGATAACCATCTTAAGCTTTTTCCAGTGGTTTAAAGATCAGAGTCATTGAACCTGTGAACCCACAGGACAATAATGCCAACTTAACTATTGCAAATGCTTGTATAGTTGTATTCCATTCTACTAAGACAAGTGCAAGGCCTCTTAAAAACCAAATGAAAATGTCAGACCCTTCAAACGCAATGAATACAATAAACCAGTAATATGAGCTACAAAAGAAAAAAAATACATATATGATCTGGCAATAAGGTTGAAAAACAACAGAATGCTCATGATAATGATCTTTCTCCTACCATGCCAAGATTAAGTTCTGACAAACCTGCCTTGAATGCATGGCTATTTTCGCTATCTATTACAAGGAAAAGTGGATATCTTGTAAATGGAATCAGATCTTCTGGATAAAGATTGTTTGAACCTGGCAAAATGGTGATCATATCAATATGAGCAAATGCAAGCCATGCCATCCTCACAAAAAACAAGAAATTATTTCATCAATCTAACCATCCACCAAACTAACAAACCATAAGAAGTGAACTGAATTGAATACTAACATTGCCCTGAGATGTAATTCTGCAAAATATTCATATGAGAATGCAGGAGCTTACCTCCACTTCCACGAGGACCAAGCCATAGATGATTATCTGAACCGGTATGTGAATTTGGCTTATCAATAGGAAAAGCAGAAGCAGCCCTTGCATGCGATGAGGAGCCAGATGCATACTTTTGACAAGCGTTCTGGTCAGCAAAGCCTGACAGCATAATGACAGAAGTTAGAAAGGTAACAACTAATCAAAACAAGAGTGCAACAAAAAATAGAATGCCAGATCAAAAAGGAACCTGATGCTGATATATAGATGAGTAAAATGCTATCCTGAGAAAGCTCTTCACAGATTGTTGCAAGAACCTGCAATCATGGGCTTATGACTCAACACTATGCAAACAAGGTTCTAGTGGAGAGAGAGAGAGAGAGGGGACCATGTGAATGAAAAACATAGTCCATGTGACTCAAGAGGTCTGTCTCAGAAGATCTAGTACCACAATATCATGCGTATATTACCTATACAGAGATGTGTCCTAAAGGCAGTATCAATAGTAGTGTAGGTCTGAACATCTCCATGTACTATATGGCAATGCCTGTGCTCAAAACTCTGATATTCAGTTCTGCTTTCATCCATATATATAACATCCATATGCCTATGTACAAGGAGAAATGTTCTAAAGACAGTATTATTGGTAGTAAACGTGCAATTTGGCAATGCCTGTGCTGAAAACTCCAATATTCAATTCTTCCTTCATCCTATTCTTCTAAAAAGATGAAAAGTATAACATTTATGCACATTGTCAAATGATAAGAAACATCAAGCTCATAGATATAAATATATCTCAATGGATCGCAGCAAGCAGCCACAATGCTAAGCAGAACTGCAACATTGCAGAGATGAAAATCTTTTCACAATTATTCTGTCAGCATAATGATTTTTTTTACAAGCATATTTGCAAAAGCAGCCTAACAAAGTATGACCACATCCAGCTCGTAATGTGGGACTTGGGCCAGCCTGCCAACCATTTTGCAGGAGTGCAGGAAACCCCCCTTTTATGGACTTAACTATGCTTAGTGCAGTACAATTTCTCATCTTTTTGTTGCAACTTTCAATGTGATTTTGTATTATTTTTATGGTTGATCACCTGATGCATGATTTTGAATTGTAGACAGTACAAGCATATTTGCACACAGCATTATTTTAGTATTCAAAACACAAGCGTCAACCACACTATCTGCATCCAGTGATGGTGAGCATGAGGCATCATTATTGTTTTTCAAGACAGCAATTTCCTATGAAAAGTATGTGTGATTCTACCATATTTTCATCTGCCTCTCGGCCCTCTCCTACAGACATGCAAAAGTACAACTTGAAAAGAAAAAGGAATAAATTGGCAAAGCCACCTACCGCTAGAAGATGAGAGACTGTAGGATGATATATAATTGCTTTTTGAGGATTTGAAGGAAGATTTCCATCAGAGATTTCTGTAGAAAGGTGAATATCAATCAGACCAGAGGGTCCACTCTGATCACTCATAGTGCCATTTTCTCTAAGTTCTTTAGCAGCAATCTGATAAGACCCAGTAGGCTCCCATTCCAAACACTGTAGCATTCTGAAAGTGTCCAAAGTTAGCTCTGTAAACTTGACCTGTATTACACACAACAACATTCTGTGAGGGATATTTTCAGCTGATCAATATATTATTGTTCAAAACAAGTGAAAAAATACAGGGTAGTAAAATTATTGATAAAGGGAAAATATGACTGTGTAACCTCATTTCGGCGATAGCTTGTTAATACAGCTTCCTTCAGTTTCAGTACTCTTTTTGAATGGAATCTTGCAATAGATGCAAGGTTCGATGGATAAGAATCAAACAAGTTGTCATATCTCAGTGATCTAGATCCCTTGTATGCTCCATCAGCTTTCAAGAATCTCCCAAGCTCTTGAAGCACTTGTTTCCATTCCTTGAAGTTGGTTTTCTAAGTAGGAGGCCAAAATATTGTTGTCATGAAAGAACTAAATGATAAGCACAACAGGTTGAAAACATGTCCTACTTTATGAAATGGAAACCAATGGGGAAAATAAGTAAGCGACACACAAACAAAGTTCACACATCATAAGTTCCACAGTGCCAAGGTTTCATTTAGCATAGCAATAAAAACATTCATTACTCACCCCTCATGAATAGGTTTCAAATCATCTTTCATATATCAATTGAGAACTTAGAGAAGGATGTGCTAGTCTGTTCCTGATAGGCAATAGGACAATACCGCTTGTAAAATTGCCCAAATTCATACTTCCCTTGTATCCAGAGAAACCTCCAAATTTTGAAACCAACTAAAAGGCCCATCTTTAGTCCCTAATTTAGAATATGGTAAATTTCAACCATCATTCAATTCACGTAATCCAAAACAGCTCAAACTCACTCCTGTCATGACCACAAATCCTCCCTGCTTCCTACTATACTCAATCTCCACTAATACTGAGCGATACTTACGCTCTTCTGTAACTAAATCGATGAGCCAAAAAAAACACGATTCACGTGACCTACAACCGAAAAAAATGGCATAGTAACTGAAACTGAGTAGCACCTAAAAAATTTCTCCTCGACTCATTGTCAATCAACACAAAATCCCTAACTTGAAAGTTCCTTATAGAACGAACAGCGCTGTGCATATCACTTATATCAAAACAAATGACGAACACTAGCATCCGAAAAAAAAATCCCAACTTCTGTTCGCTAATTGAAAAGGAAACCATCTCGTTATCCCAGCCATAACCCAGGCACATAATTTAACTCAGACTCACCAATTCAAAGCAAGAGAGGCAAGCTACTTACAGGGTATGCCGACTTCGTTTCCTCAACGAGCGAGCGGAGGCGGCCGGTGAGGTGGTCCACCGCCTCGGCTCGCCGCATGAGCATGGCCACGACGAGGAACCGGGCGAGGAACCGAAGCTCCTTGTACCGGATCGGGAGGCCCTGGTGCTTGTCGCCGCCTCCAGCCGAGGCAGCGGCAAAGTAACCGCGGCTATAGATGGCCTCGTAGAACACGTACGCTCCGACGAGCGACCGCGGCTCGGCCGTGCGAAGGTAGCGCGCGTAGTAGAGCTGCCCGATCCGGGAGGCCACCTCGCCGATCTCCCACCGGCGGAGCCCGCCGGCGACGAGCTCCCGGCGCCGCTCCTGCTGCATCCGCCACAGCCGCGTGTACGCCTTGAACGCCTTCCGGCTGTGGTGGTCCCCGCCGCCGTAGAGAGGCAGGTCGCGCGCGCGAGCGAACTTCCGGTCCGCCGCCTCCACCAGCGCCTTGAACTCCCTGTACGCGCAGGAGGCCTCGCCGTCGGCCATCGCCGGCGACGAGAGAACGGGCGTTAGTGCTTTTGCTCCTTTCCCCTTTCGATTTGAGCGAATGGGAGGACGAGGAGGGGGTGAGGTGGTGGCGGTGGCGAGAGATAGAGAGAGAGAGAGAGAAATAAAAGGGCAGTTTGTTTGAGAAGAGACAAAAAAGCAGTCGACGAGTACGGGGTCAGCTGTTATAAAACTCTGTCATTTGGGTCCCTAAGGCCATGCTTAGTTGGGCTTTTCCTCATGTTTAAAAGTTGATTTTTTAACTGGATTTAAAAACATTAGCTTTTATCTTTACTGCTTTAAAAAGAACTAGCAGTGATTTATCAATCTTCCTCTATTCTCCCCTCTTCTTATGTAAGGATCGCTGCTAACATGTGAACCTTTTTAAAAAATATCTAACAAAAAAAAGAAAAACAATCTATCTCTCTTTCCATGCATAAGAATTATGTGTTGGCATGTGGATCTTTCTAAAAAATCTCTAACAAAAAAATAGAAAAATAATATATCAACAAACAAATATAGCCTAAAAAAACACTCTATCAACAAGTGCCGATAGATGGGCCTAAACATATACCCACAACTAATTTTCAACATTGTTACAATGTAGCTTATTTATGTTCCATTGCAACATACGGACATTTAGCTCTTATAACTAAAAAACCAAAAGCCACATGAGATATGTTGTTTTGGCTTATAGAGAATTGGTTTTAGAACAACACTATTGAAGTTATGGCAACCTTACCTACTGCTATCATGTATAAAAATTGTTTAAGCCAAAAAAAAACCTAACTTAGGCCCCGTTCGGTACCAATTTTGATTAGCGTCTGCTTAAAAAAAACTGATTGTATGCCGAACGTAAGAATTCTAGCGAGATTCTCGAATAATCCGAAGCCACATTTGTACAGTGAATCAGAAGCGGTTCCAGGGCTGATTCTGCGAAAGGCCACCGATTTTACGGGATAGAAATAGCAATTTGCCCATGCAATTGATGGTAAGCAGCTTTGATTGTCAGTTAGCTTAAGTAGCTGTTTGTTGTTCCTAGTTATATTTATTTTGAGCTTATATACCATCATCTTGTCATCGAAAAGAAAGAGATATACACCTGTTTCATTTTTTTTGTCGATCGACACTTCGACAGGCTGTAAAATTTAATGTGTCGTGTTCTATTTCTTGATTAATTAGCAGGTTCATATCATCGTTGAAGATGACAAGAAGGGCACGCTCACAGGTCTCAGCTCCATCTAATTGGAGGAAGCGCAAGGCAGGAGGGATCGATTCCAAGGGAAAACGATGGTAGGACAGCTGAAGAACAAGCTATCGTGACATATGGGCAACATTGTGTTTGTTTACGTGAAATGGGCAACATTTGGGCCATGAAATGGTTAAGTTCATCTTGAAGGAGGCAAAGGTGTAATGACACGATTGACTTTCACCTTGGTGTCTGTAGGATTTGTGCTAAGAAAGTGTGTGTAGTATTATGTTTCTTGCTGTTTGTCAAAACATGGAGATTTGCATATTTTCGATCCATTGGAAAAATATATGGCATGTTATATATTCTTGTTGCTATAACACTGGCCGGCAGAATGCAGGAACGACAACTACTGTCAATGAAAATGTCTGTTGCTCAGGGGAAAAAAGGCACTTAGTTTACACATTGTATTTTGAAATGCTTCGATGCATTTAAACTTTTTCTACATAGATTATGGTGGGTGAATGGATAAGTAAATTGCTTACATTTGTTTCTTTGTTGTTTTGACTTTTTTTTTATTTGTTCATCCCACACTAGTTTGAAAAGCCAAATAAGAAAGGGCAATCAGATCTCAATTCATAACAAATATTTTAGTTTGGCATCACTATAACACAACACGGCTTGATCAAAATCATTTTCTAACGAGTCCTCATTTGCATCATTACAAATACATTTGAAATTATTCCATCACTATTTTACATCATTAACAAAAAAAAAACTCCTTCAAAATTGTTCAACAGTAATAAAACAGTGATATGTACACTAAGTCAGCGACAAAACAGGCCCTCATTCCATTCAGGGCATTCTAGTCATTTCTCACTCAGCACAGACAATCAGCCCCATAAACAATCAGGATTGTCGAACGACCAGATTCTCCAGCTAGCGGATTATTCAGGTAGCCGCTTCTCTAGACAGCTGGCTATAATTCAAATTTGTATAATCAGAATTTATCCCGAAAGGAGCCTTAAAGCTATAACCCAAAAGACCCAACCCTAAATAAGCAGCTTCTAATTGAGCTCTAATGGATCAATCATTTGGAGTTTGTTAAATGGCTTCCTCTGTGTCTCTCTCCAACACTTTGGTTCTGTGGTGAGATGAACCATGATCAGGGTTGACACAGCCTCCTTGGAATGCAAGATTTTTAAGGATTTATCTCTAAATTTGGAGTGAAAATTTATTGTTCTAAATAAAAAATCTGCAATTAATCGAGTGAAGCTACCCTACCGCAAGAAGCATACGACCTCTGGTGAGTTTAATCCTGATGATGTCTTGGAAGGAAATACAGGACTTGGAGCAAGCAAGCTTTGCATTTCGGGCAAATTAAATTTGAGTATGAGCTACCTAATAACTACGTTATCAAATGAGTTAATTAGTAAAAAGATAAATTTGTTACATCAAACAACTGTCGCCTATTCCCGAAAGTGGTCTTTCGAGAAATTCACGTTGCTCGAGTTGAAAGCGAAAAGGATATGACTATGTAGTAAGAAAATAAAAGTATGTTTGATCTAGCACTTTTACGATACACAATATCGAATATTAGTCATCTATTCTATTTGATCTAACGGATCAGATTAGTCAGGATTTAATTATACTTCCACTGATAATATTGGTAATAGAAATCATATGGTGGTAATATTGTAATTAGCCATTCTTTTAATTTTGAATGTATGTGTGTTTTTTTAATTTCGTATAAAATTCGGAACTATTTCGTGGGATGCGCAAGATGGAGTGCTCGATGTGTTAGTGCGAGGTCATAGCATCGTCACAAATCAGACGGGAGGACACTAACCACGGCGTGGTTACAATCTAGGAGGACACCGACAGAAAGGCGAAGGCTGTGATGTCAACAGAGCAGCGACGGTAAAAAATAAATGTTTGCTATAACGATTAACAAGTAACGTAGAAAATGATCGAAGTCCATGATACCTCTAAGAAATATACAACTAGATCTAATTTCTACTGCTACTATTTACTATCCATGTTATTTACCGTAAAATTGCTCTTAATCTAATACGAGTAGTACAAAGAATTGACTTGCGACTATTTTTTGTCAGATATGTTTAGTCTCTTCGATTTGATTCGATATGGATATTCATGTCAGAAACGACAACGATAATCGAAGAATGGGCAAGAGGCCCTACTGACGAATGTGATACGATGGAAAGGATTCTCCCATTTCTTCTGGGACCTGAAATTCAGCTGCAACTTACCAATGTCTCGCTCTCGCATGATGTCGGACTGATTGCGACTCACCAGTTGAAATTTAGCGAAAAGTTTCAGACGATCGCGCCATCTTTGCACATTAGGTTGACGTTGGTTGTTCCATGTCTTTATTCCCTTGCAGGCAGGTGGCCAGCGAATTTCATGTCTCGTCAGGGTTCGGTGAAGGAGACAATTAACTCTGCAGTTAGGGACGCCTTTTCCAGCAAACACAGCTGCCTCTCTCTCTCTCTCTTTCAAAGAACAAAAAAAAGACTGACACGACTGCTCTGCTCCGCCTAAGTAATGGCAGTATGCAACTGGTTTGTAGTGTAGTACGCATCCTTGATGCATAGAGCGCCATCACCTGCACAACCGTCCGTGCAGCTCTTGTTCTTAGGAGTATTTCTCAGTCCGAAAGGAGCATAAGTTCTTGCCAAGAATTATGCTGTCATGCGACGAGGATAAGAAGAGCAGAGGCGCCACACAAATTCTCCTCGTACGACCTGAGAGATGCCTGGCATCTTTAATAATCGATTGAAGTATGCCACTTTTTGCCGGCCCATCATCATTCTGCTCGACTAGTGCTTGCTGGGATTCAGTAATCAGTAGTAGCCTCTCGCCATCTCTGGATGCCCCTCCCTGGTCGGCGCAGTGCAATCATTCAGCACAAGTCCACTCCTCTGAAATTCTTTAGAGCTGTCCCAAATCTGTTGTGCTCGACTGCCAGAGGAATGCTTGCTCGCTTGGAATAGGTTGGCTCCGCGTTGTCGGGCTGCAGACGTGTCAGGGTCATTAACAAGTAGTACTAATTCCGTGGTTAGGGTTAAAAAAAGTGGGGATATTTGTGTGGTGAGCGATTAGGCCAGGATTAGCTGAGCCGACCGGCAGCTTTGCAGGAATAATTCCCCATGCGATGCGGCCATTTAATAGAGCGCGCGTCAAGACAAACGATGGAACAAGCAACCATGCTTTCGGCATGATTCCTCGTGATTACTGTTATCACATGAAATGATATAGGGTACTGTCGGTCTTCACTATATAATACTCCATCCATCTCAAAATAGATGTTGTCGTAGGTTTTTTTTTTTTGTACTTTTACCAAGTCACATATATAAAATACTGTATCACTTCTCTTCATTATAATATTAGATAGTGTGTTTTGTCCATGGTAGTTAATGATATTGAAATACTTAAAGGAGAAAGGTTTCTCTTCATTGTAATATTAGATAGTGTGTTTTGTCCATGGTAGTTAATGATATTGAAATAGTTAAAGGAGAAAGGTATAAAAGTAAAAAATGTTAAAAAGTCACCTCAAAATTGTAAATGACATATATTCAGAAACAAAATTTAAAATGAGAATGACATATATTCAGGAAGGAAGTATTATCCAATAAGTAATCACTTGTATACACACATGTAATTGTACCAGTACGCTAACAAAATCATATGAACAGGAACAGAGAGCACACAATATAGGGGACAAAGTTCTTTCGCTTTATTAGATTGATTTTTGTACATGGAGGATGTCCAATATATAAAGAAAACCGCAAAAGATGAGTTCGAATTCGCCCAAACCTAAGAGATAGGGTATAATCGAATACAATTAGAATATCTTATCTCATAACACTCCCTCTTGGGTAAATACCACGTAATGCGCATGCCTTATCAAAAACTCCACTCAAAAACCCAGTGGAAAAAAAGAGATGGAGAAAAGAGTACATTGCACTCGCACTCTATGTTGCACTAGTTGCCTCATTAAAAACCTTCATATGAGAAAATTTCAGGAAAACTCACTAAGGGAAAAAGAGTACAACTTATAATCTTCAGGATTTAAAATATGACCTTCAAGATCATATAAAGGGTCATGATTAAGGGATTTACTCCCCTGAACTTTGCATATCTCTAAGTTATCTCATTCCAATGTCTTTAACACATCTTTGAATGTAGATTTTGGCAAGAACTTGATGAAAATAAATCTACAAGATTTTCACATAACTTAGTTTAAACAATCTTTACCTTACTATTCTTCTAGAGTTCGTGAGGATAGAAAAATTTAAGAGCAATATGCTTCATGATATTACTCTTTACATAACCCATTTGCATTTGTGTAACACAAGCAGCATTATCTTCATGATCATTGTGAGGGTATCGGCGTTGTTACGGCCACATGACTTATGGATGTGGTTAATTACACGTCGCAGCCAAACACAATCACGTGAGGCTTCATATAAAGTTATGATCTCTGAGTGGTTGGTAGAAATAGTTACCATGGTCTTCTTAAAAGACCGCCAAGAAACAGCTAAACCACTACAGAAAAACACAAAACCAGTCTATGATTTGGCACTGTGGGGATCAAATAGATAGCGAACATCTATATATCCTACCATGGTCAAGTTTTGGTTCTTTTGAAAAAACAATCCAAAATCATGAGTACCTTGGAGGTGTCTGAGTAA
Organism: Guadua angustifolia; assembly: GCA_036346375.1. Lineage (NCBI taxonomy): Eukaryota > Viridiplantae > Streptophyta > Magnoliopsida > Poales > Poaceae > Guadua > Guadua angustifolia. The sequence continues at coordinate 32,923,121 of CM070517.1, read as the reverse complement.
AATCTTGACACCAGCCCAATGTCTTCTGATTGGGGCTGCACTGTGTCTTGCTAGCAAATTTACTACGAATGCAATATCAGGTCTTGTGCAATTCGCATGATACATCAGTATGGGACTTCAGGTCCTAAGACTTTCTCAATTTCCATCTTTGGTCTGAAAGGGTCTTTATCCATTTTAAGGGATCTTATGACCATGAGAGGTTTAAAAGGATACGATTTATCCATATTAAACCTTTCTAATACCTTTTTGGTATAGGAAGACTGGTGTATAAGGATTCCTTCTGGAAAATGCTCTAGCTGTAGGTCTAAGCAAAATTTGATTTTAGCCAAATCTTCCATCTCAAAACTCCGTCATGAGGTAAGCACTTACTTCCTCTATCTCTTCTGTGATTTTGATGATATTCAGATCATCAACATATATCGAGATGATATAGAATCCATTCTGGGATTACTTTATGAACACATAGGGACAATATGTTTTCTTTAGGAGGGATTCACTAAGTTGGTTATACCACATTTTCCCCGACTGTTTTGATTCGTATAGCGACCTCTTCAGTTTGACGCTATACATGATGCGATTATTAGGATCCGAAACTTTGACTCCTTCAAGGACTCCCATATAAATATCCGTATCCAGTGACCCATATAAATAAGCGGTCACTAGATCCATCAACTACATTTTTAAATTAAAACTTGCTGCCATTAATATTAAATTTCAGAACGTTATTGCATTCATTACAGGAGAAAATAAGTTTCATCGTAATCGATGCTAGGTCTCTGCGTGAACCCTTGTGCTACAAGCCTCGCTTTATATCTCACCACTTGGGTATTTTCATTTCTCTTCCGGATGAAAAACACATTTAATCCTACAGGGAGCACTTTAGGAGATGTTCAGTCAACAGGACCAAAAACTTTCCTATTATTAAGCGAGTGCCGCCTCAATTGCTTCTTTTTGTTTGATCCTATCTGAGCGCTTCTGGCACTCTGCCATGGACTTTGGTTCTGGATTTAGTTTTTAGCAATTTTAGAGGCAAATATATGTCGACAATTGTAGTCTTTCTTTTATTCATTTCTCCTGCATCACTTCAGGGATATATCTATATTAATTTCTTCCAACTCCTCGTGATTTCCCATAACGATGGAATCTAGGTGTTTCGATTTCCCAGCGTGGGATTGTGCGCACAAATATACGCTGGGGTTATCACCTTCAGGATGGATCACTTTAGGAATGTTACCATCTTCAGAATGGCTCACTTCATGGATTTTCTCAACATCAGGTTGAGCTTCTTCTATTGTAACGGGTAGTGTTCTCATTTGTTCGGTTCTCTACTTCTACGGACATCTCCGCGGAATTGAGTCCCGCGCACCTAGAGGCCTCCCCCTCTTCTTATTATGAGGGTCAAGAGTGGGTTCAATATTCTTCTAGGGTATTTTCACTCTTTCAGGTGCATATACTGCAGGTATATGAGATCTTTCACTCTCTTATGACCAGTGAAGGCATTTGGCATATTATTAGCTTATTTGTTGCAGATTTATTATCCTTCGAACTTCAAGTTCGGTCTCTTTAGTGCATGGATCGAAGGACTCGGTATTATCTAATGTGGTACTTATCTCCCCCTAATGTTAAAAAAATGTTCTTAGTACAATCAGTGTACTGAGACGTGTACAGATCCCCTGTCATAGGCTCTATGTATTTTAATACATGATGGAAATTCATAACCTATATAGATCCTCAACTTCTGGTGAAGTCCTATGGTTGTATGTTGTGGTGGAGAGATTGGCATGTATACAGCTGATGAGGACATCACTCCTATGCATACGCCCGAGACTCCTCCAGTTGTGATGCAAAGACCCATCACAAGAGCACGAGCACGGCAATTGAATCAACAAGTGAGCTCGTTCCTAAGTACTCGTGCATATACTTGTGAGGATGGTATGCTACCTAATGATATTATTGATTATATTGTACTTAGGAATTTTGGAGAGGATCATGAAGGCTTTGGAAACCAGCAAGGGCCAGGAGGAAGGCAAGGAAGGTGTCCAAGTCAAGTTGGAAACCTAATTCATCTCGGAGTCGACTACCTCGGCCACCGGAGCAGTGTTCACTAAAATCGTCGCCCAGGCCACAAAGCGGGCTCGATTTTGATGATCCACATATGCCTCGAAAGCTAAGGAGATAATCTTTCCAATGGACCTAGTTTCAGGTCATTTGGACTTCGGAGTCGACGGAATTCGCATTGCAACTTGGTAAACAGAATCTATCCCGGTCTGCGTCACCAATTTGGGCCGTTGGCCCATGTATCGTGTTGGAGTCCATCACGACGCGTCTAGGGTTTCTAGGACGTCCCTAGCCTTTATATCCAGTAGCTGCCGCTAGGGTTTGATTTGGGGTTTTGCTTAGATTAATTTCGTCTTTGAACAAGGTCGCCGTTCATCGGTTTGTGAGACCCCAACTCGTGAGCTTCATCCTCAATTGCAAATTCAGTTGCATCTTTCTTGTTCTTGCTTGTGTTCTCGATTCATTGGCGAGGATTAGCCTTCGTGGCGAGGTCAACCAGCAGCGCACGGTTGATAACCGGAGGACGCGTGGTGCTGCGATTGCGGGGGTTTTGATCGTCTGCGATCGAGAAGCCGATCGTGTGTGTCTCGCCGCCTAATCGACTTATCCTCCACGGCGGAAGTTCGGCAACCCGTCCCCATCAAGTGGTATCGAGCAAGGTTTACCGTCAGGTTCGCCTTTCCCGTAGTTTAATTTAGTTTTGTGTTCGTCCTATAGTCCACGAAAAAGCCAAAAAAAAATTGCGGTTCATAGTCTACCATACCTAGAACCACGCCCTAGCCTTTGCACAATTTTGTTTCAGAATCCGTAGTACTGAGTTTGTGTCCATAGTTGAGTCGTGTTGCTGGCTTAGATCGTGGTCTTAATTTAGTTGTGTTTCATCTCTGCTGCATCCCATATCCTACACCGACCCAGTTATCAATCGCTATTTGAGTCCTTGTTGGATTCGGATTGCTTTGTGGTTTTTCCCCAGTTTCGGAGTCCTAGTTGTGTTAAGGTTTCTCCTTCTTAAACCCTAATCCCCCACCTCCTGTTAGCCATATCGCCACCCCTCATCACAGAACCTGCCACCACAGATCATCGCGTTCCACATCCACTCCATACGCCCTTGAGTTTGGAGAGGTGCCGCCTAGAAAACCACGATTCGAGTCCTTAGTAAACAGCCATAACTTTCGCATACGGACTCGAAATTAGGCGAATTTTTTTTTCACGGACATCTACAGAAAATTTTACATCCGATTCTCCCCGACAAGTTTGTCGGGTTTGCCGAATTTATTTTTGCGAAATTCCCTCGGGAAGATTGAGTTTTCGGCCGCCGAAATTTGAGCACGCTTTTCGGAAAACACTTCTTATTTCATATCGGTTTCATCTTACATCTGTTCAGGCTGAAAATTTGTGTACTATCTACCTTTGTGCTCCTGATCCTACGAAAAATATCAGAAAAATCAAAGAAAAATAAAAAAAATTGTGAAAGAGGCATAGAGCAAAAAAAATTGTGAGAGGAAGCGAGCAAAAAAAAAAAAGGCAGGAGCAAAGGTAGGTGTTTTACCGTGCACGATAAAAATGTTTTGCTATTATGCTTATATCTGTTCATATAATCGGCGCCTTGTTGCTTGTCTCTTCATATTCCTTGTTTTACTGCATTGCCTAGACTAAGGCCACATTTAGACCGACAACTAGGGCAAGTGCTTTTGGACATTTATTGACATTACTATCATTCTTGAATTGTGTGCCACTCAATACATATAACCTTCCTCTGACTCCACATATACATCCTTCGATCGGCATAGGTTATTGACCCTTGCAATCGCTTCATCACGCCCTCACGATTGTCACGAACCGACCACCGGTTGCACCGTCCCTCGCTGTGTTGGTAAGAGCAAGGTAAGAACTTGGTAAGATTGCTTAAGAGCGAGAGATCCCACCTAGTAGTTCATAGGGCTCATAATACTTGTGTTTGTACTTCCATCTGTCCTTTTTCTGTGCTAACCATGGCAGGTGGCAAGAAGGGCAGGAACGAGGATGATGATGTTACCATCAATATTGACTGTGTCCTTCATTCAGAGTTGTCGACCATGCTGGACGAGATAAAAATGATGTTCAAGGAGCATGCCACGACAACGAACAAGACCCTTGAGAGCATCGATCGACGAGTTTCCACCCTCACCGAGAGGATGGATGCCGTCGAAAAACGCCCTCCAGCGACCATTGATGGAGGTGCATCCGTCAACAACGGCAACAACGACCAAGATGAGGATGGTGATTTTGAGGAAGATGAAGATGAGCGACAGCGTGCCAGTGGAACGTCTTTGCTCAAAGAGACGCCCGTCTGCATGACCGTCTTCGCCGCAACCATCACGGTATGGGAGGTAATATCCAGAACCGCAATGATGATCCTTTCGCTAAGGTAAAATTCACCATCCCTTCCTTTTCTGGAGCTTATGATGCTGATGCTTACTTAGATTGGGAGATGACGACGAGCGTAAATTTAACTCCCATCTAGTTCGAGATTCATAGGGTTAGACAAGCCACTAGTGAATTTAAAGATTTTGCTATAATCGGTGGAATGAACTAGTAAATGCCCGCTACAACTGACTCTTGGGCGAGATTAAAAGATGCTATCGTAATAGATTTGTTCCTCCTTCCTACCAACGTGATATCGCAAGAGATTGCAACGATTAGATCAAGGTAGTATGACTGTTCGGGAATATTACGGGAACTTCAAAAGGGTATGTTACGTTGTGGGGTAGTAGAGAACACGAGGATAAAATTGCTCGTTTTTACGGTGGGTTGCGTCCATAAATTCAGGATATTGTTGATTATAAAGAATATACAACTGTTAATCGCTTATTTCAACTTGCTATGTTAGCAGAGAAGGAGTTGGGATGCCATTCTAAGAGAACAACGTCGGTAGTACCTTCACGCCCGACGACTACGGGACAAGCGAAGACAGTGCCTTCTTCCACATTCCGACCAGCCAGCACCGCCACCTTCCACGAGCACACGGCATCGCACCGAGCGGCACCACCCACCGTGCAGCGGACAGCGACAAGTCGACCCGCCAACACCGCCAAGAGCTCCTCCGTCGCTTCCACAGCCGTACATCGGCGGAATTCGCCGCCATAAGTGCCAAGGATTGGCCCGTCAGAGAGAATGCCCTGACCGGCGGGCATACATCGCCACCGACGACGGAGGTTACATCAGCGCCTCCGATGTTGAAGATGAGGTCGATGACACCAGATTGACGACAGCGTGGATGATGATGATGCCACCTTTGGCGCCGAGGATCTGCATTGCGTCTGAGGGCCATCATTGTCGGCGTGTCCTTAGCGCCCAAATGGAGCAAGCCGAGCTACAAGAATAGCCGCCACAACTTGTTCAGATTTTCTTCGTCATCAACAACCAAGCGGCGGCGTGATCATTGACTCGGCGGTTGCAACAACTTGGTGAGTCTGATTTGGTCAAGAAGCTTGGCTTGACCACACGCCGCACTCCACATCCATACCACATTGATGGTTGAATGATTCCGCAAAGCTAAGGTAACACAAACAGTTCGGGTTCATTTTCCATTGGTTCCTATTCGATTTTTTGATTGATTGTGATGTGGTTCGATGCAAGCTTGCTCTCTTTTATTGGGTCGCCCATGGGAATATGACAGCGATGCACTTCACCACGGTAGAAGTAATAAATACACTTTTATGCATAAGGAAAGAAAATTACACTTCTACCTTTGACCCCGTTGAAATTGTTAAATCGATAGGGAGCGGATTGCTAATGACAAGAAACCCATTGATGAAAAATCTGAAATTCAGCATGTAGCCAACCAAATTAAATTGAGGAATCCGTCTTACTTGCTACAAAATCTGATCTTCTTGCCATTAGTGATGATGCTTTGTGCTATGCTTTGCTATGCAAAGATGCTTTGTTTTCATTGCATGATCGCGAAGCTTTACCTCCCGCTTTGTCACTAACCTTTTGCGGGAGTATGCGGATGTTTTTCTGCCGAGATACCTCCGGGACTCCCACCCATACGAGGATTGAGCATCAAATTGATTTGATACAGGCGAGTTTGCCAAACCGAAGTGCTTATAGGACCAACCCCAGGAGACTAAGGAGATTGGCGCCAAGTCCAAGATCTTTTGGATCGCGGGTATGTCGTGAGAGCCTTAGTCCTTGTCTTTGTTCTGTTCTTTTGGTTCCTAAGAAAGATGGCGGTTAGGCGCATGTGCGTAGATTGTAGAGTCATTAACAATATCACAATAAGGTATCGTCATCCTATTCCTAGGTTAGGCGACATGCTTGATGAGTTAAGTGGTTCTATAATTTTTTCTAAGGTTGACTTGCGTAGTGGATACCACCAAATAAGAATGAAATTGGGAGATGAATGGAAAATGACTTTTAAAACCAAGTTTGGATTGTATGAGTGGTTAGTCATACCTTTTGGGTTAACTAATGCACCTAGCACTTTCATGCGCTTAATGAGCGAGGTTTCTGAGCTTTCATTGGGAAATTTGTGGTGGTTTATTTTGATGATATATTGATTCTGACAAGTCGTTACATGAACATCTTGATCATCTACGTGTTGTTTTTGATGCTTTGCGTCTTTGACGTTTATTTGGTAACCTCGAGAAGTGCACTTTTTGCACCGAACGAGTATCGTTTCTTAGCTATATTGTGACTCATGAGGAATTGAGGTGGATGAAGCCAAGGTGCCGCGATTAAGAGTTGGCCAACGCATACGGCGATTTCACAAGTCGCGGAGTTTCCATGGACTTGCGGATTTTACCGCCACTTTGTGAAGGATTTCAGCACCATTGCGGCCCCATTGAATGAATTGACGAAGAAGGAGTTGTGTTCCATTGGGGGCAAGCACGGAGAATGCCTTCAACCTTTTGAAAGATAAGCTTACTAATGCACCTTTACTCCAACTTCACGATTTTAATAAGACCTTTGAGCTTGAATGTGATGCTAGTGGGATTGGAATTGGTGGTGTTTTGATGCAAGATAGAAAACACATTGCTTATTTTAGCAAAAAATTGAGTGGTCTGTTTTGAATTATTCCACGTATGATAAAGAATTGTATGCTCTTGTGCGATCTTTAGAAACGTGGCAACATTATCTTTGGCCCAAAGAATTTGTTATTCATTCCGATCATGAGTCGCTAAAACATATTCGCGATCAAGTGAAACTCAATCGTAGACATGCTAAATGGGTTGAATTTATTGAATCTTTTCCTTATGTTATCAAACACAAGAAAGGGAAGGATAATGTGATTCTTGATGCCTTGTCTAGGAGATATACCATGTTGTCCCAACTTGATTGTCGAATATTTGGATTGGAATCAATTAAAGAACAATATGTTAATGATGATGATTTTAAAGATGTTGTCTGCATTGCAAAGAGGGAAGAACATGGGACAAATATGTGATAAATGATGGATTTGTGTTTAGAGCTAACCGCCTATGCATTCCAGTTGGATCCGTTCGTCTTCTTTTGATCTGAGAGGCTCATGGAGGAGGTTTGATGGGTCATTTTGGTGCCAAGAAGACGGAGGCCGTGCTGTCCGCTCACTTCTTTTGGCGAAGATGAGGCGAGACATTGAGAGGTTTGTATCCCATTGCACAACATATCAAAAGGCTAAGTCACGATTGAATCCACATGGTTTATATATGCCTCTTCCTGTTCCTAGCACTCCATAGGAGGATATATCTATGGACTTTGTTTTAGGACCGCCTAGGACCAAGAGGGAGGGATAGTGTTTTTGTGGTGGTCGATAGATTTTCTAAGATGGCTCACTTTATTCCTTGTCATAAGAGCGGCGATCTTTGTTAATATTGCTAACCGTTTCTTTTAAGAAATCGTTAAACTTGCATGGTATGCCTTCTACTATTGTTTGGATCGTGATGCCAAGTTTTTGAGCCACTTTTGGAGGACTCTATGGAATAAATTGGGGACCAAGCTTTGTTTTCAACAACATGTCATCCCCAAACCGACGGCCAAACCGAGGTAGTAAATCGTACATTATCTACTATGTTGAGGGCTATTTTGAAGAAGAATTTGAAGATGTGGGAAGAGTGTTTGCCGCATGTTTACTTCGCTTATAATAGGGCGGTCCACTCCACCACTAAGGTAAGTCCTTTTCAGGTAGTGTATGGCTTCAATCCTCGTGCTCCTATTGATCTATTACCTTTACCTCTTGGTGAGCGAGTTAATCATGATGCTAAGGAACGTGCTGAATTTATTCTGAAATTGCATGAAAAGACTAAAGAAAATATTGAAATGATGAATGAAAGGTATCGGATTGCGGGAAGCAAAGGTAGAAAGGAGGTAAAACTTGAACCGGGTGATTTAGTATGGTTACACTTGAGAAAGGATCGTTTTCGAATTGAGAAAATCTAAATTAATGCCTAGAGCTGATGGTCCTTTCAAGATACTTGAGAAAATAAATGATAATGCATATAAACTTGAGTTGCTTGCTTGAATTTGGGGTTAGTCCTACATTTAATATTGCAGATTTGAAACCGTTCATGGGAGAAGAAGATGAGCTTGAGTCGAGGACGACTCCACTTCAAGAGGGGAGGATGATGAGGACATCACTCCTATGCATCGCCCGAGACTCCTCCAGTTGTGATGCAAAGACCCATCACAAGAGCACGAGCACGGCAATTGAATCAACAAGTGAGCTCGTTCCTAAGTACTCGTGCATATACTTGTGAGGATGGTATGCTACCTAATGATATTATTGATTATATTGTACTTAGGAATTTTGGAGAGGATCATGAAGGCTTTGGAAACCAGCAAGGGCCAGGAGGAAGGCAAGGAAGGTGTCCAAGTCAAGTTGGAAACCTAATTCATCTCGGAGTCGACTACCTCGGCCACCAGGAGCAGTGTTCACTAAAATCGCCGCCCAGGCCACAAACGGGCTCTGATTTTGATGATCCACATATGCCTCGAAAGCTAAGGAGATAATCTTTCCAATGGACCTAGTTTCAGGTCATTTGGACTTCGGAGTCGATGGGAATTCGCATTGCAACTTGGCAAACAGAATCTGTCCCGGTCTTTGCGTCACCAATTTGGGCCGTTGGCCCATGTATCGTGTTGAGTCCATCACGGACGCGTCTAGGGTTTCTAGGACGTCCCTAACCTTTATATCCAGTAGCCGCCGCTAGGGTTTGATTTGGGGTTTTGCTTAGATTAATTTTGTCTTTGAGCGAGTGTCGCCGTTCATCGGTTTGTGAGACCCCAACTCGTGAGCTTCATCCTCAATTGCAAATTCAGTTGCATCTTTCTTGTTCTTGCTTGTGTTCTCGATTCATTGGCAGGATTAGCCTTCGTGGCGAGGTCAGCGGGCAGCGCACGGTTGATAACCGAGGACGCGTGGTCTTTGCGATTGCGGGGGTTTTGATCGTGCCGATCGAGAAGCCGGATCGTGTGTGTCTCGCGCCGCCTAATCGACTTATCCTCCACCTGACGGAAGTTTGGGCAACCCCGTCCCCATCAACAGCACAACCAGATTTTCGCAGATCAGAAATACTTAATTCTTTTTCACGCACTATCTACAACGGAAAATTTTCATAATGTGCAGTTGGTCTAAATTGAATTATTACCACAGTATCAACACTGCGTGGCCCCAACAACTGGTGGGAAGCCAACTATTCTATAAGAGCGACCAAGCAATATAACATGTTTTGTTCTTTTAGTATAATGACTCTACATGGCCATTTTAACTGTGGACATTAGGTACGAGATGCTCTATATTAATTCTCAGAGTCATATAATAATCATTAAATGCTTTGAAATAAACTCGCCAGTATTGCCCATTCAAATATACTTTATCCTTTCTTCTTGGAAGGGGGCTCTCAATTTAATGATTTGGACAATTAATTTAGCAAAAGCATGATTTCTAGTAGATAAGAGACATACATATGACCTTTTAGTAGAAGCATCTATCAGTACCATAAAGTTTCTTAGAAGGGGGCCGATAGGGACTAAATAGGTCCGCAGATATCACTTTGAATTTTCTCCAGAAAATTCAGTGGTTCTTCCCTAGCCTTTTAGGTAAGAAGATCTAAGTATGAGCTTTCCTTTAGCGCAACTAGGACATAAGAAAACTTTAAGTCTAGAAAAGTCTACATGCTATGGCTAGCAAAATTATAATTATTCTTCTCATAATATTCAACTCAAGATAACCTAGTCGATCTACTAGATCTTAAATATTTTTGGGTTTTCATCGCAACACAAACTCCAGGTTTATATGTGCATAGTATAACCCGAAGGAGAATGAATGAAAATTTTCAACCACATTTTAATTACACCCATTAAACTTAGTCATGAGTAGGTATTATGTACCATCCTCATTCTTTGTCTCCATATGGAAACGATTCAGACCAATGTCTTTAAAACTTAAAGGAGTACAACTGGACTCAGGGTATAATATGGTATTCTTCTAGTGCCAACTGTGAGAGTATCGCTTTTGGCGATAGTCATAATATTTTAAATTCACTTAGTGTGAATTGTCTTTTAGACAGATTTTCTCCTCCGTTATTGAATTATGCTTTGTTCTATATTAGAAGTATTATTTATCAATCAAACAATTATTGCATCAGAAACAAATTGTAGAATATAGAACAAATATAATACAATTAAACAAATATCTAGGAAATATCAATTTATTCAATTTTGAAGATAATCGCTCAACAAGAGCGTAGACCAAATGTTCATTCACGAACTAGGCTAAACTGATAAGGAGACTTATAAGGAATATGTGATATCGACTATCAAAATGGAGGAATACTTAGAAAATTAATCCAGGTCTCCATATGAGTCATATATGTTCTTCTGGGACCCCTCGAACTTTATAATTTCAATAACCATATTATCACACTTCTCAACACCTGTGTCAACAACAGGTTGAATGGTGAGGTATGATTCAACATTATTTACCCCGGGTTTTATTGATTTTTTCAGTGGCTTTTGTGTAAAGGTCTATCACATACATCAGAATGCAATAGTTGCATAAGCAATGGTCAATGCATTCATACCTAAAACAAGATTATTCAGGGTTTGCAACCCTACTTTTGGAAGTCTCTGGTCCTTTACCTTTACTTTTCCACCATGAATTGCTCTTCCTCTTCATTCAATTTTGCCCTTTCTGTAGCCACAGCTATTGCTAGCCTACTGAGCATTTGCATATGCTTCAGGCACTGCAAGACTCCCGTTAGGAAGTACGTGATGATTCTTCATCAGGAGTTCATCATGTTTTTCTGTTTCTAGCAAAATACATATAAACTCGAAGTACTTCTGATACTTGACATAACGATACTATTACAGCAGCATCCTCATATTGGAGTGGAAGGTGTATAATATCTTATCAATGTTTTTAGCATTAGTAATTTTCTAGTCACATAATGTTAGATCAGTGACAAGCTTGTGTATGACAAAATTATATGCTACCACAGCCTTTAGAATCCTAAAAATACAGGAGAATCCATTCGCGCTGTGCTTCTGGCAACAGGACAGATCTTTGCTGGTGATATATTTTTCCTTCAGGGAATTCAAAAATACCAGCTAGTCATATTCCATCAACTATTTATTCTTCAGGTCCGTATGAAAATGGTGTCTCAGGAGGTGTAAAGCTGTATTTTTGACCGTTTCGGGAAGAGCAGAGGTGCCAGTTTCAAACTGGAAAAACAGTAACTCCAAAAGATCAAGCTATCAGATTAACCTTAGTATTCATTGCCCAGATAAGGTAATTGTTGACATTCAGGGCAAGCTTGATAAGTTCTTTCTTTGCGATATCCAATATATCTCTACTATTATAAAGCAGCAGTTGGTGGTCGGTCCGTTCTTCCGCGGGCCCCACTTTCCAGCCTCCTTCTCACTTCACACGTACACAGACTTTTCGGCTCCGCCCCCTCCCCCCAGCGCCGTCCCCAACCCAGTGAAACCGACAATCACTCCTCTCACTCCACGTAGACTCCTCGGCTGACCTCGCCCTCTCCTCGCGCCGCCCCCCATCCGCGATCTTCGTGCCGCCGCCCACTCCGCGGTCGATGCGATCCGCTCGCCCCAATGCGATCCCCTCGCCCCAATCTCCTTCCTCGCCCTCTCCTCGCGCCGCCCCCAGCTCGCATCTCCTCGCGCCGCCCCTCACTCCCCAGCCCCAATCCCCTCGCGCGACTCCTCAGGTCCTTGCCCCTCGCGCGACTCCTCGGGTCCTCGCCCCAATCCCCTCGCGCCGACCCAGCCGTGATGATGAATTGAAGTCGTGGGGGAGGACGAAGCGGTGGAGGTGGCAGCGGCAAACGTGTGGCCCGGTTCCTCCCGCCGCCGCCGCCTCCTCCAGTTCCTCCTCCACGCCTCCAAGGTGCCCATCCTCTATCCTCTGTCTTCCGAGTTCAGACACCCGAGCCGATGTCTCCGGATCTACTCTCCCGATGCCCGCGCCTACGCTTTCGGCGATGTCTCCGGCCGCCGCCTCCCCCGCGGTTGTGTCCCTCCTCTTCCTCTACATCTTCCTCCCGCCGCCCCTCCGCTCTCCAGGTGAGTTCCCAGATCTCTCGCCGTCCCCATTCCTCCTACAGCTAGGGTTTCTCCTCGTGATTCCCGCCTCTCGGTATTCATCGAGGCGTAGGACGTGTATGGGTGGTGCCAAGTGATCTCTCCCATTTTTCGCTAATCCACGTGTTGGCATGATTGTTTGCGAGATTCAATTCGATGCCATTTGATTGAGATTTTCGCTCGAAATAGTCAGGATGTTGGCTGTTGCAATAATCATGCGTAGCATTAAGTAGGATTTTCGGGTGTTAGTGGTATGAGTCGATACCTAATGTATGCGACTGCGATTCACTCCATTTTTGCCATTAACTTTTGCAGGAGTCCCAATTCAGAAGCATCGCCTCAGGACCCGTATGGAGGCGTGTTCCCATTCAAATTGCCACAGCATTTGATGAGGTACTGTCTTCTTCAAAATGGAGAGCAGTGTTACACCACCAAGTGGCTTATTTTACTACTTGTGGTGATCTGGTGTAGGATCTGGGGGATTTCTCGCTGGTGCATGACGATGCAGATGAGGCATTTGGTGTTGTTCTATATTCAAGTGAGAGTGAATGGAGTGACGAGGAGGTTGTGTTAAATCCAATTGGGGATGCCGAGTTACCTGCGATGAGCAAGACCCGCTTCCAGGGGGCAGAGGGCGCGATAACTGTTGCTGCCCATAGGCTCGCCAGTATTGATAAAGGTCATCGGAAGAGCAGGTAAGATAACTAGATTTTCTGATAGTACTTAAATCTTGGGTTGTCCATGTAGATTCCCCCTCCCTTAAAAAATGGAATACAAGTGTAGAACTCAAGTTGTTGCATGGACATAAGTTATATACTACCTTCATAGGAATATGGCTAGGTGTTAAGGTTCTTTTGCAATGTATTGCATAGAATTTATCTCTTCTCTACTAATATAAAGTAGCAGTTGGTGGCAGCGGTACGTTCTTCTACCCCGCATCAGCAATCCTCGCTCGGCCTTCCTGATGTTTATGCCCACTCTGATTTTTTTTTTGTCCTTTCTGTATTACCCAACAATAATATTTAGCTTGACATCTGACGGACATTTTACATGTCAATTTTTTTTCTTTTGTTGGTATGTATGCACCATTGTTTTGTTAAGGGGCTTTTAACCAGTGTTCTCCTGCCCTTTTTTGGCCTCCATAGTGTTTTTCTGGCCCATTTTGAAATTATGGTCTTATAGTTATAAGTAGCTAGGATTAATTAAGTTGACAGTGTCCCACTTAAAATCTTTGTTGTTCACCCTTTTAATTGTCTTGTCGAATCTAGATCTTAATAATAAATAACAAAAAAATGCCTTACCTAATTACCATTATTTGTATTTTGGTCTTGAAGTTCTATTTGGAATGCACGTTGCACCTCAATGGAAATCTTTCAGGTTATTGTGCTTATTGTCTTTTGGCGTTCTAACTAAATTTGCTTTGTGTCAGGCTGATAGTTTTGGAGGATCTAATATTGATCCAACCGCATGGGAAGATAAGAAGTGTAAAGGCGAATCTAGATTCCCAGCACAGGTAATGACTACAGTTGGTGCATGTCTATTTGTCATTTGCTTTTGGTTTCTTGCTCTGATATCTTCATCATATCAGGTGAGGATCCGCATTAGAAAGCTTTGTAAGCCTTTGGAAGAGGATGCTTTTAGGCCAGTGTTGCACCATTACGATGGTCCAAAGTTTCGTCTTGAGCTATCCATAGCAGAGGTAAAATAGCTTATTCCACATGGTTTGTCTATGCTGTTATGTGGTATAGTATTGAATCATGCAACGACAGCTCCCACCTACAAAGAAACTGTATTAGCACTCAGCAGTTTATGCTTGACCATGATAGTTGAATTTGTTGCTGTTCAGGCTTAATTTTACGTCTAACCTTATAAGTCTAACATGCTCGATCAAGTTTTAGTGGTTATAAGGTTCATTTTGACATTGGTTTCAGCATAGTTTTATCTCTTGTTTACAAGCATGATTGTGGCTTCATGGTATCTCCATTTTTCATGCCTTTATGTATCCATTGCCTGTGTCAGGGGTTACACATAAAACAGCGGTTATTTTGTGCTTATGTTTCTTGGGACAAACATGCTATTCATTTCTTCATGCACATGTTAGATGCACTTGTAGACATGACAAATTTGTTTCAGATTTGAGCCCATTATTCTTTTTTTTCTCTTCTTTTTTGCAATGCATCCATCTCCAAATGTGACTATTTGTCATGATAAAATGCTTGGCATCTTACACAAGAAAGGGGGGAAATGTAGTTTAACAAGGTGTGGTCATGTGAACTGAACATTCTCATATTTAATTTGCTGACCTTGTCACTGCTAGACCTTTGCGAGAAGGAAGGCATCTGAGTTGTTGCAGAGGTGGTTGCTTTGAGGTTTTAGTAAATACTCATTAGTGGTCATGACTTCAGGGGTAAAGACAGGTAGTTTTGACTGAATTGGTTCTCGTCTCGGTACTGAAACAGCAAGCGAGGGGAAGAAATAGCTGATAGAACTTTATATTTCCTTGATCCCTGCATAAGAAATTCGGGTAGAGTTGTGTTGTTTGACTGGCCAGCCCTTGCTTACGAGCCAGGACGAACCTGCTTCTGAAAAGCACACAGGGCTACGGGAAATGATTAGGACTGTTTGGTTGAATCTTCAGTTGCTAAAATTTAGGGGGTCATTTTTGCAAAAAAAATAACCACCTGCAAACAAGGTGGTTTGTAAAAAAACCCAAATGCATATCAAAGTTTGTCAAGCACTTATCTGAAAGTTCTATGTGGTTACAAATTTCTCTCAGATGTGATTATATAACTTATCATCTGTTATGGCATAGTATGAATTACCCATATCTGTGTTGATTTTGTTGCCACTTGTCTTTTTTAGCTCCATATGCTATTGTACGTATGCTTGTTTCGTTTGTATCTATTAGTGGAGTCCTCAATGTTCATTATCTGGAAGGACATGAAAATAGAATATTCTTCTTGTGGCTTTTGAGACTCTTACTTTTCTGTCCCTTTTCTTGCTGCTGGGGGGAAAATGGATGTATCATAAGCATGTTAGAGCTCAGTGTTGCGTGCTGAGATGATTGCTTGATGTGAATATAGTTGCCTTATCTTCTGCTATGTTTGTTTTGCTGGTTTGACTTTTTGGAGTATTAATATTATATGAAAAACACATAATGGGGTGCCCTTCTGCACTGCAGTTCAGAGACCTAGGGAACAAATAGCTGATGCAGAAGCTCTGCTGGACATTGCAAACACCTTGGTATCATCTGTGAGGTCCCAGTCAAGTGAAGGAATCACAACTTCGGATTTCGTAACAGCATTGCTGAAGAAATTTGGGCAGAAAGGGAGCCTTGACGCTGAGGCTATCTCATTGCGCTGGGGCGATGTTGGGCTTTCTGCCTCCCATGTTTTCAGGGCTGTGCCTGGATGCTGCACCATGTAATGAAGCTCCTTTGTCTTTATAAGTTTTCAACATTTCCTACTTCCTGCTTAGTGTCTGCTTGGTAAATGACTCAAACCATGCGTGCTCTTAATCTTTACAGGCTTGGACCCATGAATACAGAAGTGAAGCAGCGCAAGGTTCCTGTTGTCAATAGAAAACAAACTGCCAGGCCAACCGAAAATACTCGTCCTGAAGAGGTAGCCACATTCTTTTGTATATTATAAATGACAATAATAGAGGTTAATGAAGCAATGACATACATTTGTATATTTCTTTCATGGACCCCCCCAAAAAACGCACACCACCACCACACGCACGCACAAAAAAAATTGCCTTTTTGTTTCAATCCAACATACTGTGAAGTACTCCTTGTAGTCATAAATAGTTGTCGTTTTAGATATAGGTATAGTCAAACTTATAGAATTTTGATTGGCAATATCTTTTTAAATAAATATTATGTGTAGATTTGTCTCAAAAAATGATTTCATAATATTATAATTTTATTGGATTTTATAAATATATTATAATATAAATTATTGGTCAAAGATGTGTTTTGGAGACTATGTCGACGTTCAAAATGACAACTATTTGTGACCGGAGTGAGTTGGTAGCAGATGTGGTGCTTTTCCATTGTTCATGTAGTTGATTAGTAACTAAACACGACCTTTTTAGAATCCATTGTACAACTCTTAGTTAATTACATGGTTAAAATCATAAAACATTTTTTCTTTAAAGAAGCATATGGGACAGTACCATCCTCACAATCTTCCTTTGTTCGCTATTAAGTTTCTGGGCAGCCAGATAGACTTCTCTTCTCTCCCATAACTTGTTTGTCACATGTGTAGAATAACTAGACTTGCAGACTGTTTCATCACTTCCAACCAACTATGGGTTCATATGATGTTCGTTAATATGCAGCTTGCTGATTCTTCAGAGGGAGCTAACACAGACACTAACCGGAATGTGTCTGTTATGTTTGATATCCTGAGGTGGAAGAAGAGTGCAAGGTTGGAGAACCTTGTTTTGAACAGACTTTCATTTGCCCAAACTACGATAATCACCTGCATATATGCACTAAAGAGAGATTTCAGTTATTCATTGAGTTATGATTTATTGAAATCTGAAATGCAATAAGTATATATTCTGTGTAGCTTGCCAGTGACAATAATGGTAAGAGCAATCACAAGAAGCCTACAATTAGATATGGATAGCACATACATCTGATACATCCGTTTGTAATGTCAGTTTGTCTGAAATCAAAAGCTAAATTGGCTTAAATTAGTATGGTGATCAGGTGTTAAATGAAAATATTGATATTTGATTATGCCATTGTTTAAAGGTCGAGTTGAGATTTCACAAAGTTCTATAACAGGTATTTCCAATTGGGATAGTCTTGCTGCTTCCTTTTTTTTCTAAAAGGTTGGTAGTTCTTGGTCTACTACATGTACAATTTAGAAAGCATTACAAGTTCTTGAAATGTATTGTTGGAAAAATACACTGATTGAGTTTTAGGTTAAAGCAATCTCCATAAAGGTACAGAGTACAGACTAAGAAAACATCCCTTGTTTCCCCTCTTATTCGTATTCAGAGGCACCAATTTCTCCATAGAGCACAGTAAAAAATATTATTTCCTGCTAGATAGCAGAGTTTGCATTCCTTTATTATTTCAAATATCTCTTGGTATTGATCAGTGTGTTCTCCTTTCAAAATTTCAGTTTTTTCATTGTAATGTCGCCTATGGATCATACCATCAAGTGACTGTAGTAGTGATTTATGGCTGTGCATCAGGAGACAACATTTTAAAAGGTAATTTCATCCTTATTGATACTCTTTGAGACTGTTCAGTCCAAAAACAAATATGAAGAAGCCTTTCTGCAATTTACATCGCAGCATACATTATTGTTGTAACCTTATTATCATTTGATCTAGAAATAACATTTGATCTATTTTTATGGACTAGGTACCATTGTACTACCTTTCATCAACAACAGTTGTGCTCTTATTTAAGGAAGGATTCCTTAGCATTATAAACACGTGCATCATAGTTCTACAATTCCTCTTTCATGGTAGGGGTCCCTGATGGGGCAAGATAGCTCTTTCTGCAGTAAGGGAAGGAGGTGTATAATGGAAGTGGCTGGTGTTCCACAGCATTACTGGGTGAAAAGGATGAATATTTATTTGGAGTGTAATTTCTATGCTATCAGTAAGCTTTCATGATATTATGATTTGTGATGTTTTAATGTCTGTGAAACAACATCCTGACAATTCACTTTGATGCTGAAATGTATTGCTTCTCACAAAAATGGAAGTAGGGTTCCTGCTCTGTTTCACAAAAGAACAGTATTTCATATCTCTATCTCAACGGGTGGTGGGGTAGCCGCCGGTGCGGTCCTTCCGGAAGAACACACTTGCTGCGGCGGCTGCAGCTCATGTGTTGTATAATACATGTGTTATTTTGAGTTCTTTTTTTATAGTGTACCATGTTATTAACCCATGCTGGCAATATTTGACATGTGGTTGTATTATGAGCTATCAAGTGTTGAACATGATTTCCGTGATAATGTCCTAACTTTGAATTATTGATGCTTTTGATTTTTCAGCCCAGATTATTGCTTAGGAATTATTGCTTGATCAATTGATTTCTTATTTATGCGGGAATACATGGTAGTATGAGTTAATGTTCAGAGGATAATATTCATTATAAAAATTTCACATGCATTCATTCCATGCAAAATATTTCACATTCATTATTGTCAAACCTCACATGGAAACCTCGTTGCAATGTATGGGCATCTTACTATACACTTATACATTCGACTTCTACTACAATTCTCCGGAAAATTTTTTGTAATCGGGAAAGATAAATGTTTGATCTTGTAAAACAATTTTCTTTTATTGCTTACCTTTATGTTTTGTTACGAATTTTATTTTTCGTAGCAACGCACGGGCATTGAACTATCCTATTTCTATTTATCCCAAATGACTTTTACTACTGGTAAAATCATTATATTGCATGCTCACTCTTCAATCTATAAAGCTTGGACTATATCTATTCAGTAGATAATTATCTAAAATTTTCCAGAATTTTTCTAATAATTTTCATGAATTTCTGCTAATTATTCAGCAATTTTCATAATTACCATGTAACACAAAAATAAATTTCAACATATATCAATATGGAATTATACTAGGACAATAAATCCAGAGATATGGAGCTTTTAATACGCTCTATAAAATTTTTCTAGCATTGTTCATACTTTTCTGCTAATCACCAGGTAATTTTCAGAATTACTGAATATAACAGAAAATAAATTCCAGTATATATTAATTATGAAAAAAATCTAGAAAATAAATCCAGAGAATGAAACTTCCATTAAGTGCCAAAAATCAATTTACTAAATTTTACGGAAGATCAAATACCTAGAAAATCTATTTTCTAGGATTTATCATCAATTTTTTTGGAATTTATTAACTATTTCTGAATTTACTAAAATCCTAGGGGGTGAGCTGCAAATTTTATTTTAATTTTACTTCTAGAAAAATATGTGCTGGCAGCCCATTTGACCGAATGGCCCATTGGGCCATTGGGGCCTGGATACTTCTTCATACAATCATACGTGAATTTTTTTTTATTTAATATTTATTTTTAATCGTTTTTTCAGAACTAGTCGCCATGGGAAAAAATTCAAAAATACCTCCTCCGTCGCCGCCGGCGATCGCCTATGACTGGCGGCAGTGGCTGCCCTAACGACAAAACTTCATGAGCGAACAGCGAGAACTAAAAAAAATAAAAAATATACCGATCGCCCTGGCGTATGATCGATCAGAGATAATTTTTTGAAATTTTTGTTGTAAATTGTTTGTAGAATTGTTGTATTGAATCGGACGAATTAGAAAAAAACTTATTGTCATGTAATGAACAGGAAAAATTGTTTTAGTTAGTTAGTAATACACATCTCACTTAGGTATTTTCGTAGCCTCGTAGGGTCCGCCGAATCTGCCGAAAAAATCTGGGGAAAAATCAAGGCGGCCCTCAACGCGAGCCTCGACTTTAAATGCGGGCGAGATGGCGGACGTTGCCCGATATTTTGTTGCGAAAATCGGAAAAGGCACTTTCATGACCACTAAACCACGTAAATCGTGGCCACTTAGGGTTTTCGTAGCCCATGGACAGGCGGACACGGTCAAAAAATCTGGGAAAAATCAAGGGCGGCCTCATAGCGAAACTCGACTTTAAATGCGGGCGAGATGGCGGACGTTGCCCGACATTTTGTTGCGAAAATCGGAAAAGACACTCATGACCCACGAAACCACGAAAACTTTTACGAGGTCAGAAAATTTTGAAACTTTTATGGAGGTTCTGATAAATCAGTGATTTTACCATAAAAATTTCAAATGATTTTAATATATGAGGAATTTTTAAAATTCAAACAATACATATATAAGGGCACATACAGAAAGTTAGGATGATAAAATAAGCGATAGATTATATTATATTATATTACATGGGCATTACAACGGTGCGAGGTTAATAAGGAAAGCACTTGTTCGTCGTGGTGGAACAAATGATCGTTCGCCTATCTGGTCTGACGAGAATGATGTCAGACATTTTTCGCATATTACGACGAAGTGTTAATTTTGCGATTTGTCCTCGGACACCGCTCAATCCCTACCATGAAAGAACTCCATGGGGTTCGCGGTGCTCCCGGTATCGCCCATTGGGTGGCCTATGCCGTCGTCTCGGATGTATAAGACTTAAATTTTGGTTGTTGTTTATGTGGATTTACGCCTCCCATATGGGCATGTCATCCGATTCGGCATCCCCTATGTTAATACCACGGGTTCCGGGTGGTCCGCGAGCGTCGAGGATTTGTTGCGTGGTGCGGACCTCGGCGGCTACTTCCCTTGTCCTTCTTCTTGAGAGGAGGAACCCTCTTGCGCCTCTTTGTGTTGGCGTTGGCGGAGACATGCGGAGCGCCTTTCTGTTCGGCTCGCACTCCACTATATAGTGCGGGAGGTGTGTGTTGGGCTTATGCTTGGACAACCGGAGCGTGCCTGCGATCAATCAGTATGCGCTTTGGTGGTTGCATAACACCGTAGGCGTACTCGGTCAGCTTTTACGGGCGGTAGTGGCACCACGGAGAGGTTGCTCCCCAGTTATCCCATGCAGGTTGCACGAGATGTGGGTGGTGCGTCTCGGGTCCACCGGTTGAAGTAGCCGCACGATTCATCCTCGGGCAAGAACACGGTAGAATCTCCGGTCCGCTAGATCCGTGGCGGTATCAACCATCGCCTCCGAGCCATGTTCGCAAGCGTCGGGGCTTTGGGTGGTACGGAGGAGGTTCCTCTTTGACTTGTTGATGTTGAAAGTGTCCTTTTGAACTCTGTGTGCGATAACTGGTTTAGCACTACTACTTTGTGAGTTTAACATGAGTATGTTGCATGAAACTCACCGTCGGTTGGCCCCTTGCACACCGCCCTAAGCTCGTCAATCTAGAAAAGGTACATATCTGGCGGCCTCTCCCGGGTGAAGTTCTCGGCGAAGCGGGTTTGGCGTCGTGGCGATTGTAGAAATTAAGTAGTCGCGTCGTTCGGCCCGTCGATCCATTGGAAGAAGCAACACGGTCCTTGTCTGAGAAAAGAAAAAACGAAGCATGAGATAGTAGTGTTACCTGTATTGTGTGGACACGGTGGGTTTACCTTGTAGGTGCGAACACAATGATGAGTGGCGTGGGGCCGTCGCTCTATGGGTAGATTGCTCCATCTTCGCGGTAGGTTGATCGCATTTGGGTCGGGCAACTCCGCAGAAGCCCAGGCGTCGGCCTCTTGGCATCCGGATATTGAGGCGGGAGGACTTACGCTTCTTTGAAGAAGCGGCAGTAGAAACGACATTGTACTCTCTCCTTCCCTTCTCTGTTGTTCTTTCTTGTTCTCTCATTTCTTTGGGTATGCGAGGGGGCATCTTGAGCGATGATTATAAAGGGTAGATATCGCTTTGGGTATGGGCGTCGCCCCATTCAGGCGATATTTACCTTCGAGGCGATGTGCCTCGACATATCGAGGCTATCGCCCCATTTTACCAGTGTGCCTCGACATATTACATTTGAGAAATTTACCTTGAGGCGATGTGCCTCGACATATCGAGGCTATCGCCCCATTTGAGGCGAAATTTATCTTGAGCGATGTGCTTCCTTACATTTTCACAATGAGCTTTTTTTTCATCGTTTATTAATAGCCAATTATACATTGTCGAGCTATGCGGACGTTGCTCAAACGCGAAGTTGCGAAAATCGAGAAAAATAAGGTGAACGACATGGCTAAGAAAACATAACCTACGCAAATACAAGCACTTAGTTCAGATAGTTAGACAACATGGTGCTGAAGATAAAGAAATTACAAAAGTACAAGCTGTACAATAAGTCGATCCGGCGGCGCCTCTGATCGCTTTCGGTGGGAGTGCGTGAGTGGCGACGGCGGACGGACGACCCTCCTAGCCCGGCTCTGCTCCTGAGGGGTAGCGTAGTATGTCGGCGGCTCGGGTGTCTGCTGGGGTGGTGGCCTATGCTCCTCGGTCGACATGAACTCGTCCAGGTCGAAAGCTGGATCCTCGTCAATGTCGTCGTACCTCGAGTAGTCGGCAAGACCGTCTTGTTGTGGCGAGAGACGAAGCGGCCCGCGTCACCCACCACTCGACACTGCGGTGTCGCGAGGCGAAGATCGCGCGTCACCCCACCGTGGCTGCTGCGTCGTGGAGGAGGACAGGGAACGCGTCTTGGGTGACGTCGGGTAGTGTGGGCCGACTCTCTGGGCGAGGTGTGGGCACGCGTCCACTAGGCGGGGGAGGTGCTGGCTGGCGGGGCACCACGTCTGGGCCCCCCCGGCAGGTGAGTAGGCTGCACATCCGCCCCATCGTGGCGCGCCACCGACCAAGCTGTTTCCCCGCTTTGAGCGGGGTGAGCGCGACGTCGCGTCGAGGCCCGCCAACACGGACTCGAACTCCCGTACATCGCCTACGCAAGGCGTGCACGCAAGTAATGCCGACTTGATATGAGTTAATTTACATAAAAACATCGTGTAGGGCTTTGGGGTGACCCTTACATAGCGTTCTCCCTCTGGGACATCTGTGAAGGGTGCGTCTCGACACCGATCTGGGAGTGGGACATACTCTTTGGTGTGTACCCAACCCTAAGCCGAAGTCGTGGCGCGAACCGATCCATGTAATCGTAAATGCGTGGCACGATCATACGCAATAGGGTCTCGTCCACCTCGCATCTGGCCGCTGGTCCCCTTTGCATCGACCACGGTATCATGCGGCGTAAAGAGCGGAGTGCCTAGTGCATGCCGGACGGGTCATCTGCAAAGCAAAAGCGGCAATTTACATACAACATTCATTCATTTGGAATGGTAAGTATTGTGCTCGGGACACTTACTTGTGCGCGGCACGTGAGAGGCGATGTGAGTAGTCTGCAGGGGAAAGTCTGGAAGAGGCCGAGCGCGCGGCACGGTGCGGCGAGTACTCCTCGACGCCTGAGGTCAAGAGGAGCACCTTACGGGTGAGCGAGGCGATGGTCACGCCCGGCAAAGCTCGGACGGCCGTGAGGTGCTTTCGGTTTGGGCGTCCGCTGGTTTCACGGTGTCCACCGCGACGTCCTCGTCGTGCGACTGTCAAACTCCCGAGCGAACTCGAGTGCGACTTCTTGGTCTGGCGGTGGGCGTACACCATTGCGGAACAAAAAGTAGTCGTCTTATTAAAGTGTCCAAATTAGGGGTTAGATACAAGGGGCATACTGTCATTTGGACCCGATGAGGCCCATAGTGGGCCAGTCGATCTGGGGGAGGCCGTGGTACATGTTCTGTGAGTACGGCGCCTCGTCAACCTCGGGCCTACCGAAGGAGAAGTGCTCCCAGGACCACAACTGCAGTAGTAGAACGCAGCCGTCAGCGGCGCCTCTTTGCCTACCTTTGAGCGACCTCGCCTGCAGACCCTATCGTGCCGCGAGCACGGCGAGCCACGACCTTTGCACCATCGTGTGCAGCGGCAAAGTTAGACATGTCTGTCGTAGAAATTTTAACGAAATGTGTTACGGTCCGCCGGGTGTCGGCGATAAAGCTGGCGAACTTCGATCGGTGCGGTCCACCGTGTCCCGTGCGAGGGCGGGAACATGTACCAACCGAATAGGACTAGCGAGTGCGCCTCGGTGGCGTGCGAGTCCTCCTCGTCGACCTCCGGGTGGAAAGCTCGACTGCGGCATTGATGCAGATATTGTCGGCTGGCTCGGTCGTATCCGTTAAGTTGCAATGAGCGAGGTACTAACAAGTGAGCTGGAGCGACGCATATACGGACTCCGTGCTTCTCATCGGCTTGTAGAACGCGTCGGGCGGCGGCTGCGGGGTGTCGGTCCACTGGGGCGGCGCCTCCAGCGCTCACGCCAATCGAGGGGGTGTCGTGCGGCTGCTGCGCGAGGACCAGCGCAGGGGAGGCCGAGGAGGTACGACCGTCTGCGGCGTGGGAGCCATCTCTCCGCATGGCGCAGTGGAGCGTGTGTGTGTCTCTGGTCTCCACCGGTCCACGAGCGGTCGGCGGGACCGGTCGTCTGAGAACCATGTGACGTCGCGGGCCCTCCACGATCGTCTGCTCCACCATCCGTGAAGCGGAAGTAAGCCGGCGGCTCGTAACTGCGCGTAGTGTGTAGCGTCGTTAAAATTCCATTAGCGGTAAGTAAAATAGTCACGGCTTCGGACTTCTTTGTGGAACCAGTAGCGGTCGATCCGAAGAAACTCGTTCGGCACCGAGACATGATGTCTAGCCGCCGCCCTCAAGCTGCGGACAACCTAGACCGGTGGGTCAAGTCCACGTCTTTGGTCTAGCGGCTCGGGAGTAGCGTCGACAACACGCCCAACTCTCGCCATAAATCGCTTTGTACTGCGTGGTTACAAAGCAAATTCATGGTTAGAAAGAAAATTAAGTGGTACACGTTGCAACTTCTAAAAATTAAATGAAAAGTAATGCAATGTTCCATATTCAAATATTACATTAACGGGGATAACAAATAAGCTGGTACATACAACCGAAAATACATTGTGGGGATAACAAATAAGCTGGTACATACAATCGAAAATACATTGTGGGGACAACAAATAAGCTGGTACATACAATAGAAAATACATTGGCGGGGATAACAAATAAGCTGGTACATACAATCGAAAATACATTGACGGGGACAACAATTAACTGGTACATAGAATAGAAAATACATTGACGGGGACAACAATTAACTGGTACATAGAATAGAAAATACATTGACGGAGACAACAATTAACTGGTACATAGAATAGAAAATACATTGACGGAGACAACAAATAACTTGTACATAGAATTGCATTATCCACAATTACGACGCGCCTCAGACTCGTCCATATCGTTCCCTATCGCCGTGTCCTTCGACGCCCGACCTTCTGCTTCAACATTCGGATGTCCGGTACCCATCGATGCCCTGGAGGGGGGGCTGCCGTGAACGATCCATCGACCCGGTACCCGTACACCTCGTTATGCCACGTGTTGAGAACACTTTGCTTGTAGTAGTAGTGGGAGATGTCACGGACGACATGGTGGTGTGTCTCTTTGCTTCGCGGCAATCACGTCTGAAAGCACGGCAAGTGCAGCGGCGTGGCTTCTGGCGAGAGCACTCGCGATCGGCGATTCGGAGTATGCACAGATGGGAAGTCCTCTGCGGTGGGCACCTCTTGACCCGGTCACGCGATGCACGTGGTACCTCCGTTCCACGCCACTCTCCGGTGTCAGCGATGTGTCTGTGCCTTACGTGTCTTGTTTGCCATGTGCGTAGAGACAACCGTCGAGTCTGACGAGCGATTGTCCGACATACATGCAGCGGAGGCCTTGTACCGCTCAACGAAATATCTTTGGGTGCCTAGTAACACACCCTCAACAATGCCCACCAACGGGAGGCATCTCGCGCCTTTCATTACCCAGTTGTAAATCTCCGCCAGGTTGGTTGTCATTATTCCATAGCGGGAACCGCCCTCGTCATGCAAAATGGACCATTTCTCCAACGGCTCGTGTCGTATCCAGTCCGTGAAACTCTTTATGCTTGCCCCCGGCCTACGCCGGATGTTTGGTACGTCGGTCGGGAGCGCACACAAGGCTGTGGGGTCATCTCCTTGCTCGTGGTACTCCATAGGGTTCCTTGACGAACTAGCGCCATCCCTTGGATTCATTGATTGCTTCTTGGTTAGTTCATCCAACGTCCTCCACAGCGACTCGAACTTCCTCCGCTGGTTCTGTTTGCACAGCCGCTTGAACATGTTCATAAGTTCCTTGTTCCTGACCGAGCGGAAAAAATTGGCACCCATGTGCCTCATGCACCACCTGCTCTTCAGGTCTTGCCACTTTGCTGCTCCCACGACGTCGGACCCTTGTTGCATATCCACGATCGCCCTCAGCAACCCTGCATGTCGGTCATGGATGACACATACATCGGGGCGGTCTTGCACAACTGCCATCTTGACTCTTTCAAGAAACCAGTACCAGCTCTCCGTGTTTTCCCCCTCCACGAAGGCCAATCGCCGGTAGAACACGGTTGTTGGCGTCCACCGCGATTCTTTGTTAGAATCGGCCCTTGTATTTCCTGTGAGAATGTGCCGTCCATGCAAATGACCGGACGACAGTCTTGGGAAGGCATTAATGCATGCGCCGAGGCGAAGAAGGCCATTGCAAGACCCACTTACCCGCGCACGCACCATCCGCGGGAAACTCCGCAAGGTCGATGACCGTACCGGGATTCCTACTTGATATTGCCCTGAGCAAGTGTGGAATATTCTCGTAAGAAGCCTCGTATGTCCCGAACCGTATTTGCAAAGCTGTTCTTTTTGCTCTCCAAGCCTTTCCGTAGCTAATCTTGTACTGAAACCTCTCCTCCACGGCTCTGATAATGGATCGAGGCTGCAGGTGCGGATTGTCGACGATCTGGCCATAAAACACATTTGCCACCCAAGTGGACGACAGATTGCGGTGTTCCTGCTCTGCTTCCTCCAGTTGGCAGTTATGCTCCGTCACTATGGAACATTTCCAGTAGTCCCTCCACTTCCCCTTGTATGCATGCACCCGCCATGGGCACGAATCAACTACGCACTTCACGTCGTAGTCTTTTTTGCTGGACTTCACTACCCTGAATTGGCGCCGAAGAGACATTGACCAGTACTTCACCGCATCCATCACGGCCTCCTTGTCTTTATATATGGCCCCCTGTGCGACCTCGTTCTCATGATACTCCCATGCATCTCTGTTCCCTTCATTCATTGTCGGTCTTGAAATTATATTTAGTCCACGCGCCGGGGACAGCACCTCAGAGTATTGTCCTCCTCGTCCGGCGTTAGCCATCGGGACTTCCTCATCCGCACGGTCCTCCTCCTCCATCAACTCAACTATGTGCTCCACCTCCTCCCCTCGTCGGCCACCCCGCGCCTCCACGGTGGCTCCTCGCCCCCTCGATCCGTCGCCACCGCCAACCTCGCCACCACCTTCATCATCGCGTTGTTGCATATCTGTATTCCTCCTCCGTAATATCTACCCGACATCACGCACCTCCGACACCGATGGAGGTACACAGTACCAATCTACGGCAACATGAGCGGCCAACCCGCTCTCAACAGTATCCAACATAGCTCCTCCATGCCGAGGTCGCGTTAATAGGAATCGACTCTCCATAAAAAAGTCCTGCGCCGACGACTTACTCTTGCTCTAACCCGCAATTAGAACACTCTGGGCATCCAAACTGAACATCAAAATATAAACTCCATCAAACCCTGTATGTCCTATCTCTCGGCCTAGATATGCCTGTGATGATCTTTGAAAATCCCGACAAATCGACTCCATTCGGCCCTGTGCTATCTCCCCATCTCCATAGAATATCTGAAAATACAATGTCTCCGACATCTCGCCTACAACGTCGAACCAAGAAAAAATCATCATTTTTACCCTCTTGATTTATGTGGCGCTGCCATGTTTTTAAATATACTAATTTTAACGTAACACGGTCATTGACTATAAATAAGTAATTAGATTACCTATATTACATACATAAATATTACATATCTAAAATATTAAATACATAAATACTAAATATTAAATCTCTAAAATATTACATACATAAATACTAAATATTAAATCAGTAAACATTGCCTAATATTTCTACTATCCAATCCTAACTAAATTAAATTTCCAAATACTATATTGATTCTCAACATTTCTAAATACTACAATCCTAATATTTCTAAATACTATATTAAATCTCTAAACATTGCCTAATATTTCTACTATCAATCCTAACTAAATTAAATTTCCAAATACTATATTGATTCTCAACATTTCTAAATACTACATTAAATCTCTAAACATTACATAATATTTGAACTACCCCATCCTACTACATTAAATTTCTAAATTACTACATTTCTATATTTCTAAATATTACAAAATACTAAAATTTCAAAAAAATTACATATAAATTTACGGACTTACCTTCAAAAACGATGAATATTTTTCCCCTTTTTTTCTTCTCTCTCTCTTTTTCCTCTCCTTCCTCTCCTCTTCTTCTCCTCGCTCTCGCTCTCGCTCTTGGCGTGGCAAGCAAATGGGCTGATGATATCGCTGAGGTATAAAATACCGCCGATGCTTTGGGGCCCAGCGTCGCCCACCATAAGCGATCACTGGCGACGGCCGACGCGTGTCCATGGGCGTTTAATAAACGGCGCCGTTTCCGACCGTTAGGGCTGGCCTCCGTCGCCGGTGCAGGCGATCGCCCGTCTTGAGGCGAAGGCGGGCATTTTCAAAATTTTTCCATGGCGACTAGTTCAAAAACGATTAAAAATAAATATTAAATAAAAAAATTCATCATACGTGGGCAGCTAGGTTTTCCCAACCCTATCTGCCGCTTCACCGACACGGGCAACCGGAGCCGTCGCCGAGGTGGTCTAGACGCCACTACCATGCGGACACCGCTGCTGGGAGGATGTCGTTGCCTCCTTGCAATGGGCGCCACGGGCGAACGCGACTGCCATTGGTTCGCCGCCGCCACTTCGCCACCTTCAGGGCTTGTGGGCGCGGGGCCACCACCGTTGACGGGCACAATCGCCGGCACTTGGCCAATCACCACCTCGGGCATCGAGTTGCCGGCACTACCGTGTCTTTGGGCGAAAGTGCAGCAGTTGTTTTTGCCTCGGGCGTAGCCATCTCGGGGTCACCGCCGTCCAACGCTTCAGGTGCACGGAAATCGAGGCATTGGTCAAGCGGCGTGAGCGTGACTTTCGGCAACACGGGCGCGATCTCCGACGACGCGGAATATGAAGCGGCGTAGCGCGACTTTCGATAGAGTAGGCGTGATAGCCGTTGGCTTTGTGTAGGGCTGGAAATTAAGCTCGAGACTCGCAGCTCGGCTCGAGCTTAGCTCGACTCGGTGCGGCTCGGCTCGGTTCGATGCAACAGTGAGCCGAGCCTGAGCCAACTACTTAGCTCGATCAGTTAACGAGCCGAGCCCGAGCTGGCTCGCGAGCAGCTCATTGGCTCGTTAGGCTCGTTACCGGTCAGCTGTTTCTGTAGTGATGTTATGAAACAAATAACAGTTGCTTCAGGCTGTTCAAAGCATAGGTATCACAACTGTGCTTTCATACATGCAACAAAGACTTTATGCCAAGTTATAAGGTAGAAAAATTAGAATGAGTACCATATAGTTTTCGAGTAATAGCTAGCTAGGAAAACCAGTCAGCTTATCAATCGATCGATCCACCTAACGCATGAAGAAAGCTCAAGGAATATCACAGACGAAATAGCAAGGAAAGTTTCATCAAACACAAAAAGGATTGCATCAAGCCCAACCGTGATGAAGTTTCTCAGAATCCAAGAACACGATATGAGATAACTGTGATTTTACGATATGAGATACTCAACTGTGATCTAGTAGTTTTACGCCAAAGACAAATTTGCTTGCATCTGTTACCGTAGTCATAGGTAAATTGCTAAATGCACAAAACATCTTTTGTTTTTGTATTTGCGCATTCAGGAACTGGAAAACATCAGAACCACATTTCTAAATAGGCGAATCGATTCTGAGCTTCTGATGTTGCATCTGATGAAACTGGGAGGGCCGGCTAGCCGAGGGAGGCGGCGAAGGGTTGGAGGGAGGGCGCCGGTGGTCGGGGCGGGGCCAGGGGAGGCGGCGATAGGGTTGGCGGTCGGAGCAGCGCCGCGGAGGCGAGGAGCTGGGCCAGAGGAGGCGGAGCTTGGCCAAGGTCGGGGGAGGCGCAAAGCTTGGCCAGGGCCGGGGGAGGTGCTGGCGGCGATGGGGTGGAGCCGTGGAGACGAGGCGACGGGGTGGAGCCGTGGGGGAGGCGATGAGGCGGCGACGGGGTGGCTGGCGGAGTCGCGGAGTCGGGGAGGCGCCGGGGCCGGCGCCGAAGCCCCGAACCCTAGCTCTCCTCTTCGTCTCTTCGATGGATTTAGGGCTTTGGGCAGTCCGGTTTGGGGGAGGAGTCGAGTGACTTGAATCGGTGGATTGGTTTTGGACTTTTGGTGACCCGTGCAAGCTTGGCTCGTGAGCCTCAACGAGCCGGCTCGAGGCTCGACCGAGCCCGAGCCGAGTTTTATTTGTAGCTCGATTTATACTCCGAGCTCGGCTCAATTTTTGGCGAGCTCGAACGAGCCGGGCTCGGTTCAATTCCACCCCTAGCTTCGTGTACCGGTGCTGCCGCCTCAGCTTCAACGTCTGCGTGGACGTCAGTGGGTGCGGAGGCCATTGCAGCGATGACGGTGCCAGGCCAACCGAATGGCGCCATCGGGGCGCGCAGAGGCCGTTGCAAAGGCGCACGGCGGCGTGCGACGGGACGCAGTCGTGGAGCCAAACAATGGCGGCGATGCGCGACAGGGCGCCGATGCGGGTTGATGCTCACGGCGGTGGCGTTGGGCCGGCCAAGCTGCGCCAGCGGGGCGCACAGATGTCGACATGGCGGCGATGGCGTCAAGCCAGCGCGAGTGATGCGGCCAAGACGGCGTTGCGGGCGCTGTAGTCTAGCCTCGCAGAGGCTCTCGCGTCGATGCAGCGGCATGCGTACGGTGGTGGACCGGTGAGCACAGACCGCGGTGTGCTGGGACAGTAGCGGCGCCACGGTCGACTAGCGGGACGCGCTTCAGGTGCGTGAATCGTGATGTGGGTCAGCGGGGCGTGCGGTCATCTACTGCCAAGGGCAGCACGCGAGCACAAAGCCTGCGGACAGAGTCCCGGCGGCAGTGACTAGTGAGGTCGTGCTTCGGGCACGAGAAAGTCAGGCCAACGGTGATAACTCTGGCCCGAAGGCGCTGATCCCCTAAAATTTGTTTTGTGCATTATCGTTGAGGGACAGAGCAATCAAGAACCCTAATATTTAGTTTTACAGATTAAACAAATAATCATAACAATTAGGGGAATTAATCTACAGGACTAAAGATCTGTTGCGCCATTTACTCACGTAGCTCGAACTTACGTAGGGCTCGTAGTAGATTTAATCGCGTATTGCCGGATGAATTCGATGCAGTGTAGATTGTCGCAGACAGACGATCTTAGTCGGCCTTAGTAGAGCTTTATGCTGATAATGTGTTATAAAACGTAATCATTCACCCATGATCAATCAACATCACGCTAACAGAATCACACGAACAAGAACAGAGAGCACATAATATAGGGGGCAAAGTTCTCGCTTTATTAGATTAATTTTTATACATAGGGATATCCAATATATAAAGAAAATCGCAAGAGATAAGTTCAAATTCACCCACACCTAAGAAATAGAGTCTAACTGAATATGATTAAATATCTTATCTCATAGTATTAACCATGGCTTGTGAAGGATTTTTACGGTTTCTAACAAAATTATACTCCCTCCGTTCAGATTTGATCGGCGTATTTGCAAACGGTAGAAATTCGGATTTGATCATCGTATTTTGCATGGCTGTGTACTCTTTACTCTTGGGTACATGTGCTTTCTCGGGCAGGACGTAGAAGACTCCTCGTATGGCTTGCATGCTTCAATGCCTCGCCGATCGATGCAATGCATGCGTTGAGCAAGCGTTGTTGCTCGGCTAAGCGCAAGAGCGACACACGATATCTGCCACCATGCCCTGACCTATTTGAAGCGCACCGCACTCCACCTTTCTGACGATCACGGTGAGACAATGGAGGAAGGGCTCGGCGTGGAGTGAATCAGGCGCTGATTTCGACGAGGAAGCAGACTACAACGTCGTCGCGGCCGTTGCGGGTGGAGAGCAAGCAATTGCCATGTCCGAGAGCGAGCGCCACAGCATCGATGAGATAGTGCAAGATTCCGACGATGTCCGTTTCGTGCTTGACACCTTTGCAATCGGGTGGTGGGAGATTTAAGTCCAGCTCATGTGCAGCCATTGTTGATCTACTGCTACCTCCCATGGAGACTTATATAGGGCCAGCATACCAGCGTTTCAGTTTCCTTGTTTGGATTGAGAAAGAGGAGCCCGCGTATGGAAAATTCAGTGTCAAATTTCATTTTGCGCGGGCTGATTTCAGCTGCTGTGACGGGCGCTAATTCCTTTTTGCGCGGGCTAATCAGCTGAGTACGTAGGCGACGGCGGCGCGCGCATGGCAACCGAAGCAGCATTTACTCACACGCTGTGTAATTACGGAGAGGGATTAGCTCGCATTGGTCTCGGTGCCAACGGCAAATACGCCGATCAAATCTGAACGGATGGAGTACCGTTCAAGACAAGCATTGTATTACACCGTTACCTCTATCCATGGCTGGGGTCCGTGGGGAGAGTAATTCTGCGGTGCACTGGCTTGAATCGCTCGCCACATCTACTTGGAGACTCGTGACCTCGGGTTGGGATTTTTGGGGGGCTGGGCGTCGGCGGACACGGCTGGATCTTTTCTTATCGTTGTCATGCTCTTGACTTTGATTAGGGGTGGCAACGGGGTCATTTCCTGCCGGGGAGTACCTACCCGTCTCCGTCCTCACGATCCAAAATTTTCCCTATCCCTGTCCCCGTTCCCCGTCTCGGGGGAGAAAATCTCTCCGTCCCTATCCCCGTTCGGGTATCGGGGCTCCGTCGGGGACCCATCACCGCGAAAATTTCACATAAGAGAAGAGCTCTTATAACCATTTTAACTCTAAAATCATATCAACAGACAAAAAAAAAAAAGAATGCATGCATTCATTGAAAATTATGTTATCCCGTTTATAAAAATGTGAATATGATGGGCTAGAGAATATGTTTGCAATCTAATAACTAAATTGGACTAAACTAAATTTGAATCCTAACCGGGTCCCCGCGGGGAAAAAATTCCCCGTCCCAGCCATCCCCGACGAGGGAATAATTTTCCCCGTTTTTATCCCCGCGAAGACGATTTCTTCCTATACTCATCCCCTAATAGAGAAATTCCTCGCCGAGGATCGAGGAACGGGTCCCCATTGCCACCTCTAACTTTGATGCATGTCCGTTGTTTGTATGTTCTCCCCTTTGTTGTGTGCCTGCCCTAAGGCTATTCACAGTGGAGAATTTCGTTACACGGTTTCTAATAGTGTCACGTCATATTTAGATGTTTAGGTTGATGAATGAAACAACCTCTCTCAATGCACAGTTTCATTTTGCAGTTTTATAGGCATGACATAACATTTAATTGTTGCATGGTGTTGTGATCAAATATGCCATATAAATTGTGTAGTCACTTACAATTATATCTAGCACACTACAATATGGCCACACAGGATTCAGAAAAGGTGTGGAGATGAAACAAATCACTCTCAGTAGGGTTTCATCCCAGTTTCAAAGCACTTGGTAACCGTGTACACCAGATTTCATCCCTATGAAACTCAACTCTCCTCTCTCCTCAAAAATTTGTTGCCATATCACCACTTTTGTCTATGTGACATCTCATTTAATAAGAATGAAATTCTCATGAAATTTGCACTGTGAATAGCCTAAGTGGTACCGGTGCTCTCCGTTGGCCCGACCGACAAGGAAACAACGGCACGTGAAACCACACCGCCGAGGCTCTAGGGCTCTGAAATGAATGAACGTGATAGGAATACTGAAAGCCCGAAGTGGCGAAAGTCACAATTAAAATTTTTCTTCACTTAAAGAATTAAATCAAATCTTACTTGAAACACTCCAACGCAGTAGAGAGCAAAACAAAAAAAAACCTTGATCTTGAATTTACTCATGAAGTTGTGATGATCAAGATGATCTTATATATTCTCCTACTTGTCACAGCAAGTAACAACACAAGAAACAAAACATCAAACACGATCTATAAAAAAATTTCAAAAATTAAGCAAAGAAATCGTTTTTGCAAAAGATTGCCAACATGATGAGGATATGATCTAAAAAAGATTCATCAATCAATCATTCTTAGCATAAAATCTACAAACATTTAGAAAGAGGGGAGACAAATCTAAATGTGCGGAAAGTAAATTATAAGAATTTAAAGTGCAAAATTTAAATGCTGAATTTAAGACATAATGTAAATGCTAAAATTAAATGTAGAAAAGTAAGAAAGTAAAATCTTATTTCTTTGGAGGAAAGTTTACAAAGCCTCACAATAAAGTAGGCAAAACTCAAAAGAGAACATAAAACCTTCAAGAGGGCAGAGCTACCACTCCCCCTCTATTTATACTACTACTCCCCTTCTATTTATACCACTCCACCCTTGGATGAGTTCTATTTGGCCCACAAGTAACCTCATCAAAGGTTAAGATTGAGTCATACTCTACCCTTAGATGAGTGCTATTTGGCCCTTGAGAAACCTCATCAAAAGTTGAGATTCATTCAATCTAACTTGACCGCTACTTTATCCTCTAAACCGCAATCCAATGCTCTCCTTAATATGAGCAGCCCCAAGTTAGCACCTCAGCGGTTCACTTGTCTTCTAGGCTCGCAACGACTCCGTATCTGATCATTCGCCGACGATCCCCGATTGCCTAGACCTCCGACGCACCCCATCTAGTCATGGTCATCCTCCATCTCACCACGACTTAGCACCGTCATCTTGCAACCATCAAAAATAAGGAAACTCATCACATAGCAATGTCCAAAATGATATACAATAATTATCCAATTACTAGAAAATAAATCAGATTTCAAACTTAAATACAGTCAAATACTCATCAACAAAATAGTTAAACCTCCGCATGTCTTTCAAATACACTACACTGAGTATTTTTTAGCCAGGTTACGCCGCCAAGCTATTACCAACAGACCCAACACTACGTCCTCTGTTAGCAGTTATAGTGAAGCAGGAGTGCTACACCTAAGTTGTAGAGCCAAAACTGGCAGTCTACAATAATAAATAACAAAAATTTAGAATAAAAAAGAAATTATAATTTTATTTTCATATGAACTCCAAATTAAAACTCATAAATAGCAAAAATTCATAATAAAAATTGGCAGTTGGATTTGTATATCAAATCTAACTTAAAACTAATATTCAAAATTAAATAAAAAATAACAATAAAATTAAGGATTTGTATATTAATTCTAACCTAAAATTGATATATGAAATTAAATAAAAATAACAATGACAATTAACATAAATTCAGAATAAACAACAAAAGTAAATTAGCCATTTGATTTTCACTCTACATTAAAACCTATTATTAGAAATAAAAACAACAAAAATAATAGAAGAAGAAAAATAAATGTAAATTAGATTTTTTTAATTCTATACTAATTGAAAATATAAATTTTGGGTTTCTTTAGAATTAAAATTCTAGAAATATGCTAATTTAAGGAAAATAAGTAAGGAATTTGATTTGTATATATACAAATTATTAATTATTACATAATAAAAGTCAATCTGAGGTTTTTTTACTGTTGCTAAGAAAAATATAGAATAAGCTAAAAATTCTCAAAAAAGATAATATTTTGACTTTCTATTTGGTGGACCTCCACGGAATGAAGAGATTGAGAGTAATATATATACAAGCGTTCACTCGACTATACCGACATATGTAATGTGATATGTACTAAAAGAAATACAGAAAGAAAGAGACAAACATTGTAATAACGAATTTAAGAGATGATGATATAAATAGAAAATATTATGTTATGCTTACATTTACTGTTTTACTATGCAATTATTTGCGGAAGAAAGCTTTGATCACTTGTGATAAGTATTACGAAATAGAGTGAGTATATTTTCTCATATAATATATAATATCAAAACATCATAAATAGAGTTTTACATCGAACTATTAAAAAAACAAAATTACGTATATATATTACTAAATTATTTAAACATACTTTAATAATACGATGCTTGCACGGGCCACCTCGATAGTTTGCAAAAACGTAAGTTGAGGGGAAGGCTTTTGATTCCTGAGGGAACGAGCCGAGATGACGTGACGTGGAGAGAGCTGGTCGAGCGGCGCGCGGCGACGACGGGGCCGCCGGCCGGTTGGTTCCAAAGCTCGCACGCGCTGACGGGCTCGAGGAACAACGCGCGGTTCTTCCGCTCCGTGCCACTAGCTGCCGCTCGTGTTACGCTGTGGCCTATGACTATGATGTACTGGCAGCGTGGACCGTGGTACGTACGTAACGCGCGGCGGAGTGGCTAGCACTTGCGGCCCGGCCTCGCAAACCTCATTCGGTAGCGCGGCGAGAAAAACAGGAGCCACTTCCATTGGTTCGGCTTCCAGCGCCACAGGCACAACGCGACGGGCCTGTTGGAGATGGTCAGATGGAGATGCAGAAGCGGCCGGGAGGCAGGGGAAAATAAGTAGGCCCGGGTCTCGCAGCCCATTTTGCGTCATTTCATCTCTCCTGTAGTCGTGATGGGTCCGTGCCAATGGAGCTGGTCAGTGAGACCATTTTCCTCTTGCTTTGTTTTCTACGTCCCTGCTGCATGATCCCTCCCCATGCAAATCAAACGGGACCACCTGCCAGACCTTCCTGTCCTTCTCTGTGTCAACGCAGGGGCGGAGCTGGGCCTCGGGCCACTGGGGCCTAGGCCCGAGGCTCAGCCCAAATAGCAGTGCAAGTAACCTATCCTCCCCCCGACGGCTCAAGCAGCGAGCAGCGCCAATCGCCCCCAATCCTGATTGCGACTGGCCGACCCGACACGCTCCTAGCCTCCCGCGCCCACCCGATGGCTCTAGCAAGGCGATGCCGCCGTTGCTGCCTCCCGGCCGAGCCTCGGCCACGCTGCTGCCACTCCCGGCTTTCCCGCCCACGCCAAAGCTTCGAAAAAAGCTTCTTCCGCTCGAGGCCTCCAAGCAGGCAAGCACCCACCACCTCGGCTCGGTGCGGCCGCTTCCACCATTAAAAGCGTCGCAGCCTCGCTCCCTCGTCGACCAATGATGGCGCGACCCTCGTGAAGAAGGGCGATGGCGACTCCAACGGTGAGTATTCTTCTCCCTCCCCTAAACCCCACGCGCATCCTCCTCCTCATCGTGTTCCCCTCTGTTGCTTCTTTGCTTTGGCTCGGTGTCTTTGCGATCTAGGTGAGTCATGCCGATGGTAATGCCGGATCTAGCGCGATCTCGTCGCGGATCCCTGCACGTGTTGTTGTTGGTTGTGTTGGTAGCGGCGGCGGTGCTCCGCTTGTCAGAGCGCCGGTCTCCGTGTGGTCGTTTGCGCGATTTGGATCAGAATTGGGGCGGGAGGGCTCGGAATTACCTGGATCTGGAGTGAACTCCTCTGGAGTGATCTCTTATTGAAAGGGTTCTATCTCTTATGTTTTTAGATTCAATTCAGTGTAAACAAATGCTTTTGAGTTATTACATGTTTTTGTAGATGCTTTTGCAGTTGAGTACTCACCATTTTTTGGGATCGAGAAAGGGGCTATTCTGCAGGAGGTGCGGGCTTTCCATGATCCTCAGCTTGATGCCAGACGATGCTCGCAAGTAAGTGTTGCTCACAATCGCTCTCATTTTGTCTGTTTCACTGAACAAATGAAATGTATGTAAAATAGATTGATTTTGTTAAATTTGAATTCCATGTGTAACATTTCAATAATTCAAATTTATTTTTGATTGTGTATTTATGTTGTACTTTTGTTATACCTCAATGTTCATAATCTTTGACGTTAGTAATAATCGCTTATTTCTGACCCGAGGTTTACCTAAATCCTGGCTCCGCCACTGTGTCCATGTACGTCGATCGGTGGCTCGACTATAACGCACCGTCGAAGAAGCTACAATATTACGTTAGGCAGACCTGTAGTATCTACCTTCCACCATTCGGCCGCCCAGTTACTACTCTGCTCTTAGCTTAGCAAAATCCAAGAATTTAAGGGGTTACCATGTTCCGATAAATATTCGAAACCGTATCCGATTCGATCCGTATCTGTATTCGATATTATCCGTATTCGTATCCAGACTATCCGTATCCGTATCCGCATCCGAGAAAAAAATATGAAAACAAATATGGTAGAGCCCAGGGGCGAAGCCACATATGGCCCATGGGGTGCAGATGCACCCCCCTCAAAAAAAAATTAGTTATTACCCTCATATCTTGGCCATATATGCACCCTCCTCAGCCCAACATGCTGCACCCCTCTCGCCTCATGAAAATGAAAGAACGTAGATTTTAGGTGGATCAATCACAGAAGGTGTTAAAGACTCGAAATCAAATTATGTATTTTGTCTATGTTTATGTTCTTTTTCCCATCCAAATATTCTTCATTAGATAAATATTTTTCATCACTTCTTTATGCTCGCACCCCCCTCTATTTCTCTCTAGCTTCGCCACTGGTAGAGCCATTATCTATTCGTATTCGATCCGTTTTCATCCCTAGCGTGCAACGTGGGCATTGGCAACCTGGAAAACAAGGCAAGGTACCCAGAGAATTTCTTCTCCAGACGTTCTGGCCTTCCGGGTGACACGGCAACCCATCGCGTCAAATATTTTGCTTTTCGCAAAGCACGAGACGGAGGAGACCGACCGGGTCGTCAAGGAACGGCGGCCGGCGGGCGCATGCCGTCAGGCAGCTCTTGCGCGCTCGGCGCGGCCTTTTAACATCAAAACGCTCGGATTTAACTTCTTGGCTCGGGGCATCAGAAAAAAGCCCGCTTCCGAAAGCGACCGACGTCGTGATCACAGCAAAATTGAAGTATCTGCCGCTGCCGATTGCCCGCCGAACAGCGGAGGCCTGGTCGACCTGCGCTGCGTTGCGCGCCTATGAGGCACCGTACGTCCGCCGCAGTGGAGCTCCCGTGGGCCGTGTCGCATGGGGGACGCGCGCTCGATACGCCGGTACAGACGTTGTACATTCACGTGCACACGGCCAGGCTTCTCGAGCTTCAGAACCGCTCGTGTTTTGTGTACACAGGTGTCTGTGACTGTGTGTGCTCTTTCAAGAGGACAGGGTGGCGACTGGCATGGGGTAGGGGTGCAATCCAATCGGATATTTTACGACTGACCGATCGACCGGATATGTTTGGATCGGATATGAATAATTTTTTTGGATTTGGTTTTAGATACTTTATTTCGATTTGGTAGAAAACTATCCGTCAGATTGGAATATTCCGAAATTTTTTCGGATATACCCAATTTCATTTATTCGGATATCCGACCGAGGGTTACCACTTACCCCCATTTACCAGTAGTAATTTTCAGACCTCTAACCTGGTCCAGGCCTCCAGCCGCCGCTTGGGCTTCCCACTGCTATCGCCGAGGCCGTCCTGCGCCAATCCCTGGGTTCCCGGTGCCCTCCGCGGCTCCGCCTGAGGCCTCCTCCTCCCACCTTAGCACCTCACCTGAGCCCCGGCTTCCTCCGCCCGAGCCCTGGCTTCCTCCTCCCACCGCGCTTGAGCCCTGGTTCCCGTCGCCCTCGGCTCGTCCTGGCAACCTCCGTCCTTCGCTCTCTCGGCGCCCCCCTCCGCTCCGGTGCTCCCTCCCAGCCCCCGGCCTCTGCTCCCTCCGGATCTAGCTCGACGGCAGCCGCCCCCAACTCGTTACACAATTGTTGCGCTGCAAGTCTTCAATGGAATCCTAAAAAAACACATGCCAATCAATGAACTCACCCAAAACATGCCAATGAAAAAACAAAAGTTCAAATGCTGTAGGAATCTGGAAATTCCAACATTCCAAACGAGACGCTAAGGTCTTAGAGCTTACCATTTTTTTTTTATTTACAAAACTCTTGTCCTATCCTCAGAAAAAGAGAGGTTGTGACTCGTGTGTGCCTTGTCTTAGATGGGGCTGTGTGGTGCATCGTCTAATTGCATCACTATTGTACTGTGCCACAGTATCTGGTACAATGAAAAATTATTGCAGTATTTCTAAAAGATCTGAATGGTCATTTTTTTTATACAACAGTCTACATACCACTGTTTAAGTTGATTCTGAATGATAATTTTTTATCAATAGTCTAAGCTGAGACTGCATCGATCTTATTCCCAGCTTTTGCAATTCGTCGAAGCTCGCTTTTGTCATGAGCGGACGCGTCCAGTATCTAGTATCTACTACGAATTTAGAAAGAAAATTAACGGGAAGCCAGTCAAATCAGAAAAAAGCGGAGAGGGGCGCAAAGAGGATCCCAAAGCTGGTAGGTCCAAAAAGTCCAAACTTTACGCCAAACGCCTCAAAGACGAGCACTAGTTTTCTTCGTTAGTTCATGTTTTTTCAACAGTGACACATCCGATGTAAAAGAATTCAGCGGCAGGCAGGACTAAGGTGTGGTTAAATTATTAGGCTAAAGATCAAAAGATATTTTGACTGATCAGATAAGGAAAGAAAAGTTAAAGATAATATTATAGTCGATATTAATCTAATTTAAAAAAATCCTGTTCTAGTAAGAGGCTGGTACGGATTGTGGTGGATAACGTATTGAAAAAGGATATGATCGATCAATTTGCTATAAAAGATGGTCAAAAGAAAGTGAGCGAGGACAATAACAATATCAAGTGAATTAACTCGCATTTACTCTTTTATTTTTCTGTTGACTAGGAGTAGTTTTGTAATTTAGTCTTTTCCTATAATATGACTTTGATTGATAGAGTTGCGTATCGCCGATTATTGATTACCTTTTATTACGCTAATTAGGTTTGATTTTCTCAGATCTTACCGTGCATCGCTTTTTCAGGAAAGATCTACCTCTTACCATCTGATTGGCTAATTAGACTTATGTTACCTTAGATTTAATCGACTTTTTTGCTGATTAGATCTTTACCGATTATTACACTAGATTAGTTTTGAACGTATTTTGCTATCTATCTTGGATGGCACACCTCAAATTATAGAACCTCAAACCTCTCTTTATGTTTTTTGGCGCGAGCAAGTTATGAACGCGCACTAGACTGCCTCAAGTCACGTCGTTTGAAATCAGGACCCAGGGCCTAGGACCAGTTCAGTGATTCTGATTCGATTTTAGCAACCGTCCAGAGTATTTTGATCAGAAGGTCCAGGGTAGCACCCTGCCAACCTGTTTTAGCAGATTTACTGTGCCATCATCTTTTATATTTAAATTTTGATCAGAAGGTCCGACATTCACTAAAGAAAGATAGCAACCGTCGAACTACAAACACACTCCTCTCTACACACTCGTTATCTTCTATTTTCGTGCGGTGGTTTTTGCCGAGAATGAACGCGTACATCTCCGATCACGAGCTTTACCTGAACGTGATTACCTTAACGTACATTTGGGACCCCTATCGGGACCATCGACAGTGGAATCCCAGAATCCTACATACTACATTTAGCGTATAAGGAACACTTGGTAGTTTGTTGTTAAGTCCGCACCAAACAAAAAACTGCTTCTGATTTCTGAAGAGGTTGCGCGCTGACCGGCAAAAGTCTTCCCGTCCACATAACGTACCGGGACCTTCTATATTACAAACCATGCGTACAGGACTAGCTCTGAATTGCATACAGCTCATGATCGGGTTTTCATTTGAGAAGTCGTGAGCTTGAAGGCTCGATCCACTATTATCAGAGAGTCACGTAGTGCTCGTCTGGGACGAAGAAATTACCTGAGAATCACATACGTCTTGTCTGAACGCAGAAATAATCAGAGAATAACTTCAATTGCGCTATTACGTTCAAAAACAAAAAAACAAAAGTTCAAATGCTGTAGGATTCTGGAAATTCCCACATTCCAAACGAGACGCTAAGGTCTTAGAGCTTACCATTTTTTTTTATTTACAAAACTCCTGTCCTATCCTCAGAAAGAGAGAGGTTGTGACTTGTGTGTGCCTTGTCTTAGATGAATCAGCGAAGTCCCAAACGTCCGGCCAGAGGACTGAATGAGTGATGACCAATTGGGAAGTACGGCCCACAATTTGGTTAAAGCCCATCCATCGAAGCCTGGTATTTTCGAGAGTCGAGACCGAGAGCCGCAAGCCCATCGAACGATTGTGGTGCGGGCCGAATTGCGTGTTAGATTGTATCCGACTCCCACTATGCCGGAGCTCTGCCGGCGACGACGACTCCTACCAATCCACCACGGCGAGCCTGTGAGGGAACCAGAGAGGAGCAAAAACCGCAGCCCCTTCCCCCCGCTCCCCGAGGCCCGCGACAGTCGGTCACCTTCTTCACCTCCACGGCCAGGCGGCTCGCCGTCCACCTGCCGGAACTCCGGCGCCACAAAGTCATCGGCTTCACGGACGGCCTCATCGTCCTGCTCGACAGGGACACCACCGTCGTACGCGTGCTCCACCACTTAACTCGCGCCGTTGTCGATTTCCCTCCCCTCGCCGCTATATTCCATGCCGAGGTCAGGTACTGTAGCTCGCTGATGTCGATGAGCGCCACCGTGGTCTCCGCGACGTCAATCGCCGTCGTGGCCTGGTTCGTTAACGCTCCCGTGGTGATCTACGCGCGCCACGGCGGCCCGAACCGGGTGGTCATCCACCGGGGAGCCTACCTCCACAACACATTGCCCTCCCAACCCGCTCGCCGCAGTGGCGGCTTATATCCCGAACAAGGAGCCCTCCGGCCGCATATCCCTGCGCCGACTACCACAATCGCCTACCGCAGGCCGGGGTGGTGTCTCACATTTTCCCCTTCAGGCTCTTGGAAGTGGACCTCCGCTGTAGGGCGCGGACTCCGGTGAGCAGCTTCGGTGACCACTGACCAGGCATCCTGTCCGTCTCCGCCAAGGACATCCCTGTCAGCAGCTACTCCATCTACTTCTACGAGTCTATGCAGAAACCCGTCGTGCCGCATTCTCTGAGCAGGGCATCGTCCGGGCTGACGGCGAGCTTCACCCAGTTACATTATTTCGAGGAGGCTATCAGCCCATCAGTGCGGCCATTCACCCTTGCCGATCATCTTCTCACGCAATGCCATACTCGTCAACAGGGCGGAGCCAGCCGGGCCCGAGGCCTCGGCCCGGACCATTCCAGGCCGAAAATTGCGCATTTACATGGGCCTAGACCATTGTAAAGCCTCGTACATTTACAGTGTTTTATAGCAAAAAAAAGTTCTAGCTATAGATATAGCTTAGACTAGCAATATATTTGAATAGAACCAGAAAATATAGTAGTTAGAGATATTTATCTCCAACGGAACTTGACCTTCTGAGTCATAAGCAAGGAGTTTCCGCTGCAATTTCTCCCAA
The DNA here is from genome assembly GCA_036346375.1 of Guadua angustifolia. Taxonomy (NCBI): domain Eukaryota; kingdom Viridiplantae; phylum Streptophyta; class Magnoliopsida; order Poales; family Poaceae; genus Guadua; species Guadua angustifolia. Next base: position 32,879,502 of record CM070517.1, on the reverse strand, counting down.
GATGCAGGTGTGCCGTAGTATTCATGAAATATGTATCCCCTTGTCCTGTGGTAAGAGAGCAGACATGTTAGTATGTTACTTTAGGCCATTAGAATTAAACATGCAAGTCATGCTGCAAGTCATGCTGCAAGTCATGCTGCAGTTAGCGTGGTGGAAGGAGAGCCATGCAGGAACCTACCATTCGCTGTGGTTGCAATATGTGAGTAGATGATCAGCCAGAGTGAAGGGTCGCATAGATGGCCGAATCCTCTCCGTAAAGTGAACGTCCTGTTGCCTAGAGAGTGCAGCACAACAGGGTCATAAGCGTTCACTGATAGAATGAAGGTACTTGGCAGAGAGAGACAGGCACTGGTCTTTGCCGAGGAACAGTGCGCGGTCACCTAGGCCACCCACCGGCGTCAGCTTCCTATGGTAGGTGTCCACGTCATAGAGCGCCAAGGGAACAGCTGCCATCCCTCCAAGCTCGCGTCGGTGTGACCGTGCTGGACGACGAGCAGCACGCGTCCCCCGGACTCGTCGAGGTGGTGGTGGCACATCATGGGGTGAAGCGTGGATTCAAAAATCGATTGAAAATCGTGATTTTCACCGTCTCTATTAGGCTTGAGATTTAAAATTGATCAGATTTAAATTCAAAAAATTTATCCAAAATTTTCCTGAAATTATTATTAATGGCTTTTGACATCTGGCATGAGATTTTTTTGAAACACCGAATTTGGGAGTGGTTTTTGAGCAAATCCGAATATAGATAATAGAAACGTGAAAAAAGAAAAACTTCCATGTATATGGATACGTGTACATTCTAATTGTATATTTCAGATACAATATTATAATTTTTGGTTCATGGTATTGATCTGGGATGTTTTTACAGAATCAAAATTATGTTTTTCTTTCTAAGAAATGAATGAGGATAAATTAGCTAGGCCATTTTTTAATATAAATATGGTACTAGATGTGATTAAAGAATAGGTTGTTATTAATACTATAAAGTGGTCATTAACACTTAACAATATCAAGCAGAGCAGTGATCAAAAAGTGGTTATTAATTCTAGAAAGTGATCATTTTTTCTTCATAATTAATGATAGCACACTATACCGTTGTTACAAAAATTGTACGTGGTCGTTAGTAGTATTAACCGTGGAGCATTTAATGGTGGCTAATGACTATAATTCTATGGTTGTTAGTGACTTTTAATAACTACATCTCGCATCATTAATAATTGTTTTCCTAGTAGTGCTAATTATTCATCGATTATCCTTGATTGTCCCACAAATGCCCCAACCTTTTATCATGTCATCACAAAACAGAGCTTTAGTATAAGAGGATATTGTTTTGAGTTTTCATATTACTTTAACTCGAATATCTAGCATTTTTTGCAATTTTTTCAAGTTCCCTTGATTTTTTCCAATCTTTGCTGAGTGTTCCAATTTTCAATGTAAACCGGTCGAAAATCAGTAAAAATTGGTAGAACTGCTCGGTTTTTTATTTATTTCGGCTGCTACTTGATCACCGAGTTTAAAAAGTTTGATTTTGAATTTCATTCGGCTTCTACCGACAAGGGACGGGTGATTTCCGAGCTCGGTTTTGTAATGTAAATCCTGGATGGAAGAACTCTATGGGGATGCGAGAAAGAACTTTATGGGGATGTGAGAAAGGCTCAAAAAACCATTGAAATCTTAGAAATCTCAGCTGAGATTTTGGATTCGACCGGAGATGGGATCCAAAATCCCAGTTAGGTAATTTTTTTTGAAAAAAAATTAAATTGCTATAGTAATCTCAAAATTTTGACTAGATTTCACAAAATCCGACATTTTTTACTTTTTATGGCCGAATTTGATCCAATAACCCTTAACAAAGTCATCTTCCATGAAAATTTGTTGAAAATTCAAATTTTTTAGATGTTTTAAAATTTTGGTAGAAACACTGTCAAATTTTTAGAAAATTGTACAAGCTTGATCATAATCTAAAAAATTAGTGTAGAATCATACAGAAACAATTTCAAAATAATTGAACTTTATGTGTTATCTTTAAAAAATAAAAACAGAATGAACTTAATTGGGATAATAACCTTGTTAGAATTTTATAAATTTTCTCGAATGTGGTAATAATCCAAAATTTTTATGAGAGCTTAATAATTGCCTCGGTACCATTCTCTAAATTTTTTTAAAAAATTCAGCTTTCACTTTTTTGCTTAATCAAATATATGTAAGCATTGAACTTCATTTATTATCTTTCAAAAATCAAAAATAGAAAGAACACAAATGGTATAGTGCCCTTTTAAGAATATTATAAATTCACTGGAGTGTGATCAAGATTCAAAATTTTTATGAGATCTTAAGCATTTCCTTAGCACCCTTCTGTAAAATTTTCAAAAAATTTAATCCTTTTTGGATTGTTAAAGCAAATCAAAAAAACATGGCCACCAGCCATACGACAAAACGATACTAGAACACTAAACTTAACAATAACTATCTCATAGCATCATAGGCAGGCTCAGCAACAAATTGGAATATGACAAAAAGCAGAACCATCCACCAAAAAACCTCAGGACAGTTCTCCAAGCCGAAGATCAACTTTTCCTGGGAACCAAAAGCTTCAACCAAGACTACATTGCGCCAGCATGACCTGGGCGCCAGAAGGAAAATTTCTTCACGTCAGCACCAGAGCGATCAACCCCAGTCGTCACTTTCCCACTTCATCTCCAAACGCAATGGCGCCTGTATTCTCCCCTCCAGGTGCTTGCAAAACAGCATCATTTTGTCCTCCAGACCCCCGGAGAAGAGTGGCCTCCAGTTTCTTAGCATCCCAAGAATCCTTCTCCAAATAACTTTCACATCTGACCAACCCTGTAAACGAAAAATCATATCATTTCGAGTTTTCCAAATGCTCCACAGAGTAGCCGCACAAATTGAGTTTAGAGCACCGTTTCTACAATTACTCAACCAATAACGAGCAACGGATTCAAAATTTGCACCAATATCCAGGACAAAGAAATCTGAGATAAGCATCCAAGCATTTTTAGCCACGACACAATGGAAGAAAATATGATTAATTGATTCATCTTCATCACAACAATAACAGGTTCTACCCTTATCAAGACCCCTTTTCATCAGATTATCTTTAGTCATAAGTTTATTATGCGAAACAAGCCAAAGGAAAAACTGAACTTTAGGAGGAACATTAAGCTTCCAGACAGCAGGAACAAAGATAGGCATAACACCTCTAAAGTTAACAATCGCATAGAGAGACTTAACCGAGTAGACACCAGTACTTGAATATTGCCAAATCAAAGAATCATCCTCATCAGAATAAGTAATACTATTAGCCACCTCCACAAGCTCAAACCATCTAATCATCAAATTCTCTGAGAAGGACCTCCGAAAAGTACACCGAACATTAGAACCATCCCAGACATCGGCAATTGAGACCCCTTTTTCATTAACCAAAACGTAAAGGTCCCAAAACTGAATGGCTAGGCAAGACACGCCGAACCAAATATCTTCCCAAAATCTGATTCTCCTCCCATTGCCTACAGACCACCTATACCCGAACTTAGTAGCTTTAGCAGCCCAAAGGACCCCTTTCCAGAAAACAGAACCACGATCAGGATGGCACACAAAAACATTCGGGGAATCAGAGCTGTACTTAAATTTAACAAAATCTTTCCAGTATTTGTTATCACTCGCATATAACCTCTTAATCCAAGATGCAAGTAAACAAAGATTAAGATCTCTAATATTAGGAATCCCAAGCCCCCCATAATCCTTTTCCATACAAACCAAATTCCAATTAGCTAGATGAATCTTATTATGGCCTTCATAATCATTCCAGAGACAATTCGCCATATGAGAATTTAACATATTCACTGCCCACTTAGGAAATTTGAAAAAAGACAGTAAATAAACAGGGATACTTGCTAAGCACGATTTAATGAGAGTTAAACGACCCCCATACGAGAGCAGCTTACCCCTCCAACCAGCAATCCTTTTCAAAATTTTATCAACCAAAGGTTGCAAATCATCCTTACTAATCCTGTCATAGTGGAGAGGGATACCAAGATATTTAATGGGAAAAGACCCAACTTTACACCCAAGAATATAGGCATACTGACTAGCCTCAGTAGCATCACACCCCAAAGGGATCAACTCACTTTTATGGAAGTTAATTCTAAGGCCTGACATCTGCTCAAAACAAGTGAGGAACCATTTAAGATGTAAAATATACTTTTCCTCATTTTTAAGAAAAAGAAGCGTATCATCCGCATACTGCAAGGCAATGATACCACCAGGGCAAAAATCACTACATAAACCCTCAACAAAACCCTTATCAATAGCTTTTCGTAAGATCCTGGAAAACACGTCAACCACCAAATTAAAGAGAATAGGAGACAGCGGATCTCCCTGTCTCAAATCTTTCCTAGTTTGAAAGAACTCACTTTCAATATTATTAAGTTTGATACCAACAGAGCCTTTGATAAGCAAAGCTTGGATCCAGCTTTTCCACTTTTTTCCAAAACCCCACTTGTTCAAAATATCCATCAGAAAGTCCCAATTCACTTTGTCATACGCCTTCTCGTAATCCAGCTTAAGAACAACACTATGAGTTTTATCTTGATGAACCTTATGGATAATCTCATGAGCGGTAACTACGCTCTCCAAAATGTACATATTTTTCAAAAAAGCCGATTGATTTGGGGAGATAATCCTATTACAGATCGGACTTGACCTGTTAGTGAGCACCTTAGTCATGATTTTGTAACTACAATTTAATAAACTGATTGGTCTAAACTGCTTAATATTCCTCGCATTATTTTCTTTAGGAATTAAAGATATCATCGCAAAGTTAAGTCTAAACAAGTCTAGCTCATTATTTTCCAGATCCCGAAAGAGATTGAGTAAATCACTTTTAACCAGGTCCCAAAACTTCTGGTAAAAAATAAATGGAAGACCGTCAGGACCCGGAGCCCCGTCGGGATAAGAGTCAAACACTGCGTTTTTAACCTCTTCTTCAGTAAAGGAAGCTTCTAAAACAACATTCTCATCAACTGAAATTCTCTCTCTTTCAGCAAAGAAGTGATCAGCAATGTTAATATTCGGTTTAGATTCAAAACCGAATAAGGTTTTATAATAATCGCAAGCTATATTAAGCATTTAAATCGGGATCATTAAATCGACCCTTCAGGCCTTCTAGAACGAAATAAAAGTTTTCTGCGTCTCGGTTATAGCGGCATGAAAATACTTAGTATTTCTATCACCTTCTTTTATATTCCTATCTCTAGCCCTTTGCTTGGCTTTGATCTCTTCCATAACCCAAATTTGCCGCAGCTCGCTTTTAGCCGAATTAAGTTTAGAATTTTCCGCATTCGAAAGAGTTCTAGATTCAGAAATAACATCTAGGGCAATCACCTCATCCAGAAGCAACTTTTTCTTTCTTTTTAATTCAGCTTCAACATTACAACTCCAACCTTTAGTAGTTTTCCTGATATTTCGCACTTTAGATTGCCAGATATCGATAGCCTTAAGACCTTTAACAGGTTTGTTCCAAGTTTTAGAAACAAGCTCGCAAAAATCCTCATGAAGAAGCCACCACTTCTCAAATTTGTAGCTACTGCTGCCACGGAATGTACCAACCCCCGAATCCCACAGAATCGGGGCATGGTCGCTACCAATCCTGGCCAGAGCGGTAGCGGTCGCTAAGGGAAACTGCTCTTCAAAAGAAGTACTACAAAAAATTCTGTCAATTACTGACATAATGGGATTATTTTGATTATTAGATCACGTGAAATGCCTACCAGCTAACTGCAACTCCATAAGACCCCACAGGTCAAACCATTCATTAAACTTATCACACCATTTACCGTCCACCCTACCATTGCTTTTGTCAGCTTGAGACCTAACAAGGTTAAAATCACCCCCTATCATGATAGGAGTATGACTATCAGCAACACAAATCTCATGTAATTCAGAAAGGAAAGCCAGTTTGCCTTCATTATAAGGAGAACCATAGACTACAACTAGTCTCCAGGCAAAATCCATTTGGATGGACTTAATCAGACACTGAACAGTAAAATCCCTAATTTCAACATGAAGAATATCCATTAAGTCTCTATTAATCCCAACCAAGATTCCCCCTGCAGAGGATTTGGCTGGTAACCAATGCCACGCAAAGTTTATAGCACCACTTATCGAATTAAGAAATGAACTACTAAAATAGTCTTTCTTAGTCTCTTGAAGACCAACAAAATCAACTTTATTATTACGAATCAAATCCACTATACATTGTGTTTTCCCAGGTTGGCCTAAACCTCGCACATTCCAGAAAAGACCCCTCATGACCCCCTAGTTTTCCTAGGGTGCTTGCCCCGTTTATTTTTTCCAACCTTAGTCCATTCTCCAGAATCACTGTCAGCCGCAGCAACCTCCTTCAGAGGTCCTGGCGAAGCATTATTCACATTACCCAATTCATCACCATAAACAGCACTCAAGTTATTTCTAATATGCTCATTAATACTACTGTCTCCCATAGAGACACTCATCTTATTATTTATCAATCTATTCGCATCAAAATCTTTACAAAATAGCACATTAGCATTCTTCTCCCGTTCAGTATCACCCAACACAATACCCGCTTTCTCAGCCAAATCATTTAATTCATGGGCAGGATATATATCAAAAGAACACCTACTTGACGTACCTTTCAGTTTTGGGCCTTCCTCAAGGTTTTTTACTTGCCGACGTTCTTGAGCTCTTTGCAAAACTGTTTTACCCTGGTCTTCGAGTCTCTTACTTTTCCTTTTGCTGAGAACTGGACCCCACTACTTCTTCCTTTTATTTATCAAATTATCATCATAAGACTTCATAACCTCTTCCAACTGTGTGCTGTCTGGCAAACCCGACACACTATCTCTTTCCCCAACTACAACATCTTGCTGAGACACTTTGCCATCACTTGAACTCTGGATCCACAAAGTATCAGAATCAACCGATTGTCCCAGCCGAGCATTATCAGACATACTTATATGATCAGCATCTTCAATTGTCATTTCTCTAATCTCATCCCATTCATCCTCCGAACCCACCATGTCAAGATTCCTAAGAAGATTGAAACACTTAGACTCATCAATCTCCTCATCAGCAAAAGCATTGGTTAAGTTTTCTTGAAAGAGCTGAACCCAAGACTTTTGCCCACTAAGACCAGCACTATTCATCACAGTCATGTCATCATTGGCATTTTGCAATCCCTGAGTACGCACACTCTTCATTTTCGATCGTGATTTAGAACCACCGAGCATTGTCCCTAAAGAGCCACTATGCTTACCTCCAACACCTTCTTTGCCATGATCGTTAGCATTTTATCTTTGTTATCTTCACATTTTCGATTGTCGATATCAAAATCATCAAGGTCATCATCATTATCATCATCCCCCTCATCCTTACCCCCATTCCCAACTGAAGTAGGTTTTTCATTTTCAACAGTAATGGAGATTAGGAATAAAATCTTTTTCGCACCCATTAACCTCTGTTGTGGGATTTTGGTGGGGTCTCTACATGCAATCTGGAGTCTAGCAACTTCATAGAAGCTTTTAAAAAGACCAGTCCAATCCACATTTAATAACAGACCAAAGCAAGACGCAATTTGATCGAAGACTTTCCAAGTGCACCATTTTGGGGGAACACCTCTAATTTGAATCCAAGTTTCTTGTAATTCATCAAAAGCATCAACCTCACCTTTCCAAGCCTCAATATAAACAGTGACACCAGGTTTAGCAAGATTAAAACTAGGTAACAGGGCTAAGTCTGTAACTTTCTTATGGGGAGGAAAACGAACAAGGAAACGAAAATCTTCCAGCTGCCTAATTTGCCAAGGCCATTTAGAGTCAAAGATGTCAGCAAGGTTTTTCTTCAGTTCATCCACATTGATTTCCCCTTGATCTATAGTCAGAATACCGCAATTGTCAAATCTAAAGGAGGCACATCGGCTAGAGTCAGGAACTTCAAGGTAAAAGAATCCAAGGCCGTTTGCAGCACTACCAATGTACTTAGCAGACACATGAGATTGCTTACGCACAGGACATTGCTCAACCTGATGATTAGATTCTTCACAGATGAAGCACAATCTAGGGTTTCTACAACTACCAACAAGGTGACCAGGTTCCCCACAGTTGTAACATATGGACTGAGAATAATGGGATTCTGAACCAGCCGAAACATCAGGGATCGTACCTGGGTTTTGAACCACCCCAACATGTTGCTTACCCTTGTCATCCTCTGCACCAGGATTTGTCTGACGAACAGCATGAGGAAGCTGGTTTGGTGGCCGGACCGGAGGAAAACCTTGATGCGGATCAAATCTATGTATTGATCATCAGGCTTTTATCTGGATGTAGCACTTTTATATTTTTTAAAAATTTTGAAGCTTGATCATCATATGAAAATTTTAAAAAAACATTAATGATACATCAGAACCATCCACAAAAATTTTCAAAATTTTATCACATGGTTGGAACCATTTTTCATTTGGTTGAAATTTGCCGGTAAGACTTTTTATTAGGACAATAGCACTTTCTGAATTTTTAAAAATTTATGAAGCTTGATCATTATCTAAAAATTATATGGGAACATTAGTGGTGTATCATAACCATGGAAATTTTTTAAAAATTTTCTAATATGGTTTGTTCCGTTTTTCATTCGGTTTATACTTGCCGGTTAGCGTTTTATTAGAAAAGTAGCAATATTCAAATTTTAAAAAATTCCTCATACTTGATAATCAGCTGAATTTTTTATGAGAATATCACTGATGTGTTAGGAACCTGCAAAAAAATTTCAAAATATTTCAATGTTGTTTGTGCCATTTTTCGATGGGTGCAAATTCATCCAAATCTCGCAAAGATATTTGGAATTCTGGCCAAAATTTCGTTTTTCTCGGTAAAAAAAAACTGGATTTGAATTTTTTGCTTTTGTAATTCATTCAGGATTTATTTGAATTTTTAAGATCTCGACGAGATTCTAGATTTCGGCCATCTCTGAGATGTCATGCAAAAATGAGATTTCAAACCTTAAAACTGTAAGTTTGAGGGTACACCTGCACGAGTCGCCTTGACATCTTCTTGATGCCGGACAGCTTGCCTTGGAAGGGCAAGGCGGCCTTGAGCTCTGGATTTCGGTAGATGACGGTCCAACATGGCAACACCAGCACCCGGGCTTCGACAAGGCCTACCACTGGCAAGTTGGGGAACCAGGCGATGGAGGCGTACGACCAGCAGACTGTGATATTCATCCAGGCCCTTGACAGCTTGATGAAGTGGCAAAAGATGGGGGCCAGGGGACGGAGGTCGAGGAAAATGCGTGTGAATGGGTGGAGAACGTAGTCGGCGGTGGTGCCCTTGCCGAGGAGGACGAGGATGCCGTCCGTGAAGCCGACGATCCTGTGGTCCTGTAGCTTGGGCAGGCAGACACAAAGGCGGCGGCCGGTGGACGTGTGGAAGAAGGCGATCTCACAGGCATTGCCTGGGCGGAAGCCGTCGCCGTCGCAGAGCACGGCTGGGCCTCGCGCGGCGGAAGAGTGTAAAATTTGTTTTAATCCTCCTAACTGTTGACACGTTGTTTAGATAGTTTAGGTTGTAGATAAGATTTACTTGCCATCAACTTTGTATGTTCAGATCTTTTCTGTTGCTAATCCGAGTACTGTAGCTCGTATGGCATGGCTTATAAATACAACAAGTAACCCAACTCTGCGCTTTGTCGACTCTACCTTGTTTTCTTTACAAAGCGGAGGTCCCGCAGCATCGCGTCGCGCGAGCTAGTGTGCTGGTGGAGGGGCGCCAGTGCGAGAGCACGGCACGGGAGCGCATGTAGTCCGTCACGTCCTCCACCAGCAGCCGCACGACGATTGAGGTCGATGATGTCAACGTGAAGGGACGTCCGGTCCAGCCCCTGCACCGGCACGGTGCATAACACCCGCCCGTCGCGCTTCCCGCTGTCACGAGCGGGCGAGACGGGAAAAGGGGGGCGGGGTGTGACGCTTCCGTCTCGCACGATGGACGGTCGGAGCCGCCGCCGAAGCGATAAAACGCCCCTCGTCGAGTGGGATCAACTTCTCGCTTCCGTCCTGCTCCTGCCCTTCGAGCAATCCTATCCATCATGCAAACGGGCCGGGTGCATTCGGGTTCATTGAGTCTCATGAAACGGGTCGAATGGGGTCGGGTTTACAGCAGGAAAGGAATTCCTGGATCGGGTTGGGTTCTGTCTCATCTGAAGCCTCGAGTCTTCCCCATGCCCGCTGATTCCGAACTTGGAGGCAACAGTGGGCATTGAACGGGTCAGGTCATACCAAGATTTCAGAACCAAATTTATGGGCTCACGTTGCGGAGCCCAAAAATTGGCCGAAGCTATAAAATTCTTCTTCTTTTTTTTGAAACAAGAAGCTATGGAAGTCTTTAGCCAAAGCTACAGCTCGCTTGCAGACGAATAGCTCGGTCATGTCCGCATCACCAACATTGGCAATAACATGCGATGCTCGTGCCAGCCGTCTACCACTGCTCTCTTCCAAGTGTTCAATTCTCCATCTTCGCAAGGTAAGTGATTACAATCCCTGACGTGCCAAACAAACAGCACATTGCTCGGAGCAGTGGCGGAGTTAGAAAGTTCTACAAATGGAGTTTAAAAAAAGACATCTAAAATCAACTACTATGATTATCAATATATTATAAAATAATTGAAATTTAAATTATATGCAATATAAATATGTAACTATGAAAGAAGAAAAACGTACCATTCATTATTTCAAAAGAGTTGACAGTTGATATTTACGAGTTTTCATGTTCTAAAAACGTTGTAAGATATCTTCCATATCTATCTTTGCAAACACATCTCGCTCAATGTAGTATACCATAAGATCATTCAATCAGTCATCATCTATCTTATTGCGCAAATCTGTCTTAATAATCTTCATGGCTGAGAAAGCCCTTTCAACTGTAGCTATCCCGACAGGTAAAATTAGTGCCAATTCAATTAGTCTATAGATTAATGGATAAACCAGGTGCTTCTTTACTTGAACCATCTTTACAGCGAAGCTAGCAAGATCATCATTACTTTAAAATTCATCTCTTGATTCTCTTCTCATGTCATCAATAAATAAGTGAAGTTGTTCTTCTAAAACAACACGGTTATATGCCGAAAAATCATCAGAATATATTTCTGAAAATCGCATAAATTTGCTATGATCAAAATTTACAATGAATATCTCGAATCTAGACAAACAATGCATCTCAAAAATCTTTTCCTAGACCGACAGGGTGGACTCTAGCCCTACCAGCCTCACTGACAGCTTTGCCTTTGGCTCCGAGCCTGGAACCTCTTGGCATGGTGACCAAAAACATGAGCTACATTGTCACGATCTCGTCCGATCTCTGCAGCCTCAGAATCCTCGGAAGTTTCTTAGTTAATTCTTTTATTACTATCAGATTGTGCATTGCTCGTGCCCAATTGTTTCTTCATACATTCCTGAAAATATATATTGCGAGGTCAGTATGCCAAAGCAACGAAATTTACAAAACGGGGAGACAAACTGTTCGTAAGACTACGGCACGCCATTACTTTCGCTGTGGACGACCGAGCAGACAACGACCTGGCAGCACACGAGCCGGACGGCCATGTCGGCCGGCGCGGCCACGTAGACATGCCCACAGGCTCCCCGGGCGTCGCGCATGACCCCACCACGCGGTGGGTCCCACCGCGCCTCCACCCGCCGCGCGCCACGAGGCCCTCCCTTCGCAGAGAGGCAGATCACGGGGCCCACGAAGAAAATGAGGGCACAGGCGGAAGCGCTGCTCAGTTACATGAATGAGATCATATCACTCTCTATGACAGTGGGACCATGAGTTTCGGGGCCCGTATGGCACTATGTCGGGTGGTTGTTTATTTGGTTAGGGTAGAATCTTTTTAGTTCCCGTGGGGCCCGCGACTGGGCCTGTATTTATTCTGCTAGTAAAGTTAGTTTCGTCTCGTGGAAGTTTACGGGGGGCCCAATTCGCCAGTAGGTTGAAGGTTTCTGTCATGCTCATCTCGACCTCTCTGTCTCAATTTAGGGCTCTGATTTTTATGTCCTTGAAAAATCTTTTTTTTTTGTAAACAAGAATCTTTTTTGATTTCTTAGTCATTTGAAAATTTTTCGAAACATTAGCAAGCCAGCTGAAATTAAACCTCATTAACTATACTAGGCTTACGTCGTAGTACTACTCTCTCCAATCGTAAATAATTATTGTCTTAGATAAAAATATAGTCAAACTTTCAAAATTTTGATTGTCAATATTTTTAAAATATTTAGATTAGATACATAAAGATCATATGTGTACATTTGTCTCGAAAAGAAATTTTATAATATTGTAATTTTATTAGGTTTTATAAATATATTATAATAGAAATTAATATTCAAATATATATTTTGAAAACTATGTAGATATCCAAAACGATAACTATTTATGATCAATTGTTAGGAAGCTATGTTAATGACGTGCACAATGCCTCTTTCTAGTCTCCATGCGTGGCACGTCTGCTCTACGAAAATACTCTAGATTCAACACTAATAGCTGTGCGTCCCTGTTCCTTTAAAATTTTGGTAATGTTGCTTTTGTAAAGCTCGCAAAGTCGTCATGTCCCCATCCTTCTTACCGGAGTTTTCTTAACTTATTTATTTTCGATCACACAGTAGAGTTTGTCTTGTTTATTTGCTTAAGATTCTCACGAGTCACCTCAACATCCTTCGCCCGTGTGGTTCACGCGTGCATTTCTAAAGTTGATATCAAATAAACAAGCGGTTAATCTCTGTTGTGCTTTGTAGTAGACACTCCAAATCACATGTATTATGTATATCCTACGTATGAGTAGACGTTGCTGGCTTTGTGTGTTCGCTGAGCGATACGTTTGTGTAGAAAAATATCATCTTGTTCTTTTCCCAAGTTCTCCAAATATATAGGTGTAACACATGCATTTTCTTAGTATCAAGTTATGATGTATTCTTTTCCTTGAAAAGAAGAAGTCATAATATATTTTAAGTTGGAAATACCAACCACGAAGTTCATTTACATCGATTTTTTGGGGGTGTCTAGCGAGCACCTAAGTGTTTTCTTGTTAAAATATCATTCAAATTTTAAGCTGTCTAATTGATGAAATGAATTTGTCTAACCTCTTCATATCTGAGTCCCCTATAGGCAAATAAATTGAGTGTTTTTTTGGTTTGTGAACTCTCAGTTTTTTTTTGGTCTATAGAGTACTCAAATATGAGAAGATAAGACATTGATTTCATCAATTAGAGTATTCAAAATTTAAGTGCTATTTTATTGGGTTTGCTGACAAGGGGGATTACATATTGTCAACTATCATACTCATTCGGGGATATCGCTCCTTGATCTAGCAGCCACAAAATGTTGGAAAATGATTGACATTTTCATAGGCCACGGACGTTGCACTAGGGCTAAATCTGCTTTAAATGATATAGATAGAAGTGCAACTACATGCATGCCGTGTAGTTTAAAGTTTGGTCGAGGTTGTCAGTATCAGCCATGAAATTTCCTTGCAAGTTATAAACAAGTTCAAGACTCACTTGGAACTTATCTTGCGTCACATATTTCTTCGGCGGGGTACTTCATTCGAAGCTCTATCGGCTTGTCGTTAATCCTACAAAGTTAGTATTTTTAATCGAGTAGTTCAGACAGAAGAGATACATATGTACGTGCCTCCATACAAAAATACAACGTGGGTTCGTACCTTCTGTTGTCGAATTGTAGTCTTGTAGAAAGTTAGTGCGTTTGGTCGTCCTGTGTTCCCAAAGTTTTATCAATTATTTTCAATGTCTATTTGAGACACACAAAGTTTGCAAGAGTTTTAAGCAACTTATTTTTCATAGAAATAAGGGAAGATTTACGCAGTCCATGTCAGAAAGTTCCCGTTTGCAACACTACGTGCTTGCACTAATTACCAAGCTGACCCGGTCAGCCGGGGCAATTGGCAAGTCATTGCCAAATTGCTCTCTCGTTTTTCGTGTTTTCTGGAACCATGTAGCTTTCACCTGGTACTTCATCTCCACTTGTCTCGCTCACATATCAAACCCACACTCCATAAAGAACAAGCAAAACGCCATGAGAATTCCTATCGGAATCGTTCAGCAGGGCGTGACAGAGTCAAATACGTGCAGAGCACCTGTTAATGTTTACATAGAGAATAAAATTAACTTTTTAACAGCCCGGCAGGGAATCTGCTTTGGGAAACAAAAATAAAGAGCAAATATGGCTGGAGAAATGGATGAGTATTGAGTAGGAGTACTCAGCAGTGTACTCACTGGGCCGTAGTAGTAGTAGTACTAGTTGGAGTATAAACTTGTGTTTACAGGGAAAGGTGCCTTGCATTGCATGCATCCTGAAAGTCTTATTTAACCCTGTGACGGTAATTATCCCGACAGCCGCAGATTAGGACTGCAAACAGAGTAACAATCGGCACCGGAATATTCTTTACGGGGCTCGGTGTTCAAGATTCCGGACGTGGTCAGGATATTCCGGCACTCACCGATGACGAGGATTTTAACGACCTACTGGGCTACTAGTAGTAGTATCTGATTGTACATCATTACATGCATCGACCTTTTCGTGCGCTTCATGTCATGAAGATTGAAGACCAACCCCTGAATCTCCAAACAGCATTATGGCCGAAAACTGCAACTTCAAATGATTCGTGCATAATGGACTGCTACGCAGACCCGGATCTTTTATGCTGCGTCTGGTTCGAGGATAAAATAATTAGTTCATGACCGCCCAGAAATTTAATAGAAATTTGACAAGAAACAGTTTAATTCTTTACTTGATCCTAAGATTTCGTGTGTAGTAAAATTAGGAAAGGTAGCAAGAGCTCCGTGCACACTATATATAGTACTGCAAAATTGATCTGAACCGTTTGGGTCTCAGATCGGACGATCAAGGTTCGAGAAGCAGTCCGCTTCTCCACTGCCCATCGCTGTAGGAAGCGAAGAGCAGCAAAGTGCAAGCTTCCAAGACCAGCCATGGAAGCACGCACTACTCGAATCGATCAAAGGGAGGACGCCACGCTTTCGCGGAGGACGCCGTGGAAGCGCCAGCACGGCCAAGCACGTTCACGTCGCGGATCGCTATCGGATTAGGTCCGGTCAATGAGAAGCCAACGCATGCTTTCACGTGGCCCCGGGCCCATGTTTACAGTGATACTGTTCCACGGCCGCTCGTCCCGTTCCGTTCCTTGCTCACCTCGTGATTCTTCCTTTCACCCTCCCGAAGTCCTCCTCTTATAGCCCACTCTCTTTTTTTTTCTTTTACAATGTTAGCACTCTTACAATACATTAATAGAATTAACTCTATTTTCGATCGCAGAAATGCTAAATGGTGACACATGACACATGTCACTTTTCATACTTCTCTACTATAGAAGACGCCTCCTGCGCTCCTTGTCCATGACAACCTGTTTCCCACATTCTCTGCACTTCCCTCGTTCCTTAACCGCCTCTCAAGCTCCCTTGTTGCGGCACGACTCTCCTCTCATGTTGCCTAGGCACGAAAGTTGATAGTCCCATGCTAGCCCACTTGATGCCACGACTCACCAACTTCAGCGGTAAGAATAAGGCTAAATCTGTAAATACGTTCATAGGGATACTGGATTTGTAAAAAAATAAATAAAAACAAAAGAAAGGAGGCTAGAAAAGGATGATTTCCGCCATCCCTTTCTCTTCTTTTCCCGTGCTTCGACTCTACTGCTAGTCTATTACTAGCAAACTTTTTGGTTGGCTTTTTTACACTGGAGCCCATCTTAAGGAAGTAGATTAATTAGGCACTAAGTACTAAGGGCTAGGGATTGTGGTAGCACTAGGCTGCTACTCCATTGCTGATGCGCGCGAGAATTGACAAAGAAAGGCCTAGGTACAATTCCATTTTACAAAATTTGCATAAAGCCCCTGCCTCCTTCCAGAATTCTTTATTCCCCCTCCCAAGATGTCTCCTCTCCCCCCAAGGCTTTAGTTCCCACCTAGTTCCAGTGCTCCGTGGGCTCGGTCCACCACGACAGCGGCGGCGGCTGCTCATCGGCGAAGAAACCCCCGCACGGTTCGTCGTCGTCGAGGAAACCCGTCTCGTCCTCCTCCACCTTGAGGAAATTCCCGTGGAAGAACACCTCGCCGTGGCTCGCCGTCGCGCACGCCCCGGTGCCGGGCGTGGCAAGAAGTGTCTCCAATCCCAGAGCAGGCGCCTCCGCTGCTGGTGAGGCGCCGGCCGCGTCCGTGTCGTTCAGGACCGCGCTGGAGTCACTTTCGGACGACCCCACACCCGCGGGCGGCGGCCCGTCGGAGGCCGCGGGCTCCTCCTTCACCGACGTGAAGCTCGCCGCCGCCTCCTCGCCCCCCAGCTTTGCCTTCAGTTCTTTGATCTAGCACGCAACCAACAAAGCATCAGCCATTACGCATGTAAGAAACGGCGCCTTTGGTGCAGCTTAGCTGCGTAATTAAGCGGCATAAGCAGCTTGGCGGCACTGACCTCGGCGAGGAGGGCGTCCTTGTCGCGGCGGAGCGCGTCGTGATCGAGGCGGAGTGCGTCGTAGGAGTGGCGGAGCGCGGTGTAGTCGCGCTCGAGCTGCTTGGTCTTCCAGCGCGCGCGCCGGTTCTGGAACCAGACAGCAACCTGGCGCGGCTGCAGGCCGAGGTCACGAGCCAGCCGCGCCTTGTGCTCCGGCTCCAGCTTGTTCTCCACCTCGAAGCTCCGCTCCAGCGTGTGCACCTGCTCCGCGCTCAGCCGCCGCTTCTTCTCTCCGCCGCCGCAAGCCATCATCTCCTCCTCAGTGTCCCGCTCCGCCTCCATCCCAACCCCGCCGTAACCATCATCTAATCAAACACGTACAAAGACTCAATTTTTCACACATCTTTCACCACGACATCACCTCAAAAGGACAAATTCCCACAAGAAACAGAGAATAGAGCTTACCATTCAGATTGGCCATCGGGAGGAGGGAGGGGCCGCCGCTGCTGGGTCGCTTCATGCCGAGTTCAAGTGGAATTCAGAGGGTACCAACTCTGTCTTACTGCGAGAAGAGAGGCAAAGAATGAGAGGACGGACGCGGGTGACTCCATTGCTGACTTCTCGCCCGTCTTTCGTCCATGCTGCGATCCACGACTAACACCATGCACCCTCGTCTGGGTCGTCTAACCCTGATCACAATGTTTCCTACAATTGCAAGTTTCTTGCGCTGTTTCTCATGATCCAAGAAAGACCTGGGGGAGAGAGTGGAGTGTGGTGTGTGGAGTGGACTCTCTCTCCCGTTCCTTTTTCGGTTTCCTTTCTGTTTTGGCAAGACTGTGTGCTCTATTCTGTGTGTATTAATAAAGGGCGAGAGAGAGACACACACAGACAGGCAGGAGCGTTCGGGTTCGGCGCCTGGGTTAGGTAGACTTGGTGGTGGTGCGGTTAAGAGGTGACCATGGTTAGCCAGCGTGCGTTGCATGGCAACTTAGCAGGAAGAAGCGTGACCGTTCTTTACGTTTCAGTTCAGAAAAGAACTGATCGAACTAGGTGAGTACTGCGTGAGATCCTGGAGTGATTAGACAACCAGCACTCAGAATCGAAGGCTAATCTCGCATACAGTGCGAAAATCCACAATTCTTTACCTTTTGCTTTGCTTCAGCTACATACACATCATCCTAACATCTCCTAAAGTTCTAGTCCCAGAGGGCCGAAACTCCTAAAGTTCTAGTCCCAGAGGACCGAAACTAGGCGGTGGTCATTGTCAGGTCAGCCCGGTGCACGAAGGCAAAGACGAACAACTCCTCCCTGCCAAAAGCCAGAGCTAGGCAGGCATGTGATGCATGGCGACGGCGCGGGCGTAAGCGGAAGCGAACCCAGACGCGGCAGCGTGAGCGAGGCGGGACGGTCAGGGCGAATACGTACGTGTGGATTGGATTCGGCATCGGCAGTGGTGGTTTGGCCCGCGGCCCCAGGCGAGCGCTTCGATTGGTTGGTGGATGAAAAGCCCGGCCCGGTAAAACACACGGAGTGCAGCTTTCTGGGGAATGGTGGGCAACTGCGGTAGAGACTGTAGTAGTAATTTTTGTGTCATATTTTTGCGCTTTGCTCCCTACGTTGTGTGCAGTTTATTTTATCTCACCTAGTCCGGGGAGGAGGCAGTGGACTTTGATTTTCCAATTTGTGTTACCACTTACCAGTTTACCACTCCTTCGGTCCTGCCCATCTCAGCAGGGCGAGGGTGTATGTACAGTGTAGGAATTTGGCACGAAGCATCTCCCCCTTTTTTTTAGCAACGTGAGAAAACACCTGTGTTCCGAACACGATCTATCAGTTTTATGGATTTTGTCATTTATCGGTTTTATGTAATTTGGCGTGTAGGAGTACCATATTGTAATTTAGAGAAAATATCGGTCCAAGTTCAAAGCGAGGTACTGTTTGGTCGAAATTCAACTGAAAGTAAAGGGCCTGTTTGGCCCACCATAGCTTCTATAAAAAGTAGTTTTCGGTCGAGCTGAAGAGTTGAATAGCATAATCGAAAAAATTCGGTATTTGGTAGTCTGACTTTTAATCTTAGCTTTTAGGTGTGAGGAGTAGAAAGGTTAGGAATGAGAGTGAGAGGGGTAAGGCTTGAGATTTTTATAGTTAGTAAGAGATGGTATTTTTTCAACTTTAATAGCAAATTCAAATTCCCAACCCATCGAAACAGTGAGAACGTACCTCAGATCAGTTTTTGTTTTTAGCGTCTCCTAGTATAAATGTGTTGTTGATGTTTGGATTCTAACTGTGGAGAAGTCAATCGTTTAGAATATCTTTTAGTTTTTAGATGGGAAGAGTCAAGCTATCACAATCAGGACCTTACCTTAGACTCCTCTGCACGTAGGTAGTATGTTTTGTAACTAAACATAATCACCGACGATTCTGTACATGTCCCATTTCTGCGTACGGCGAGTTGGCGACCACATCGTTTTCAAGTAGGGCATGTTTAGTGTAGGTACAGTACGGTGCCACGCAAGTAGGTTTAGCATTTTTCTTCAACGTATTGAACCTACGCACCCTCCAGGTGGGCCCCACACAAAGAAGCTCTTTCTGTGAACCGGCTAAAACCTCGTATTATATCGTGGATGACCTTAGCTCATCCCTGTGGAAATAGTAGTCGCGGCTTTTGGTACACCACCTCTCTTTCTTTATCTACTCAATTGCATATTTTAGTTTCCCCGAATCCCCGTCGAATCCCTTCGACGCAAAAGACTACGAGTTCTTTAATCAATCTGTGCGACTAAAGAATTCGTCCCCGGAAACGATGCATCCTAAAAGCTGGATTCTTTGGATGTTCCATCGGTTCGTGCTCTTTGCGATCGAAGTAGCGCCAAAATTTCAGTCATGACTTTATTTCTGTTACTTGCTAGTCGTTTTGTCATGTTTATCTCTTGTCCAACTGTTGAAGATAATAGAGATAATTATATTTTTTATATTTATAATTTGTTATCTTATTTCTTGAATAATATCATCATTATTTATTAATAAGTATATAAATTGTTTGTGAAATTCAATATATGGCTATGTGGTGATTATTCAAAAATGGTCCCTAGTCATAAATATACAACGACACATATGAATAGACTAGCATATGTATTGGTTGATGATTATATTTCACGGGACATAGATATGGAGATATTAAACCAATAATATGGACCCATGTTAGAGAATATAGAGTTGGATTAGCCTGCATTTAGACACCGCGAGAACGTTGTAATCTTACTTTTCATTAGTTGATCTCATATACAATGTGTATGCTATATTCTTAAATTTGAGGTTGATGTATATACTCAAAATGTGTAATGACTTGCATAGGGATTGCCAAACACTACTCCATAACAAGGTAGTTATAAAGATGACTTTTGAGTTTATCGTAAAGCATGCATGCTATGAGGTATGGTCAATCAAGATGGGATTTTCTCTTCCATACAACAGGAGAGATATATTTAGGCCTCTTGAGTGGTCGGATTCCAAAAATGCATCACCATGCTACTCGCGGTTAAAGAGTTAATCATAATCAGAGATTCCGAATGACGTAATTGAGAAAGAGTGGTCAAACTAACTAAACAAGGATATCACATACTCGCATTGAGTTCGATGATATCATGAGGTAAAGAGAAATATATATAATTAAGCAATTTTTAAGGTTTGTCCGATGTGATCTTTACATATACTCGAGAGTTAGCATGTCCTGTTAAGGACTGCTACCGATTAACGGTTGAGTAAAAGTACTCGAGCCACGTTTAAATATACATGAAACTATAAGGTCGCATGTTTAAAGTGTTATAACTTAATTCGGATAGTGATCCGAATTTTAATGTACTTCGAGTTTCTAATGAACCTCTAATGTAGAGACTCATTATGGGCATCTATATAAAATGAGGGGTGGTGGCTTTAGAATTAAGAGTCCCTACAGGAATTTGAAATTCCTAAAATCTTATCCACCGCACCTCCTTTGCTCAAAACCGCACAACCAGTGTTGTAACTCTCGCACATAGCATCTCTATCCTATACATGTGGATACCTTTAAGACGTTATGAAGCGTCAACGCTAGGACGATATGTAAGCTATGACGGTGATGAGGACAATCCGCAACTTGTGAGTTGGAGGAGGTGCGAGGCTAGTACGACTAGAACCGCACATGCACGCTACATCGACTCTGATTCAGCTACGAGTGTACGTGTCTAGTGGCAATTCCTTGATCTATAACCTAGAGTAGTTTCTTAGCAGCGTGATAGAAAATTTTAAATTTACATTAGAGTAATCTACCCATTCCCCTTCACCAACAAGACACAGCGATCCTATTCTACAACTAGAACTAGAATGTTTATGTAGCGATCCTATTCGACAACTAGAACTAGAATGTTTATGTAGTTATCCCCCTATCTGCTCCCTCATTGTGCCATTAGCATAGAGCTGTGCTCTTCAAATGTACCTCTTATTGCCAAGCATTTTCAGATGCAAGCTCAGCAAATAGAGCTTTCGTGCGCGGTCAGTTGTCACCGGTTCTGAGAGTTTAACGAAGAAAAGTAGGTTTTGTCACCCGTTCTAAGAGTTTAAGGTAGAAAAGTGAATGATGTTGTAGTTAATAGGTATTTTTAGATTTTTTTTTAGAGTTGATGAGTAAATGAATTTGTTCTGATAGAAAAAAAACATTTGCTTCATAAATCGAGTAAAGATTATTAATTGGTGGGCCATCGACGAAATTTCAGAGATATTGCTAGTTAGTTGGCGAGGCAGATAGGTGGGGTCCATCTTGCGTATGACCTAGGCGGCTACACAGTAGCAGCTCGCAAGTTTTTCCTTGGCTGGTGCTTCATTCAACTATATGGGTAGACTAAACTAGCTGCCCAATAAATGTGTTGCACACTTCATCTGCATTTGCATGACACGAGAAAAAGATAGTAGTATCCGCTCGACAAACTCGCGGCCGGAAGCGGCAAATTGCAGCAGAGAGACAGCCCGTGACTACAACTTTGGTAATTGCACGAAGACTCCTGAATCAAAAAGTTTTAGCAACTGTAAGTAGGCCGTTGGATTAAAAAAAAACGACGTCTAGATTTTTCATAGCATTATTTACAAAATATTATGCCAAATTTATATTGTAGCAGAACGATGTAACTTATCACTATTAAGTGATCCGGATTATTCGTTGCTTCGATCCCACGATTAGATCGGATGAAGATTGTTTAAGTTATGGTCCTCTCAACTGTCTCAAATTGCGTGGTTCGGCGCAGGCGAAGAGAGGGCAGCCGGCAGCGTACGCACGTCGTGCTGGGCTATATCGGTGACGACCGGCACCCGCCAGGCAGGGCCAAGTAAAGGGTAAACCACTGCTCGGGCCAAACGGCGAGGCACATACATGCATTTGACTATTTGAGCCACCTGGTAAATTTTTCCCTGCTAGCTACCGAGATAACAAGTTTTCACCAGATGATCCTTGCCTCACGGGTACATGCATGCATGCGCCGTACTAGTTTTGGGTCTGCCTGTTGGAGAAGACAACAGCGCGCTTTGGAATCGTGGCGTGAGATCCCGGAACAAGCAAAGGTGACGATGGGACGTGCTCCCAGGGACAAACAGAAACAGGGAGCAGAGCAGTCAATCGGAGAAATTTCCACGCTGCGTCACTTTATTACTATTTTTTAAATCCAACTTATTTCCTAATATAGTTATAAATTTAGTCCCTTTCATCACCGATACGCTGTGATCATCTATCGTATCTGAGAAACATGGTTAGATGAGCGAGTGCGGGAGCAGCAGTGTTGAATGCGGTGGCAACGGCGTGCGGCGGTGGGCCGGTGGCCGAGCGGCATGGGACGTGGCCTGCCCTAGACAAGCAGCGTAAGACCTAGCCTATCGTGCCAGGGCAGTGTGAGAACTAGCCTGCCGTGGTCGGTGAACGCGGAGGACACCTCCCACAATGAGGAGAATGTTAGTTTTACAATTATATTTAAAAGGGTATTATATTTAAAAAAATAAAGTCAGAAAGCTAGAAATGTGATCACTTTCGAGGAAATAGGATAGAACCCTTCGTCGGAGCAACTTGCACATTTCGACTCGCTTGCTTTGATGTTTCCTTCTCTACAACTTGTTTTGTTGCGCTTTGTTGCATGCATGTCCTTTTCTTTGCACGATTGGCCGTGTACGTTTTGATTTTTTTTTCTTTGTGCGGAACTGCGGATGCGCAGTACGTAAACATCACATCCCCTCCTCCCAGAATACTGACCTGTTGTCGACTGTCGTGACGCTGGTGTAGGGGAGAAAACAGGATAAGGAATATCCGCCCGATTCGATCCCGAATCCGTTTAAAATCCGTACCGATGTTATCCGTATCCATATCCGGAAAATCCGATGTAATATGTGTTAGGATATGGGAAGAGCAATATCCGATCCGTATCGAAAAATCTCATGTAATATGGGTTAGGATATGGGAAGAGCACTATCAGGCGATGTCAGGTAAATATCCGATCCGATATCCGGATAAAATTAGTTATTCTTCCATTAATTTGGTTCATTATTGGATAGATAGAATAGTTGTTTGATACTAGTACTAAAAAACACTATTTTGTTATTAAGCGTACTGAACTTCAACAAATCTATCAACAAACAAATAGAGTGATGACATAATGCTTTTACCTAAATTGATTTGTTCAACTTATTTGATAAACTTCTTTTCTATTTAAATTAGTGGAATTAGTTGAGTCACTAAATTGCACCTCTAACTATACTACTATCCTACGTTGAAATAATTATGACTTGAAGCTAATTTTGTAAGGTTAATGCTTCATTCATTCTTTTACGTACACAATTATATACTATACTACTATCAGATTATGATATCCGATCCGGCCGAATCCGTCGGTATCCACTCGTATCCGAATCCGAATAATCGAATTAGTATCAGTATCCAGGACATCCGTATCCGACTCGAATCCGAAAAAAAATATGGGTTAGGATACGGGACGAGCAATATCCGCCCGTATCCGACCCGGTTTCACCCCTACGCTGGTGCGGCTCTTAGGAATTGAGAAGCGCGAGGGGGGTTAAAGGGGAACCATGGCATGAAACTGGACGAGGAGAGCTGTTTGATCCGCAAAGTGTGGCAGGGAACCGAACATTTTTAAAGTTCTTTTCATGTTACACTAAAATCAACCTATTCCGTTTATTCTTTTTATCTAATATATCATATTAGCTAATATTTATTTATATTTTTTTATAATAGAATATTTAAACAAATCAATGAATGTATCTAATTTATACCACCTACTATATAACACTAGTACAATACACCATCAAATTTCTCTTTATAAATTGTCCACGCTGTTATTACCAAACAGTAACAACCACCCCCGGGGGTGAAATATGCCATCCCACCTCATTCCTCATCACACCAGTGGTTACCATATAGAGATGGCAACGGGTCGGATCGGGTGCGGGTTTTACAAAACCCAACCCGAAACCCAAATTGAAAAGCCCAACCCGAACCCGAATACCATATCGGGTAAAAATCTATACGAACTTCGTGAATTACGAAATCAAGCGGGTACTCAATGGGTTTGTGTAATACGGGTGGCAATAGGTTGGGTTGGGTGTAGGTTTTGTGAAACCCGACCCGACAAAAACCGAACTCCAAAAACCGTGAACCGACAACTACCAAAATCGACCCTAAACCGGCGAGTGCGGAACAATTATCCGATGGGTATATACGGTATTTTGGGTACCCGATGGGTACCCGCGGGTGAAAATTAAAATCTGAACTCAATCCAAACCCATTTCGGATATCCGACCCGAAAAACTCGTGGGTAAAAATTAAAACTCAAATCCGACCCGATCGAATGCAAAATCTACGAATACAATTGACACCCCTATTACCACATAGCGGCGAGAAATAACAGTTTCGCACGCACCCTGTGGGGACTGGCCTGAATTTTGCGTAACTAGAAGGGAGCATCCGAGCATGGACGGATGCGTGCTCTCGTACGAAGCGACGGGGCTGTTGGTTGGTTGAAGGGGATGGATGTACTACGCCCTGCCGTGCTGCGCCTGCGCTGATGACATCCGGGTGCGAGCAGCGGCAGCGGCAGGCAGCGCACCAGCCTGAGCCCTGGTCCCCGGCGGCTTCAGCTCGGGGTGGTGGTGTCAGCAACTGAAAGCCGCCGGCCCACTAGGTTTTGTTTGTTCCGGCTTGCCTCGCACTGTGCGAGTGTACGTTGCTCGATTCCGACGACGCCCGACCGTCGAACTAATTTCAAGTTCACCGCTAGTTTTGCATGCGGTCTTTTGAAAATTTAGTTCCAATTCTCATATTTTAATGTGGATTGATTTTATTTATCTTACTTTTACCTACACTATACGTTGTCTTGAGATCTTTTTTCCAGAGGTCATTTTCCTAGATGTATACGATCAGGTGTCTAAGTGTCTTCGTGGGTTCGGCTCTTCACAAGTCGGTGGTTGAGTCGATTTGGACACACATGCACGGCGACCAAATCCAGCGGGGTTAATTCAAGTTTTACGGACAGTAAACACGAACGGTGGGAAAGGGAGATCGACAAAAATGATTGGGTTTTACTACTGTAGCGCGGCAATGTCTACAGTAACAGCTATACGGTCTCCAGTTGTTTTTCTCCGGTGAAGAAGGTAAAGTGCTGAAGTACACGGGACCGTGAAATGGAAGAACAAACGGTGTAGCCTCAGTTCTCCCTATCTTTGTGCTGTATGTTTTTCCTCCTTTCCTTCAGGCTTCAGTAAGATGAAATGAAACGTTGCATCCATTATCAGTATCCAAACGGCGTACAATTCGTTCAAAATCACGGATCACCAAAATGCCACATATAAATTTAGTAGCATATCCTGTGATACGAAAGTGATGCAATAACTCTTGCAAAAAGACATCTACCAATGAATCTATACGTTCTACGGTCTTAATGTAAAGTAAATCACCACTGGCAGTCAGCCGCCAGGAGACCCATGCCTACCGTAGAAAACATATTGTGACATATATCCAACGAATCTCAAGACATATTCAAAGACCGGGGCCCTATTTTTCAGTACACGTTAGCTACATGTCCAGAAGAACTAAGGCCATCCGCAATGCAGTGTTTTAGCTGGTTCAAATGAGGAGAGAGAAGAATGATTGAATGGATTCAATATGTTGGATGCGTCGATTCCAACCAAAAAAAAAAAATCCTAGAACCGAACTTCAAATATGATTCAATTCCAACTCAATAAAAAAAATTCGTGGGGCCACCTACCAATTTTGGATCGAGGACGATGGATGGAGAGAATGCCGTCGATGCTTGCGTTGCAACCATTGCCTTGGCCTCATCCTCGCCGTCGTCCTCCACAACTCGCCACCATCGTCACCAGATCTAGCCTCCTCCGCCGTGCAAAGGGAGAAAGGACAGTGGGGATAGGTGAGGTGGGGGTGGGGAGGGGGGCCTTGACCAGCAGCAGTGCAGAGGGGGATCGTTGGTCGATAGCGGGTGTGGGGAGGAGGAGATCGGATGGTGAACCGACGAGGGGGAGGATGGGGAGGAGAATGAGAGAGAGAGAGAGGCTGGGTAATTTTTATTTTTTTCTAATTTTTTAAAAATACGGGGTCCCACCTAAAGAGTAAACAGAATCAATACATTAAAGAGAAAAAATCGGTTCTTTAAATACCTATGTGACGTTTGAATCGGCGTTGATTCAATACACTAAAGGTGTTCTAAGAGCACAATAGGCCTCCCCAATCATGTCCCATTAGTCCACTTCATGTACTCTTTCCGACCTGTCAGGGAATCATCTAGTAAACCGAATGAAAGCTAGCACCTCTCCCTCTAACTTGGGCATGGACACACAGAGAGGAGTGAAGTTTGTATGAAGGATGGAAATGGAATCTCTATAACACAAAAGGTCATCTCTAACGTCTCATCTAAGATGGTTTGATGTTTGTAGAACAATCCGTTTGTGAAGGCTAAAAAAAATTACATTGAAACTACCATAAACAATTAGTTTTAAGCAACCGTGCGTGATAGCCACGGATTCTTCAAAGCCTGTGATATAACAACTTATCATAGGCAATTTCTTTCAAAGAAGCTATTTGTGATATACCACAGACGATTGTGAAAATAAACCATCTGCGAAAATAAATTTATCATAGACATATCTATGTTAAAACTGTTTATAATAACATGCAAATTGAAAATCGTGTTGGGTCGTTGCAATAGTTTAATATGCTTTTTCTCTCCCTATTACCTTTTCATCTACTTATCATAGATAGTTTTATGTCGCAGCCGCGTGTAATAATTTGAACAGCTGCATATTGGGAATTGCGCTAGTCGCTGTGAGAACTTTATGAGCTTTTCTCTCACTGTTGCCTCTTCATCTTCTTCTCCAATGTCGCATAGATCCATTGCTATTTCAGAATTGTATCCACTGCCACCCATTGTAAGATCGAGGATGAGCCTAGAGGGGGGGTGAATAGGCTTTTCTAAAATTTTCTATTACACTAGTCAAGATTAATATTATTAAGCACAATTGACAAGTATGGCAATATCAATGTCTAGCAATTTTAGCGGCTACCAACTAAAATTTCTACTCAATATATCAATGGCAACACAAGCAACACAATGATGATTAATTTACTAGAGACAATGTAAGAGTAGAGTCTATGCAAACCACAAAGATGAACACATAAATTTTATCCGTGGTCTCGGAAACTTGCGGTCTCCCCTACTCCACGTTGAGGTGACTTGAAACACTTCAAGCCGGCTCCACTTGCTTGGGCCTTCCCCGATCACTAGTGATAGCTCTTCCCCGCTCCGGGTAGGCGAGCTTCGAGCCTTCACAATCGCCCGGGTCTTCACACAACCTCCTTTGTGAAGATCACCGGAGCCTCACGCCTCCAAGCTGTCTAGGAGGCGGCAACCTCCAAGAGTAACAAACTCGACGTGGGCTTGAACCTCAAAAGTGCAATCAATATGGCTCACTAATGCAAATGCACTCAATTCTTCTCTCCAACACTCTAGAATCAAGACTTCAATGCTCTAATGAATGGAGAGAGTTGCTAGGGCTTAGAATGTATTCAATGGAGTGACCAACCTTGCCCTAGCACAGGTGGGGAGGTATTTATAACCCCCACCCACTCAAACTAGCCGTTATTTACCTTCACTGCAGATTTTGCGCCACGGTAGTACTCACAGCCCTCTAAGGGCAGTAGTCCGCTTAAACTATGCTTGACTATAACGGGCATTTAATCTTGTTGACACGTGGCAGATTCTGTTGATTTTTATATGTGGTAGTACTCAGCCCATGGGGTCTTGATAGTCCGCTTTTCTATGACATAAAGGATACATTCGGAATAAAGCTACTGGCGGTGTAGGTCTTGATAGTACGCATTCTTGATACTACCGTAACCAAATGATAGTGCCGATAGATGGATTTCGAAAACACGCCCTCGGAATATAGCTCATGCCATGAAGCCCCGGTTGATGCGCAGCGGTAGTCTTGGCCTCCATGCAATTTTGATTTTGAACTTTTCTCTCGAATGCATAATCTAACAAATGAACTAATGAGCCATATTATGCATATTTTTCAAGTTCCATGCCCAAATCAAGTCCCTCTTGATAGTACGGCTACTAACCTAAAAATCCGATCTTTTCCCAACTCCGAGATCGGTGAAAAGGCTAGAAAATACTTCTAACTTTTATACCTTCACTTCTTTAGCTTCTTTTGCGTGTACTCCTTCCATTTTTGCACTTGAAGCCATCCAACATCTTTCGAGGAATACATTTATCCTTTTTCCAACTTACTTGCACAAACATCGTTAGTCTTTTTCGCGTGATTGTCATTAATTATCAAAACCATAACCACATGGGGGCCTAGATGCTTTCAATCTCCCCCTTTTTGGTAATTGATGACAATCCTCATAATCGAATTGAAGTAAATTGATATTTAGTGTGAGTGACCAATAGAAATCAATTACTCACACTATGGGTTTCTTATTTAGCAATATTTTGTCTTTGGAGGACAAAAGATATTTGAAAGAAAATATTGCTAAATGAGAATAGCTCCCCCTACAAATGTGCCATGGATAAACAATAAATTTTGCACATTTGTATATGAGTTCTGTATGGCAATGAAGATGATATTATTCAATTGAAATAACATGACATGATGTGAAACACATAAGGAAGGATAAATTTTGGATAAAATTTGGCGCAAAAGATCATAGAAATTTGTTCAAGACCGAGTTCTCAAAAGATATTCAACAAGGCGCAAAAAGGCGACATAAATAACGACAAGCGACAACAAGTTCAAATCCAATAACCACAAGAGTTAAACAAGTTTATTACAAAAGATAGATAGATTTGAGCTTGAATTCTTCATTCTTCTCCCCTTTGTCATCAAGGACCAAAGGGGACCGCCCGAAATGTCTACTCCTCACCTTCTCGGGGAAGCGAGGCGGGTGGCGGATGAGAGACCAAGGATCCCGGTGGATGACGGAGGAGGAGATGGGAAGGGAACCCTTCTTTGCCATCCGGAC
Source organism: Guadua angustifolia (assembly GCA_036346375.1). NCBI lineage: Eukaryota > Viridiplantae > Streptophyta > Magnoliopsida > Poales > Poaceae > Guadua > Guadua angustifolia. The sequence continues at coordinate 32,850,414 of CM070517.1, read as the reverse complement.
GGCAGCGTTGGTAGGCCCGATGATATGAGCGATAGTCATCAAAGGAGGAGCTAAGCGAACCCAGGCGCTCTCGGACATCCTCAACCATTTCGCGATTCTGATATTGAAGCTCCATAACAAGTGCAAACTGGCCCTGCATGTAAGATTCTTGTCGAGCAAACCCGGCCATCATGTCGAGCGAAGAGTCTCAAGACTCATAAGGTAGGCATCGAACACGGAGGCAGCTTGAGCGGCTTGAGCTTGGGCTTGGGCCGCTTGCCCGGCTTGAGCTCTTGCTTGAGCGGCTTGCTCGGCGGTATGATGCAAGACTTGAGGTGGAGCGACTCGTGGCTTGTATGGCTTGTGAGGAGTAGGGGTGGCACCATTATACTCGGCAACTCTCCGGATTAGTGCCATGATATACGGAGCAAAATAGATCGTCTTCCCCCTATCCCTAGCCGATTGAGACATCTCCCTTATTATGAAGTCCACCACATCAAACTTCTCCCTTGCCATGACTTTTGCAATGACATTCCAAGCATGGCCTCTCACGGCATCGAAATTGCCACTCTTCGGATGAATAGTGACACGAATAATTTTGTTCACCATGCTTGGTTGGAGCTGAAGACCGGTTGAGTTTCCAATTCTGAAGGTATGAGACTGGTCATAGAAGGTTGCAACATGTTCCAGGGCGAGGTGGCTCATCATGGATTTTAGGGTGATGGTGTGGAAGATTCCCAAGGCATGCTCAAAATCATCCTTGGAAGCGATGTATCGGGTAGAGTCGGTCATCCGGTGATTTGCTCACAATTGTCGAAACATAGGCGTTGCATAAAATTGCTTGATGACCTTCTCATGATAATCGATCCTTGTACCAAGGAAGTTGTATAAGCCGCTCCACCAAACAACTTCAGGAATACCAACAAATTCATTTGCTCTCGAACATGCTTCCAATGACCCAGTATTTGGTTAGCAAAATCCTTCTCGAGATAAATTTGCTCAAACACCCTCTCTTTGAAACAAGGAATGGAATCTTGGATTTGGGGGCGGGCGAGGTTGGAGATCTTGATTCGACCTGCGAGCATAATAGTCATCTCCTTTAATTTGAGAAGGATCGTTCCTTCCAATTTGAGGCGCCACTTCTTCTTCCTCTGAGCTTTCCTCACTGTCACTCTCAGTCTCATCGTCGCTGCCAGTTATTTGAGGAGCAGGAGTGGGGACTTTTCTCTTCTTAGCCTGAGAAGGCTCGCGGGACCCTTCCTTTAGCCCTTGTGGTCCTCATGGCGACGGAGAAAGAGTTGTCGCTATCTCCTTTGTCCGTGTCGAGTGGGAACACGCGACTCTTTGTTGTCTTCCTTCCACCTTTGCCCCCCCGGATGAACCGGTTCCGGCGACTTTAGTGCGAGGCATGATCTAGAGAAGATCAAGGGATTGAAGATATGAGCATTGATCGGGTAGAATTTGGCATTATAGAGATGAAATGTATAAATGATATGGAGAAACATAACCTCAAAAATGCTCAAAATCGTTCTTTGTGTTGCGACATACGGTAGGTACTACCGCTCTTGGAGACCGGTAGTACCGCAAAGTCGATACCTCTTGCTCCCGATGGCGGTAGTCTTGCCGAGCGACCGATGTGGATTTTGGGCAAATTCGAAGCAATGTTGAGGCACTGATGATTTAAACCAGGATTAGGGTCTAGGGAATATTAAGGACTTTTATTTTACACCTAATCCACAAAGATTTTGCCTCAATACAAGTTTGCACATTTTGAACTTCCATTTAAACCCTAGGTTACTCAAAAAGGGATGAAACAAAAGAGAATGGAGGAGATGATAGATACTTTCGGTGGAGGAGGTCACAAGGTTTAGGTCCAAAGGAAGAAACCCTAGAAATCTTCAAGGATTCGAAGTGGAGAAGATTTAGGGTTTGAGAGGGAGAGAGAGAGCCGCACGGGAATGGAAGAGGAGGAGGTTTCGGGTGAGGGGAATTGAAAAAGAGAGAGAGATGGCAGAGAACCGGCAGGAAAAGAGGTGGCCCCACAATTTGCGATCTGAGCGGTACTCAGCTCTGGACCCGATAGTACAGTATTTGCGGTACTCTGCCGTCAAATGGCCGTGTAGTCTTAGGGCAAGGCTGGAAGCGAGGATTTTGAGAGAATTTGATTGCAAGTTTGCTCAGATGTTGATATGACAAGATGATTATTTAATAAATCAAATCCAACCAAACGACAGATACAAAGCAAGAACTTTTTAAACACTAACAAATTTAGGAATAAAGTTTTAACTTGTTCGAGTTGAAAATACCACATGATAAACTAGAAATGTGGAATTCTAGTTCTATGGGCAAAACCCAATTGTGCTTTTAGTAGATCAATATAGATCAAGATTTTGGATTTTATCAAACCTCTTAAAACAAAAGTTTTGTTTCTTTATAAACATAAGGAGGTTATAATATGGTATAAGTTACAAAAGATGTGGTTTACATAATAATTGATTTTTAAATGAAGATTTGAGAATCCTTTGCACTTTGAAAATCCAAAATAGATTATTTCCAACTAATTTTGACTTATAAGGTCTAGTTTTATCTTTTAAGATATTTATAGCACAATCTTCAATTTTCCACATTTAGGGGATGTGATATATACATGAATTGCATATTACTCCCCCTTGATGTGAGACTCATTTAAAGAACAAATACCAAATAAAATCCAATTAAAACAACCAAAAGATAAACACTTAGGCCACATTAGAGATATCTATAACATTTAATTCATTCCTCAATTTACAAAATCTAGTCTCATCTAGGGGTTTAGTGAGTATATCCGCTAATTGATTTTCCGTTCTAATGTGACTAATCTCAATATCCCCTTTACTCACATGATCTCTCAAGAAATGATAGCGGATATCAATGTGTTTTGTTCTTGAGTGTTGAGCGGGATTATTGGCTATTTTAAGCGCTTTCATTATCACATAAAGAGGCACCTTCTTAAAATTAATTTCATAATCCATTAAAATTTGCCTCATCCATAACAATTGGCGCAACAACTACGGCGGATATGTATTGGCCGGCGGTGGATAAAGCTACGGAGTTTTGTTTCTTGGAGAACCATGAAACTAGGGATCTACCTAGCAATTGACAACTCCGGAGGTGCTTTTTCTATCCACTTTACCACCGCATAATCCGAATCCGAATATCCAATTAAATTAAATTTTGCACCTTTAGGATACCATAACCCTATGTTTGAGGAATGTTTTAAATATCTTAGAATTCTCTTTACGGCAACTAAATGACATTCTTTGGGAGAAGCTTGAAAACGAGCACACATGCAAACACTAAACATTATATCGGGCCTAGATGCGGTAAGATAAAGCAAGCTACGAATCATAGATCTATAAAGCTTTAAATCTACCGGTTTACCTCCCTCGTTTAAGTCGAGATGCCCGTTTGATGCCATTGGAGTCTTGATCGGCTTTGCGTCCTCCATGCCAAATCTTTTGAGAAGATCCTTCGTGTACTTGGTTTGACTCACGAACATCCCATTCTTGAGTTGCTTGATTTGGAGTCAAGGAAGAAGCTCAACTCCCGATCATCGACATTTCAAACTCCCTAGACATCATATCACCAAACTCTTTGCAAAAATCTTCGTTAGTAGAACCAAATATGATATCATCAACATATATTTGACATACGAAGAAATCATCATCAATTATTTTTGTAAAGAGTGTAGTATCAACCATCCCAATTTTGAAACCCTTTGAGAGTATAAAATCTCTAAGTCGCTCATACCATGCTCTAGGAGCTTGTTTGAGTCCATATAGCGCCTTTGAGAGTTTGTAGACATGGTTAGGATATTTGGAATTTTCAAAACCGGGAGGTTGTTCGACAAATACTAATTCGGATATTTGTCCATTTAAGAATGCACTCTTTACGTCCATTTGAAATAATTTAATGTCAAAACTTGATGCAAAAGCAAGCAAGATTCTAATAGCTTCTAACCTAGCTACGGGTGCAAAAGTTTCACCGAAATCTAATCCTTCAACTTGGGTGAAACCTTGCGCCACTAATCTAGCTTTATTTCTTACAACAATTTCATTCTCATCTTGTTTATTTCGAAAGACCCATTTTGTGCCAATTACATTATGTTCTTTAGGTCTTTCTACTAATGTCCAAACATCATTACGAGCAAAATTATTTAATTCTTCATGCATGGCATTTACCCAATCCGGATCAACTAATGCTTCATCTACATGAGTAGGTTCAATTGAAGATACAAAGAATAATGCTCACAAAACGAAGCAACACGGGATCGAGTTTGAGCGGCCTTACTCATGTCACCCAATATTTGATCTATTGGATGATCTTTGGAGAGGCCGTGGTGAATCCTTTGAGGTAGTGGTTGAACTTGTTGCTCGTTATTCTTGTCATCTTCATCTATTTCTTGAATTCGACTCGGAGTTGCGGAGGTTGTGGCTCGACTTGAATAGATGAAGGTTGATCTTGCTTATCCACTTCGGCTTCCGTCTCCAATTGTCATATTCTTCATTGCTTCTCTTAGGCCTTCCTCACCTACATCATCCAAATTCTCTTGCTCTTCTTGAGAGCCGTTAGTTTCATCAAATTCAACATCACATGTTTCCTCTACAAATCCTTTGTTTTTATTAAAAACTTCGATAAGCTTTGCTATTAGAAGAATATCTAACAAAAACCCTTCATCACAACGACTTTGAAATTTGGAAAGCGAACACCCTTTTTCAAGATGTAGCATTTGCAACGAATACTCTAAAATAAGAAATGTTAGGCCTTCTTCCAACAAGAAGCTCATAAGAGGTCTTTTTCAAGAGTCGATGCAAATAGAGTCTATTTGTAGCATGGCAAGCGGTATTAATGGCTTCCGCCCAAAAATTATCGGACGTACCATATTCATCTAACATCGTTCTTGCCATTTCAATTAATGTACGATTTTTAGTTCCACAACTCCATTTTGCTTGGTGTAGGTTGCGGAAAGTTAGTGCTTTATTCAATTTCATCACAATAATCTTCAATTCTTGTGTTTTTAAATTCGAGACCATTATCACTCTGATTTTCTTTATTATAAAGTCAAATTCATTTTGAGCCCTTTTTGCAAATCTTTTAAAAATACTTGAGGTTTCGGATTTGTCGTCTAAAAAGAAAACCCAAGTATATCTAGAATAATCGTCAACAACCACTAAACAATAAGAATTACCTCCAATGCTCTTATAGGTTGTCGGGCCAAATAAATCCATATGTAAGAGCTCTAACGGTCTAGATGTGGACATGATACTCTTTGAGGGATGAGAACTAGCGACTTGTTTACCGGCTTGACAAGCACTACAAAGTCGATTTTTCTCAAACTTCACATCTTTCAAGCCCACAACTAAATCATTTTTAAATAACTTTTTGAGTTGAATCATTCCAACATGAGCTAGTCTTCTATGCCATAACCATCCTAAAGATGTTTTAGCCATTAAGCAAGTTTGAAGACATGAGTCATTTGAAGTGAAATCAACTAAATACAAATTTCCAAATCTAAAACCTTTAAACACTAGTGAATTATCATTTTCTTTTGTAATAACAACACCATTTTTAGAGAATGTGCAACTAAGATCAAGATCACAAATTTGAGCGACGGATAGCAAATTGAAATTTAATGTTTCAACTAATGATACATTTGAAATGGAAAGATCGTTTGATATAGCAATTTTACCTAAGCCCAATACCTTTCCTTTGCTATTATCCCCAAATGTGATCTTGTCATTTTGTCCATTTCCCAAATCAAAAGTGGTGAACATTTTCGATCGCGGTCATGTGTTGAGTGCATCCACTATCCAACACCCAATGCCGTCCACCGGTCTTGTAGTTTACCTACAAAAGAAAATCAAGCCTTTTTAGGTACCCAAATTTGTTTGGGTCCTTGGAGGTTAGTAACCAAGGTTTTGGGAACCCAAACGGCTTTCTTTCTTTGGCCAATTATCGGGGTCCCAACAAATTTAGCAAAGACTTTACCATTTCTATCTCTTTTAAGCACATAACATGAATCATGAACATTTTCCTTAGATGCTTTGCTCAAGGCACAATCATTTGCTAGATGTCCTACTTCATGACACTTAAAACAAAATTTACCATTCGATTTCACAAAGCGCGGAGCTTTGTTACTTATTTTCTTGTTCTTTTTAGGGATATATCCTAATCCTTCTTTATTATATGAGCATCTTTGACTACCCAAGATTTTATTTAGTGTTTCTTTACCCTTAAAACATCTATCCAAGCTTTTGTTTAGTTTATTTACTTGTTCTTTAAGCTTATTGTTTTCAACAATCAAATTTTTATTACATGAGTTTGCACTAGAACATGGCAAATCAACTAAATCATCACAAGAAGTAGACATGCTTGATTTTACTACATGAAGTGAGCTATTTTCTAATCTAGGCAAATCATCCATAATATTACATTCAATACCAATATCATTTGTGGAATTTGGAATATTCTTGGCAAGGAGAATTTCATGAGCTTCCTTTAACTCCTCATAAGAATCCTTGAGAGAAAGAATTTCTTTTCTCAAGACCCTTGATTTTGATTTTTCTTTGCCAAGATATTCATTCAATCCCTCAAGCATATCCATTAGTTCATCATATGACGGTTCACCATCTTCATTAGGATTTACCTTAGTTTCTCCTCTAGCCATAAGGCATAAAGGAGTGATGAAAGCGGCAAAGCCTCCTTGATGGCGATCTGGGCAAGACCCTTCTTCTTTGAAGGAGTCTCTTCTTCGGATGAGTCGGTCAAGTATTCTTCTTGAATCCCATTCTCCAATATGAGCTTCACCCTTGCCATCCTTTTGGAATTTTTGAATAGCTTCTTCTTGCCTTGAAAGAATTTCTTCTTCTTAGGTGATTTGTCTTTGTCATCCTTTTTCTTGGGGCAATGCGAGGCTATGTGTCCTTTTCATCACATTCATAACACGAATATTAGCATATCGGTTAGTATTAGAATTTTGTCCTTTCTTGTACCTTTGAGGACCGTTAAAGCTCGATCGCCTTCTCATAAATTTCTTCATCCTTCTCACGAGAAGTGCCATTTCCTCCTCGGTGTCCTCATCGTCGGAGTCCTCATCACTTGACTCCGCCTTTGCCTTGAAGGTGATGTTCTTCTTCTTGGAAGAGCTTTGTTCCAACAATTCTTCCTTGTCTTTCTTGTAGAGCTCGTTGGTGATGAGATTGCCGAGAAGTCCGGTTGGCGTCATCCTTGGCAATTCCGGCGAGTTGAGGAATAAGGTAACCAATGTCTCGTACTTCTCCGGAAGAGCCCTAAGCATTTTCCTGACAATATCAACATCACTCAAGGTCGTACCAAGACCTTTGAGCTCATTAACAATATTATTTAATCTAGAGTACATTTCATTTATATTCTCATGAGGCAACATAATGAAACTTTCATATTTAACTCTAAGCATATGTAATTTAGCTTCCTTAACCATGGATGTCCCTTCATGAATTTCCGATAATGTATTCCAAATTTCATATGCGGTACCTAGATTACTTATGCGATTAAATTCATCGCATTTAGAGCACCAAAATAGCATTCATTGCTTGTGCATTTAGATGAACATATCTTTCATTTTGTTCGGGGTTAAAGCGGGATCACCGCCACAACATAACCTTCATTAACAATTCTCCATATGTTAGGATTCATAGCTTTGAGGTAAAGCGGTCATCGTATTTTCCAATATGCATAATTTGTACCATCAAAGAAGGGAGCTTTTCCGATTGAAATTCCTCGTTGGCCATCCTTGCTCTCTAGGCGGTAAAAGCGAAATAGAGAGACAAAGCTCTGATACCACTTGTAAGATCGAGGATGAGCCTAGAGAGGGGGTGAATAGGCTTTTCTAAAATTTTCTATTACACTAGTCAAGATTAATATTATTAAGCACAATTAACAAGTATGGCAATATCAATGTCTAGCAATTTTAGCGACTACCAACTAAAATTTCTACTCAATATATCAATGGCAACACATGCAACACAATGATGATTAATTTACTAGAGACAATGTAAGAGTAGAGTCTATGCAAACCACAAAGATGAACACGCAAATTTTATCCCGTGGTCTCGGAGACTTGCCGGTCTCCCCTACTCCACGTTGAGGTGACTTGAAACACTTCAAGCCGGCTCCACTTGCTTGGGCCTTTCCCGATCACTAGTGATAGCTCTTCCCCGCTCCGGGTAGGCGAGCTTCGAGCCATCACAATCGCCCGGGTCTTCACACAACCTCCTTTGTGAAGATCACCGGAGCCTCACGCCTCCAAGCCGTCTAGTAGGCGGAAACCTCCAAGAGTAACAAACTCGACGTGGGCTTGAACCTCAAAAGTGCAATCAATATGGCTCACTAATGCAAATGCACTCAATTCTCCTCTCCAACACTCTAGAATCAAGACTTCAATGCTCTAATGAATGGAGAGAGTTGCTAGGGCTTAGAATGTATTCAATGGAGTGACCAACCTTGCCCTAGCACAGGTGGAGAGGTATTTATAACCCCCACCCACTCAAACTAGCCGTTATTTACCTTCACTGCAGATTTTGCGCCACAGTAGGTACTACAGCCCTCTAAGGGCAGTAATACTGCTTACGGCTATGCTGACTATAACGGGCATTTAATCTTGTTGACACGTGGCGTTCTAAATGATTTTATATGTGGTAGGTACTACATACATGGGGTCTTGATAATCTGCGCTTCTACGACATAAAAGGATACATGCGGAATAAAGCTACTGCAGTGTAGGTCTTGATAGTACGCATTCTTGATACTACCGTAACCAAGCGGTAGTCTTGGTAGATGGATTTCAAAACCGCCCTCTGGAATATAGCTACATGTGAAGCCCGGTAGTCGCAAAATCTTGGTACTCCGCTTGATCTGTGAGTAGTCTTGGCCTCCATGCAATTTTCAGATTTGAACTTTTCTCTCGAATGCATAATCTAACAAATGAACTAATGAGCCATATTATGCATATTTTTCAAGTTCCATGCCCAAATCAAGTCCTTCTTAATAGTACGGCTACTAACCTAAAAAATCTGATCTTTTCCCAACTCCGAGATCGGTGAAAAGGCTAGAAAATACTTCTAACTTTTATACCTTCACTTCTTTAGCTTCTTTTGCGCGTACTCCTTCCATTTTTGCACTTGAAGCTATCCAACATCTTTCGAGGAATACATTTATCCTTTTTCCAACTTACTTGCACAAACATCGTTAGTCTTTTTCGCGTGATTGTCATTAATTATCAAAACCATAACCACATGGGGGCCTAGATGCTTTCACCCATCTTCTTACCAAGCTTCTTCGTCATTTCCTTGTCGATCATCTTAATACTCTGGTTCGTTTTCTCCTCTTCTTTGCTTTGTATTTTGGTCGATTCGAAGTTTTTTCATTGTAACTAAGTTATCATATTTTAGTAGTATTTGTAACAAAAAAATGAGTTTCTTTTATGACTTCTTAATAATTTATGTAATATGATCAATTATGTATATTGACTAGATTATGACATTCTTAATAATCTATGTTGGAGTGTATGGATCGACTATTTTTGAAATATATTTAGCAGATGGCAATATCGTCATCCAATGAATTTGTAGTTAGGATGTCAAGGTTCGCCACCAAAATTCTAGATACCTAGTATGGTCATATGGATAATGTGCTTTTATTGACTTTGAATAGTGGGCATTGCTAGAGTGTTCTTGGTCTCACATGTTATGCATACGAAGAACCATGAATTCCCATTCAACCTCTCTATGCATTATGGTGGGCAAATCTTCGTCTCCTTACTGAATTCATCACTTGTGAAAAGGATCTAGATATTTGCCATGAGAGATTTGTATGTGGATATATGGCATTCAAATGCATAAATCAAGTGTTATCTTTTGAAGAGTCCAAAGACTGTGTACTCTCTAATACTATTAAGTCACAATTATCTATTGCTATGTTTTGGAAGAGGATGTGGGGTGAGTACTTTTGTAAAAATGTGTTGTACCGTGATGTTAGCTTAGTACAATTATTAATTTTCACATGCATTTTGTTAACTGTCTTTTGTTGATTCACATGTGTTTTGTTAACTGTTTGTGGCGTCTGCATAATTATCCCAGGGTAATGACGATGGTACCGTTATTACTCTAGGATAATTACGTTGATCTCGACATATTAGTTCAAAAATATTAGGAACCCTAACATTTTATCAGTTAATATACAATGTTTAGGGTGTTGCAACAAAACAATAATTAGAGATTGAATAGAAACTTAACAACTATTGCCACACAGGGCTAGAAGTCCATACACGGTTAATCTTACATAATATCCTAAGTACAACGGAAAGTCATTACATAAAATACTTAATACCCATTGGATCGATAGAAGCTATCGTACGGTCTACTACTCAACCTAGTCCTCTGCGTAGTCCTCCTCTTCGTAACCCTAAACCTGCGAGTGATCCTCATCCCATGCCCGTAGGCATATCCATAGGGATCTATGGCCCAACCAGATATCCGAATGTCAGTGCTATTTTCTAAGTACAGGGGGAGTTAAGTAAGAGTGAGTACAAATTATAATGCTTTCCAACCTGTCAGGGAATCATCTAGTAAACCGAATGAAAGCTAGCACCTCTCTCTCTAACTAGGGGGTTATTTTATTTTCTCTAGTTATTTGTACTATGTTATTGTATAATTTTTCAACTGTGTTGTTATTTTGTGTTATATCTATACATAGGGCATGGCCAGCGTGATCATGAGACTAGTCATAAAATAGAAAAAATATGTAAAAATTTTGCATATCAGAAACGATTATTACGTAAGTAATTGTCTGTGATATGATTCCTTTATCACAACATCTGTGATGATCAAATATCACAGACGGTTGACGTATTTGAACCATATATAATGACAAGCATACGACTATATCTACATAACTTCCGGCATGGTCGATTTAGATACTCACACTTAGCGTCTTTTCATCCAAATATAAGGTTTCCTCTCTGCACCATCGCCCTTGTCACGTTGCTATTGCCATCCTTGTCCTCTCGGAACCGCTCCATTACCCTCCCTGTCCTCTCTGCACCGCTCCGTCATCATCGGCACCACGCCATTGTCATTCCGTCTTCTCTGCACCGCGCTGTCCTCCTCCATCATCTCTCAAGCACTGTCATCAGTTTAGAACTTCATTGTTTCAGTTAATAGTAAAGATATGGAAGGAGTACAATAATAGTTGTAGAAATTTGGTGGTTGTGAGACCAAGGACTAGGAGCAGTCTGGTGTCCGTGCATCTTGCACGCAGTTAGTATCGACCAAGTAGAGAAATTTCTACTTCTTTTCCCCTTGAGTATCTTGTGAAGGTTTGAGAAGAGCTCACGCCTTCTTCCTGATTGATGCAATTCAAGTCAGAGGTGAGTTTAGTGCCTCGAACAATCTGTAAGTTGTATAGCAGATTATGTGTATTATTTAATTGTGAATTGTGTAAAATGCGAGTAGATGCATTTGAATTGTGAATTTTAAATCATTTATTCTGTTTGAATGTGTATAGTTTATATTTATCTCAACTGTGAATTGTGTATCTTATATTTATTTCAATGTGTATTATGTATCTATACAGAGCGCACGATTAGTGTGATTCCTGAGGCTAACAATAAAACCGAATTATGTATAAAAAATGCATGCCACAGACAGTTTGATAACTATAAGCTGTCTATTATTTGTGCTTATCGTAGATGGTTCGTAATTAAAACTATTTGTTATTTACCATTACTACATACGGTTTTTCATGTACTATCCGTTTTTATCTGTAACTGACACAAGTTTTTTTTTATGATAACTACCATGTGTAACTATCTCTGATTACTGATCATCGCTGACTTTTTTTTTTCGGGACAGTTCCAGCCTTACGTGATTCTCTCTCGTGCTGGTTAAATAGGAACAAGCCAAAGCGGCACCTGCCCGAAAGGTCTCGACCCCGGCCGGTCTAGGCCGGACGGCTAGGAAAGCGATCCATGGGGCCTCGGCTTGGTCCATCCCCATCCTTTTCTTCACGTCCATCCACACGCGTACTGTGCACGACGAACCAACCTTGAGCCAACCCCACACGCACCCACCACCCAATGGATTCCGACCCTTTCCTGCACAGACGAGGCAAAAGATCTTGGCAACATATCCGGTGCAACCCCCTCCTCTCCGTAAAGCACCGTCTGTTGAGCTAAAAAAGTTTGAAAAATTCTGAAAAAATCATGGATGTACATCTCAACTTACCCCACCTACATATAAAATTTCATGATCAAATTCATCCTATACTAGCGGTTACAAAAAAACAAGCAGCAAAATGAATAGTGATGAACAGTAAAAATCACTGTTCATGCGAAATTTGTCTTTTTAGCTGCTAGTATAAGATGAATTTGATCATAAAATTTTATATGTAGGTAAAATGAGATGTACATCCCAACCATTCGAATTTTGAAACTTTTTGATGAGCGGGAGGAGTGATTGTGAGGATATTTTTCCAAAGATCTTAGGCTTTACCGCTTTATCTAGCCTTTGCTTTGCTTTCCTGCCGGCCGAACGGCAAAGCTGGGTGGCACCGCGCGCGCGCGGTGAAAATGGCTGCCGCGCGCGAGGCTTTTGCATGCACGGCAGCACGGCCCGTTCGTTTGTGTTGTGCCGCGCTGTCGCGGTCCTGCGGTGTGGGCGTATGCATGGCCGGAGCAGAAAGCGCGCGAGGCTTTCGCCCCTTCTCGATGGGCCCCCCAAACGTCACGGCCGCAACTCACAACTCGCAAGGGAAAAAAGGATTTTGGTCTTCGGCGGCGGTAAGTTGCATTTGGCAAAGAGCAGCAGGAAAGCAGCTAGCCAGGGACACTGAGGGTGCCAAAGCTCTGCTGTCAAGTTCGTGCTCATACTCTCTTTTAAAAAAAAGATCATTCATAGAATCATAGCGTCGTATATGTCGAGTAGGGGCGGAAGTTTCTTTTTCGTTTGTTCTCCCGAATTCAGGATCGTGAGAATGGCCTTTTCTATTAGCGGTGAAAACTAGTGTTAGGGTGGGCAATTTTTAATCGAAACCGAAAAACCGAACTGAATCAACCGAAAAAATCGGTTTTTAGTTTGGTTTATATTTCAACTTTTTCGGTTTTTGACGCTCAGTTCAGTTTTTAAATCTCATAAACCGAATTCCCGATCTCGAACTAACCTCACCCAAACCCAGTCATCCAGGCCGGCCCAACGCTCCATTTGGTGATTGGTCGATGGTCATGTGCCCAATCCCTATTCCCCGCAGTCCCGCACCATTGTGGCCTCGTCTCCTTCAGTCCTTCCTCTCCTCGTGCCCCCTCACCTCCTCCCTCATCGTCGCCGGCGTGCTGCCTCCCTCCCTCTCCCCTTGGGCCACACGCGGCTACGCCTCGGTGGTTCCCTCCCGCTACAGCGGTCCCGCCCCTCCCCCCTCCAATAATACCTGGAAATACACACGACCAAATCCATCACTCCGAGTCCAAGATCCGAGCCCGAGATCCAGATCCAGATCTGCCTGGTGCGTCGACGCCGGCCATGAACCTGACACGGCACGTGCCGGTGTCGTTCTGCTACCGCACCAACAAGTTCTGTGCCGCCGTCAAGAGCGCGCGCCAACACGTCTCCTCATCCCCCTCAGCCGCGGCGTCAGCTAGCAGCAACGGTGGCAGATCCCGCATCAGCTCACTCAGAGTTCAACTGTCGCGCATCCAAGAAGTTTGGGCTCGGGACGACGGGATCCACCAGACCTCCCAAAAGCTCGCTCGCCTTGGCCTCGTCAAATATATAGCTTCCTCTTGTTCCCTTGTATGAATCCGTTCATGCTTGCGTCGTTACCGATTAGTTCTGGTTGTTTCCCTCCGCATTATTGGGATGGGATCTCTGGATGCTTGTGGTGTAGACCGCACTCGTGTTCATGAGAAGTAGGAAATTCAGTTAACCGGAAAACCGAATTAACCGAACCGATTTATTTCGGTTAATTCGGTTTTGTTTTTATAGTTGTTCGGTTAGCCGAATTAAAAAAACCAAAATATTTAAAACCGAAAAACCCAAATCGAAAAAACCGAATGCCCACCCCTAACTAGTATAGGCTAGTAGAGCTACAATTTGGTAGGCCTCTCGGTTGTCATGATCGTATATAACTGAAACAACCGCAAATCTTATTAAGCTAAATAACGTCATTAGTAAGAATAGTTAATTGCTAAAAATAAGTAATCAATGTTGATTAACTGCATACATTAAATAATTACATTTTTGTATAACTAAATGGATTGCATTGCATTAAAAATTTAAAATACAATTGCGATGCGAATTACAAGAATGGTTCATTACAAAGCATAAATAAAATCCTACAGATGTCTAATATCTTTTTGCGCCAGAATTCTTTGTCAGTCTGCAAATCAATAAAAATATTTCAGCCATCAGTAAAGATAATAAATTAATAATGCAGAAAGAAATTAAATAAATTAATTAAATTTAGAGTTGCCGTTAGCCCGGTAAAATTGGTATCGCTTATTGAGGTACCAGATTCATCCGGGAGCCAAACCAGCATCTCTTGCAATTTATTTAGCATCACTCGGCAATTTACAAACCTGTTACATGCGTATTTTGAAAATAGTGAAAATGGAACAGTCAAATGCATAGAAATGAAATGATTGTGCTTAAGGGACAGCTCGCAAGATTCACAGCCCCTAGCCAAGTCCAAAGGCTTCCACCTTAAGGCAGCCAAGCTCCAGGCCATTTAAACAAGTATCAGGGACATTCCTCACACACCAGAACCAAGCCATTCAAAATATCATCACCAGAGCTCACAAGCTCAAGGTAAGCAGAGCACCAATCACCAGCCATACAACCCACACAACCAAAAGAACAAGCAGAAGCCAAGACTCAGAAGGCAAGAGGCCCCAGGGAGCAAGCAGGCTAAAAGTCCAGGAGCTAGAAGGCAAAGAAGAATCCAAGTCAAGCCAGCCAGTGGAGCAACAGGAGCACAGCTACCACTGCGACTTCTTCACCAACACATTTCCATTCTCACAGCCAACCCGGCATTCTCATTTTCCAATCCCAGGTATCCATTTAGGTCCTGTTTGAGAGAGCTCCGGCTCAGATCTGAAACTTATAGGCTAAAATAAAGTGAATTAAATTTATATTTTTAGTCTAAAATGTAAGCAAGATGATCTACCTAAACACTCTTAATGTACCTCACTCGACTCTATAAATTTACGGAGCTAGAAATACTGCTCCACCAACTCCTGATTTTGGTGAAAGCTGAGTATCCCAAACACCCCTTAGTCCCCTCATCCCAGTAGAGTAGTATAGTATAATAGCAATAGCACAAATGTAGTAGAAAACGAAGGTGGCAGTAGAATGACATTGGTCTCAGCAGCTAGTGCGCAGGGGTTGCACCGTGCGTCCCCAAAACTCACACATGCTCCCCTGGCGCACGGCAAGCTAAAGGTATCGTCATGATGCTGTCCAACCCGTGTACCAGCTTGGATATTCATCGTAGACCAAAAATATTATCTGATATTTTCAAAGCACAAAACACAATTAATAAAAATGCAAAATCATGGAAATCGCAGTAGCTTAGGGAGTACCAAACCCCAGCTATAGAGTTAACTAGTGAGAGGCGATCAGGTAGCCAGGGCGATGGCTCTGGCAGCTTTGGTCGGCCCATGTGTGTGAGGTGAAAGCTATCAGGCCAAAGGCCAGCCGAGCCGGCGGCGACGACATCTTGATGTGGCGGGCCGAGAAGTGACCAAAGCGAGCCAGGCGGGGCGATGCAAGGCTCGGAGGTGGCGGTGGCTTGGCAAGGAGGCCGACAGAGGCAGGCCCCAATGGCCTTAGCGGATGGCCGGCCTTGATCAGGCGAGCCGTCTTGGTAGCGTGGGGAGGCAACCGGCGGGCGAGGCGAGGCGAGCGGCAGTGCGAAATCGACCAACGGCCGAGGCGTGGCGAGCCAAGACAATGAGTAGAGTTGGGCATCGTGCCAGGCTAGGCCGGCCCAGCCAGACCCATCGTGCCGATGTCTCGAACCATCTTTGAGCTGCGACGACCCGTCATGTCTGCCGTCTTGCGTCTTTGGTTGGCCAGCTCACCTTCGACGAGCCCAAGCACGGCCCATTTGCACTTTGTGCCTATTTCATGCCGTGTCGGCTCAGGCTTAGCCCATTTGCATTATTGTGACGAGAGGAAAGAAAGTAGAGACACATGGAGTTAAGATAATGGACACAAATATTATAAAAAAACTAAAATTTATTTATTCTTAGAATGAGGGATGTGTTGAATACGAGCGCGAGAGAGGGCAATGAGAGAGTGAGGAAGAGAGGCAATCGAGAATTCGAGATTGAGAGAGACGGATGAGCGATGGAGAAATTGAGAGAGACTGGTGAGAGAGAGAGAGATGACCCATCTCTCTCAGGTGTCGGCGGGGGTAGCATTCATGCTATTGGGTACGTCCATAACGCTCATACTCTGTGAGTCGGTGACCTTCACACTGAGCTTTTTTCTCATGCTCTGAGTCATCGGGCCCGATATGGCCGTGCTACAGTGTCGTGCCGGGCCGTGCCGCCTATCGTGCCTGGTTCTCGGGTCTGGCACGGCCTATGCTATAGTGTCGTCTTGGCCCAGCCACGGCCCAGCCATCTGGTGGGACTTGGACCGTCTTGGTGCCGCCATGCTTGGGCCACCCAAAAACCCGACTGAGTGCCCACCTCTAGCGCTGACCATGGTCGGGCAACCCAAAAGGGGGAGGGACCAAAACCAAGCAGAGAGGGGGGAGAAGGGCGCGGCGGCGCCATCGCCGGAACCAAAAGGGCCGGCCGAACCCCAATCTGGCAAGAGCTCGGGAGGTAAAGAGAAATGGAGTAATAGGAGAGGAGGAAGAAGCAAAACAACCAGAAACTTGGCCAAATGGATAAGATCGGCCAGGAGGAAGGAGGAAAAGAAATGAGGAGAGAGAGAAATAGAAAGAAAAGAATAAAAAAGAAAAAAACTAAAGAGAAAAAAAGGAAAAATAGGAGAAATTTTCAAAACACGTGAAATTGTTTATCTAGCTGTAGAAAATAATCTCAGCACATTTCATACGCTAATAAACACTTAAATCGACTGTAGCTAATAAAATATTAGAAAAATAAAATAAGAGAAAAGAAAAGAGAAAAAAGAAAATGGAAATTCTAGTAAATTTGCTAAAATAAAAAATATCTGTATCAGTGAAAATTTTAAATTTGGTTAAAACAGTTGAAATTCATTAAAATCAATAATTCTAGTCGATCGATTTATTAACTAAAGCGCGATAGTAAAATCGAATAAAGCTCTAAAATTGTAATGTAAATTTTATAAATCTCATAATATTGAGAAGAGCATGTTGGGCAACTTAAAACCTGCAAAAACTTATCCGCCACTAAGTATGGTATCTATGTAATTTTAGAAAATAAATTTAATTGGACCGCGGAACTACCAATGGGTAAAGACACCTATTTTGATCAAAATCCAGGCAAGCATCCATGACCATGCTTAATGTGATATCAATGAATTATTTATGATATGTGGTATCATTGTTGAATTGTAAAATGTTGTTTTAAAGAAAATCTAAATCGATTTGTTGGATAAACTACGGATGCAGCTGTGATTTGTTGATTGACTCACTCGACAGGTGAAGTCACGGTGAGGTAATATATGGTGGGTAGAGGGTGCCATGTGTGAGTATTGCCAGTGGGGCCCTCTTTGGGATTATGATATAAAGTTAAACTACTATACTCGGGCAATGAGCCGTAATAAATCGTATTAACCATAGTGTGTGGAAAATGATTAGAAAAAGTTGTCCTATAAAGGTGTTTGATCTCCACATTGAGTAACTACGATGTGTTAAGCTGGGCTATGCTGGATGCCCAGTAAAGAACACAATAATAACCAGTAATGGTTATTTGATGCTATATTTTAAAGCCACAGGTTAAGTATCTCTTATTTTGAGGAGATCAACTGGCTACCCTAGTGTCTTAGTACCACTGATTCGTGTTGTAGCACAACCGGTAGGTAATGAGAGGATATGAGTATCGCTGATTTCGAGAAGGGGTACAACAGACCATCCTATGTATTAGTACCATCGAATCAGTAGAGTACAACTGCAAGGGGCTAGGGTTGGAGATCTAAATACCTAAATAGTGATAAACATTTTGGTTCCTGATCATGGTCAGGTTCGCTATGAGTAAAGCGATACAAAACCTACGTAGGGTTAAAATCATGAATTTATGGTTGTCTTCTAGATTGGAGGCTACGAAAGTTAAATCTGCCTCATATACGAGTGCTAGTAGAAATTTGACAATGAAAATTTGAAACACAAGATTTTCTTAATAAAATTGGATCATAAAATTTATAAATGCATATTGATATTAATGCTTGCTGAGTACACTCTTATACTCACTCTTATATAATTATCTCTTTTTTAGATTCTGATTGTTATGAATGTACTAGGAAGAAGTGGATGGCCCATAGGACCAGAGTGACAAGGAGGCAAAGGACTACTTAGAGGTTTGGGTAGAGTAGTGGCCTCTGCAGCAGAGGACTTCGTTCTATGGGGTATATTGTAGGATAAATGTGATGTTAAACTTTTGTTATAAATTATGTAATAAGATAGGTGATAAAATGTAAGTTGGTACTGTATGTTTAGAATGTAATAAAGTTCCTTTTAAGTCTCTAATTATTGTTTTACTGCAACACTCTGAATCGGTGTATTAACTGATATAACGTTGGAGCCGTTCAATATTTTGTTAGCTAATATACCCAGATTAGTGTAATTAACTTAAGATTAATGACAAGTGTACTGTCATTATCTGAGGTTAATTATACGAGTGCCCACGATATCTTCTCTTTTTAAGAGACTATATATTGTGATGGGCGTATATGGAAACGAAAGGAGTCTTGTAGCATTCTATGCTTGCGTTGTTCCTTGTATATTACTGCCAATCAATCTTGCTTGCTACTGTCAAAAGGAGCAACGTACATTATGCAACGATCGATCGAGTGCAGCTAGCGTACGCACCCGCTATACATTATGAATACAAGTCAGAAGACACAAGCATACGGGGCGAGCGACGAATGCGCGACGCGACCCTAGCTTGGCGGCCAAGATATTCCGATGGGCCGGCGCGCGTCACACGTACAGGAGCTGTAGCCTGGAACAGACATGCATGCATGCGTGGCCGTGCGCGGCGCGCGTCCGTGGAGAAGCAGACGCCGCGCCCGGGAACGGGCCGGGGCACCATGGATACGGCCGTACGGGCCGGCTAAGCTGAGCTCTCGTCTCGATCGAACAGCGAGGCGCACCGTGCGGGATGGGGTATAAGCACCGACGCCGTGCGAATAACAGCATACCAGGCGCGGCCGCTCGGATCCACGGCGGGTCTCTCGGTTGTGTTGGGTATGAGATTGTTGCTAACACAAGAAATTGGTTTCAACCGATGAAATGCACAATTGACGACGTTTTTTGGGGTCTTTCTGTGACGTGCTGGTCACGCGTAGATGCACGCACTGGTGTTGTCGGATATGCTTCGAACACACTATCTGTGCAATGCCTCATTTTGATAGCCAGTTCTAAGGTTTCTTGTTTGTAAACCTGGATAAAGCATGCTCCTCTTGGTCTCGAGGGGAAGCAGAAGTTTGCTTCTTGGGGTGTGGCTGGCTGCCTGCTGTTGCTTCACAAGGCGGCTGTCTTGTTGCTTGTTGGTGGTTTCTTTGCTAGGAGTTCCTGGTTTGGGTGTCTCTCCCGAGTGTGGGGGGGCCTCCGCTCTCAAGTCCAGTACTCCAGTGGCAGTGCTTGTTGATGGTGGTGGTTGGGCAGGAATTCCAGGATAGGTCTTGTTGGTCCTTCCTTGGTGTTGGCGTCAGCCCTCGCCGGGTCGGTGCCAGTGTTTGTGGTGTCTCCTTTCTGCTCTTGGTTTTAAAAAAAACCATGTAGATGCAATTTTCAACAGCCTGGTTAGGAGCTACGAGTGTGCCGATGGGCTCAACACGAACAGACTCATGACTCAGACACAGAGGAAAGGAGATAAAAAAAATCAAGCATGTTCTGTTAGGGTGTGTTTGGTTGAGTGTACGAGGATGAATGAAATAGGATGGTACAAGATGGATAGGATGATTCTGGACGAGATGGTACAGAGAAGGTGTTTGATTGACTGAATGGAATGATACAAGATTTTGTTTGGTTGCTTGGATGAAATGATACAGAATGGTACGAGTCTACGAGATGATGTTTGGTTGAAGGGATGAGATTGGATTGAGGGATGATGTTAGTTTAAGGGATGGTGCGAGTGAACGATCCTATCCTGAACCGATTGGTTCGGTCAAATTATCCGTACAGAATGGTGCAGCATATTTTTAGAATATCTCAAGAATCTGTACCATCTCATCTGTATCAGATGGTTCCGTTTAGCCAACCAAACGTAAAAACAGAACCAAATCCTATATGAGACGATTCGATCCACCCTCGTACACCTAACCAAACTACCAGTGTCTTTCGCCCGTGTGTGTTGGGGGCGCGTGATGATTATTAATGCGTGCGTCTTTTTTGTAATGAAAAAAGACAAACAAGAAAGGCTGCTTGTATTTACAGAAGGATGGTGCTCCCTAATTGTTTTTGGGAACAAGGCAATTTTTGTGCGGGTCAGGCTAAATACAGGATTTGTTCAAAATGCTCTACGGGACATAATTTCAGTCGCCGTTCTTCAGTAGCAATAGTTTCAGTTGCCTCGACGGCCTAAAAAATATTTTTTCCATGAAATTGTTGCTTAAAACATTTTAAAGAAAAAACTTCTAAAAATATCTGAAAAATCTAAAAAATCCAACGAAAGCAGGAGTCAAACAGGGGAATGGGGGACTTCTAGTTTGTAGTCTACTTAAGGTCAGTCGCCCAAAGGGCCAACTGCAGTCTTGCAGAGATTCTGTAAAGCGGTACTATAACAATTCAGAATGATGTAACAAGATTGACCTGCTTTCTCGAATGTGCTTTTTCACATGGACATGCGGTACATGTAGTGTCACCACCGTCAAATATGCGTGTAGATTAATGCAAACTTTTAAAATTCAAATTACAATCTCATATTTTAATAATCGAATACCCTTTGCACAAATCTTGACACACTACGTAGTGCATGTACCACAAGTACACGTGGTTTTTGCATCTTTATGTTTCTCCCGTCATCTTCCCGCCCTAACTTACATTTACGAGAAAAAAATTTGGGGAACTGTACAAGATGGAGAACAAAGACAGACTTAACATAGTTATTCTGTTAATACCCTATCATCAATAGGCGACCAAAGAACCATCCCTCCCGAACCCCGCACACAATTCAATGAACTCGAAAGGAAAATTTTGGTCAACTTACAGGGCAGCCACTGTCAATATAGCCCCAAAAATTTCCACCAAAAGGTTCCAACAACTCCCCATATCAAAGCATTAATCAAGGCTGTTACCAAACCCATCCTGAATACATCTGGAAGCACGAGATACCCCGCTGTGGAAGGAAAGCAACAAGTCACTGAGCAAGTGGGCATATGAATTTCAACATACTTAATACGATATAAGTAAAGAAAGAACATACAACATATAATAAAATAATGCGTTTTCTCATTCTACATGTTTAATCGTGATAGTTTGTTTTTGCTTTCTTCATTCAATGTCAATCTGCACCCGTATGTGAATGAATGGAAATTTCATTGGCAAATGCAGAATGTGCAACGGGTTGCTCGGAAACTAAACAAAAACTAGGAAACTGAGATTCCAAAGAGTACTCGGACAAATGAATTTACCTCCAAAGTATACCGCAGCCTGCCCACTACTATAATGAGTTAATGCACCAAACAAATTTGTGTTGAATGCCAAAGCAAGTGTTGATAGCACACGAGGAACACCGGCCGCTACATGCATAGCCAGAAACGCAGAGTACAGAGCTCCAACATGCCCGGTTTGGCTTGCAAATAGATAGTGAATGACGAAGTAGGAGGCCTCAAGAACACCAAAGGCTGCAGGCCAACTCAATGAGAAAGATTCAAGCAGCTTGGCAACACAGCTTGACATCCACGACACAATTCCAAGGTTGGTGAGTTGTCCTGCCATTCCGACTAGAACTGCAAACCAGGCCAATGTATCCCATGCTGCCTTTTCATTCAAGCAATCATCCCAGTCTAGCACACCGAGCAGGAGAAGAATAGAGAGCCCAAGCATTGCAGCAACCACACTAGATACACCAATAGCATCCCTGTACAGAATTTGTGTTAACATATTATATAGTGAGTCATCATGACCAATAGTACAATTCCAAAAAAAATGCAGAGCACTCTAGGGCATTAAGCAAGCATAATCTCTTATGTATGGTATTCTGGAGCACTGTCTGATTCATAATGCTGAAGTGATCACTATTTACTCCTTATCATACCAAGAGAACTGGAATGAATATGCAGAATAAGGTTGTGTTTGGATCCACGCTGGGTTTGGGACTAGGAATAGGGATGGGATATGCTGAGGTGAGTTTGGGACGGAGATACGAATTTTCACTACAATCTACAAAGACAGATGCCATGACTAGAAATTAGCGCCATATGAAATCATCTGAAGCAGAATTCAATTGGCTTTATTTACCCTGGAGATCAAATGTTGTTTCTGTGCAAATATCTTAAACATTGAATTAAGTAAATTTCCAGACCTTGGGACTACAAATAAATCTAATTGAAACTTTCATTGTTGAACCATATCACAGTCATAAATTGAAATGAAATGCGATCAATTCCAGACATACTTAACTAGGTGCCTATCAGAAAAAAAAATGCTAACCAGAACAGCTGCTCCAATATGAATGAAAATTCACAGCTGCAACTTAGGGATGCTACAATTAAACAAGTACTCTGCTTTGACAGATCAATGTAAGCAATTTGAAGGAAGCAGCAAGCGACAGCTCATGGAAAATCTTAATCAACACAAAAAACAATGAAGTAAAAGATAACACAAGCTGCAAGATTGTATTGATATTGTAAGTCATTCTTATGGGGTGACTTTCTTAGAAATGAAGAAGCTTACCCAGAAACCCATAATGAGACTGCAAGAATCATTGTACAAATCATAACCCATTCATTCTTAGTCACTGGGCCCATGAGCTTCAGCTTCTCTACAGCTAATGCTGGGGCATCAGGTGTGTCCTTTGTTTCAGGGGGGAAGATTTTGTATAGCAAGTATGGTGTTGCTAGTAGAGAAACAATAGCTGGCAAACTAGCAGCCTTGAACCATGATAACCATGGATTCACAACAATAACACCAAGCTCCTCTGCTAGCTTCAAGCACAACAGATTTTGTGCTGCTGCAGTCAGGAAGAGAGCACTTGAATTACCAGCAGCCTGTCAAGCAACAGAAATAGATATAGTTACGCCACAAGAAATTTCTGAAGATTTTAATGGTTATAAAGTGAATAAAACAGAACAGAATTTTTTAAAAAAAAATTATGCATAGCATATAAAAGAAGCATAACATGTTATTCCATATAAGCATTCACCCATTATGCATTGCTAATCAATGTAAACAGAAACTGACCATAAGAATCTAAATCCCAAAGATACATCACTAACACTAAAGGAATTTCTAAACATCACATGCCCCCTTTCTTGATCAAGACACCCCTAGCACTAGGGCAAGAGCTATGCAACAATAGGTGAATCTTCTCCTTCGCCACTTTCCTTTCCTACATAAGAATTATATACTGCCTAATTGTAGGTGTTTGCTTCTTGTTAAATATGAAGGTGTCGAAGAAATTTCCAAGTAACCACGCGGGCCACACTGTTGCTACAGTACCAAGTGGGACATGCGATACATTGCGTGAAACAGGCGCTACAAGAGGCTCTACATTCGTGGTACATCACTACAGTGCGCGCTACTGAATTCTGTTGTTCCGAATCAAATCACAGAGTTGTAACGATTTTGGTTCAGCTTCCTTGGCCGAATCAAATCCACATGAGGCCCTAGAACCGTACGGCTCCAGCTCCCTTCTTTATATTCATATCTATGGTATTGTAAAACTCAGACACCAGATTAATGAGATAGCTATTTTACATCTATTAAGCGTTCTTCACTTGTTCTTTCTTATTGCATGCGCATAGAGAGGGGGAATTGGGTGGCTTCTTCCAAAGATCGTTCTGCCTTTCCACTGGGAGTTGGGAGATCGATATACTTCACTCAGTGTTCGTGAAGTTTAGCACGTATGTGATTTTGATGAATAAAAGAGTTGCAAGCTTATTGCATCTGGCAGTGGGGATCAACTAGCGTTCATCAAGAGAACACGTGAGTATCCAAATCCTACGACATGAAGATCGGGCAAACCCCGTATCACTTCTCCTTTTCGTTTGACCCAAAATGTCTAGTATTGTTGTGAAATATTGAAAGTACAACATCCCACACGTGAGAATTTTAAATATTTTTGAACATCGTCATGTCCCAACCAAAATAGTATAAGCGGCTACTTGTACACGCATGAAATCCACATTCATCTTGAATTACCATTTTTCTATTTTATAAATGTAACTTAAAGAAACACTAACTGTGCTACTTATCAACCCTCAGAAAACCATAATTGTTGAGCATTTGTTTACGACAATGTACTTGTAAAACAGGCATTCAATCATTTCCAACCTTTCATTAGAGTTAAGACTGTATATACTATGGAAGTTCTTCAGCATTAATGAAGTTTAAATTAGGTCTAGCTAACATAGACAATGGTATTAACCTCAGAAAAGAATTATAATTCACCTCTTGCATTAGTACTTTGAGTTGAGTACAGTTTAATGAAGACGATATGTAAGAAAGAAAGCAAAACTAGAGTCAGGTAAGTGTTAGATAGCCTTCCTAATAGTTAAATTACATACAAGTATACAGCTGCTTTCAGAAATCCTGAGTACACAGTCCAATTAGGATGGGAATTTTAGAGTGTCATTGTTTTAGAACGAGATATATCCTTTCTTTCCTAAAATCTCCACCTATTTCCTACATTAATGATCAAATCACTGTCATGGTCATCCGTGCACCAAATGCTGACATCATGAATAACAAAATAACATCATGAATAACAAAATACTTCAAAATTTAAGTTTCCATGTCAATAGGTTAACTAAACACTATGTTGAATTGGGTGAACTGGGTCTTACACTAAAGTTAATTGGGTTGATTGGCGTTTGGACTGGCTTAGGTTCAATACTTAAAGTTGGTAAAATTGAATTGATAAAAAATCACACTCTAACATGCAAGAGCTCTAAGGTTAATTTTCAGCACCGGAGAGTGTAGAGTAACTACTTTCTAACACAAGAAGCAACCATGCGACACACACACAGTCTCCTCTCTTGCAACCCTGCAAGAACCTTGCATTCCACGCTTGGCAAATTATACTAGGACCGCAAAGATCCCAGTCAGAAACAAGGAATGTTGCTGCCAACTTCTACTTGTGAAGAGCAGAACCCCACGGAAGGATAAAGTGATCAAGGTAATGCGATCAGCACTAAACCCTTTCTGAATTGAAACCAAATCCGGCTGGGAAAATTCGCCCTTTCAATTTAGTGGCAGCAAGCTACTCGAGGAATTCATTTTTTAGAAACCTAGGGTGTCGAATATAAGGTCGATCTAATCTAGGACCAAGTTACTGGCAAGTGGCAACAAGTAAATCAACTGGTACCATGCGAATTTGATAAATTACACCGCTTACCTGGAACTGAGTCATCACGAGATAGGAGCCCAGCTTCCGCGACGACTGGTCGTTCGGCTTGCTCTCTGCAGAGAGCGACAGCGACTGGATGATGGGCAGGAACACGCCTCCGGCCCTAGCGGTGGTGCTGGGCATGGCCGGCGCGATGCAGGCCTCGCTGATGGTGAGCCCGTAGGACAGTCCAAGCGTGCTGCTCCCGAGCCATTTGACGAAGTAGGTGGCGATGCGGTCGCCGAGGCCGGTCTTGACGAAACCCGCGCGAAGAAGAAGGAGATGACGATGAGCCAGATGACCTCGTTTGTGAAGGCGGAGAAGGCAGCGTCGAAGGGGAGCGTTCGCGTGGCGACGGCGGCGGTGAGCCCGAGGAAGGCCCAGGCGCCCACAGGGAGCGGGCCCAGCACAAGCCCCGCGATGGTGGAGATGAAGATGGAGAGGAGCTGCCACGCCTGCGGGCTCACCTCGATGGGCCGCGGCGCGAGGAAGCGCACTGCGAGGCCGGTTGCGAGGGAGACGATGAACGGGACCAGCTTCGCGCCGGCGGGGGGAGCGCTGGCCTCAGGGTCGGGTTCGGGGTAAGGGTGTTGGGAGGCGAGGAGAGTCGGGATGTGGCGGCGAGGGGTGGGGGACAGCCGACGCCGGGAGGAGAGGCAGAGGGAGGTGTGCGGGAGGGAGAGGGAGAGGAGAGGTGGAGTTGGCGGCGGCGGAGATGGCGCGGGGCTGGGAGTAGCAGAGGCGGGCGGTGGGATATGGTGATCCGGAGGAGCTCCATCGGCGCCGGCGTCGACGGTGACGGCGACGTCGAGGGAAGCGGGTGGAGTTGTCGAGGTCTCGAGGAGGCGGGCGGTGGTTTCAGTCTCAGGTAATGCTGCCTTTTGAAAAGAAAAGAAAAAACGCTTAGATACTAACGGCAGAATTTGAGATACGAACGTCGTGTATATTTTGACTGACATGTGGGGTCACGTATTGTGTGGTCGATAGAAGGGCCCATCTGGCAGTGTGGTGCACATGTTTGTTTTGCGGCTGAGTGGGGCCCAGTCGCAGTCGGAAGGAATCGGGGTGACCTGTGGGCTGTGGCTGAGCAGCTCCGTCTCTGGGGGATCCCGCGAGTCGCCGCGCCATGGACGGCAGGCCGCAACCAATGGGAGGATGACATGTGTTGAACTTGATACTCTACCGTAATTCCTCTGCCGTCTGATGAGAATCGGACGATCCGGATAACAACACAACTCATGTTCACAATTCGGAGTTTTGGACTCCTGCAGATCGTCATTTTCCCACGGGACCTTCTCTATGGCCAGAATAAATTTTGGATCCTCAAATATCCAGCATCATCTTGGGACCACTTGTCACTTATTAAGCTATTTCACCGGCTTAAAAGCAAAAAAAAAAAAAATCTTAAATAAATAGGTAGCATTTTGCCTGGACTTCTTCAAAAGACACAAACTTTCCTATAACTAAAAGCCAAAAACCACTAAAAAGTGTTTTTTGACTAATTGAGAATTGATATTAGACTAATACCACTGAAGTCAAAATAAAACCATTGACATGTACCACATATAAATGCTGATTGCTTTATGTTGTTTAAGAAAAATTTTAGCTTTAAACTATAAGACAAGGAGCCTAAGCCTAAACAAAATACTCATGCAAACTTACAAGAGGGTGAAGAATGAACACACCATACTCAAAGAAACAGAAAACTGCAATTTTGCAAGAAATAAAATGCCCCCGTTGCAACAACAATTTTCTTCATGAGTTGACTATTGCTCTTACAACTTCCTTTAGGGCCTGTTTGTTTCAGTTTTGGATTATCTAAAAGCTGATTCTAGATTGTGATTGTAGAGAAATTGATTCTCCAAAAACTGGAATCCAAAAGCACATATGAAATAGATTATGGATTCTAGTGTATATGGGTGGACTGGATTGTGAGAATCGGATTCTAAAATCAGGTTGTTTATTTCTGATTCTACTTTTGAGGCCAAAATCCATAATCAAAAGCTAAAACAAACAGAGCCTTAATCTGTTCGTACCAGTTGAAATCTTTTGCAATTGCTTGTAAATGATACAATGTCAGATGATTCGTTTGGACATTAAGACATATCATCCATACCCCATCTCCATTCTAAAAGGAACAGCACCTTCGAAAACTGTAGGATCGATATATATTAAACTAGCAATCAGAGGGGGTGAATGATTACGCAGAAGCTAAAATCAAATTTTTGATAATTTTTTAAACACTCCAATTCAGACTCAAATTGCCTGATTCGGATTCAACAAAAACAACATGATATACGTGCACTAAAACAGTAATTTTTGAAGATTCCACCGTTGGATTGATGTGAAATTTTAATTGTAGAAACTAGATCCAACTTTGAAATTAACACAATAGAAATCATCTTGATCGGATCTACGGATCTAAAGATATTACCTTCGCAGATATGATTGTATCAGTAATGACGAAAATTAATCTAACCTTAATTATGAGATTAATCAGAATATATGAGGAATTAACTAATTAAACTTTTCAAATCAATCACTTGATTGCCTAGAAAGGTTTTGAATAGATCAAATCAAAACTATCATGACAAAACAGTGAATCAATTTAGAATAATTGATCTAGAACCAAGGAAGAAAGCCAGATTAAATAATCATATAGAATTAACAAGACTCAGTTTGAAGTATACTTAACGAAAACTATGCATGAGTTTGAGAATAATCAGCTAAAGATAGTTAGGAACAGTGCATGCATGAAAAAGGGCTCAAGCTGAATGTCATCAGAATCAGGTCTCGTCAATCACGTCACAAGACTAACAAAAGTTTCAAAAATTCTGAAAAAAATCATGGATGTACATCTCATCTTACCCCATCTATATATAAAATTTCATGATCAAATTCGTCCTATGCTGGGGTAAGATGAGATGTACATCCATGATTTTTTTCATAATTTTTTAAACTTTGTTAATGGAATCTGTGATGATGATACATCTGAAATGATCGCATAGCAGTTTGAGCCATGAAAAAGATAGTTATCAACCTTGGATTGTGACTGCAACTGCTGGCCTTTCTGATCCTCACGAGCGCTGACCACCGAGAGGATCCAAGACCTGCAGCCGCAAGGAATTATCTAGTTGCCAAAACCACCTTACGCTAGAACTTCCAGCCGCAAGAACCAACTAGCAACCGCCGGCCTCCTTACTTTGCATGCTACTTTGCATGCATGCATCGCCGGAACTTCTAGTCGGCCTGGAGATCTTTTAGTTACGCCAGCAACTAACTAGTCGCCACGCCTTCAAGCCACAGGGAAAAATCTCACGCATGTAAAAGCACAATGGCCACAAAAAGGATTTTTATTTTTATCTAGATACAGTACTCCAAAACAAAAAAATATAAACTCTAATACCTGACTCACATAAACAGAAGACACCTCCCCCTATTTATACTGAGCAAATATAAAGAGTTTGAATACGACTCCACGCCTAACATGGAAAGAGTTTATATACAATTCTACTTGGCCTAACATGGCCTAATACAACTTTGCACGCGTATGTCCCACCTACCGCATTCACGTGACTAACCAGCCTTCATGTACAACGTTCTCTAGCCCGAACGTCCTGCATGATATTCTCGACCACCAAGACCTTGATTCCTCTCTGAATCTAGTTCCGAACCTCAGTTCCTCCATGAACCTAGTTCCGATCCCGCCATCGACCACGTTCGCCCTCGAGCAACACCTACACATGAACAAACAATAAATGAATCCGAGCACAAGTCTACGACTTGACTCAAAGTCAATCCATGTAACCACTCACACGAACACATTGCATCAAGCAAAACCATTATCATACTATCACAAGCATATCAAATAAACAGTACATGCACATGCACAACACATGCCATGATCGCAACCACTTTGCAATGCCAATTTCATTACTAAGCTAATTTTTCAGCACATGATTTCACAAAAACTATCAAATCCTATGAGCTAGCTTCAACATTCTGGAAAATTATAAGCTGAAGGAGCGAGGCTTACATCTATGACAAAAACCTGATTCTTTGTGAAAACTTGTGTGATCACCTTCCTGTGAGAGCACTCCAATTGCGTCAACTGGTACTGTGGTACTGATAAAGGTTGCCCCTTAACACTTGGCGTCAGGGACATTTGGTGGGGGCGGAGCACTCTAATATGTCAATGCCAACAATCTCCATTGCATCGTGAGGACATTTGGTGGGAGCATAGGTGCAACATTCCGATATGTCAATTCCAACAACCTACATTGCATTATGAATCCACTTACAGACATCACCCTTCGTGACCTGTCATCATGTTTTGAGCGTTGACAAGTCAGATAAAGTATCACAGAAAATAATAGAACAGTGTAGTTTTGGTTTTCTAGATAGATTGGTTAGCACACATTTTAAGAAGGTAGCTTGTTTGTTCAGGTATTTTGGGTTCGCGCACAAAACATTTCTTTGATGTGAGCATAATGAACATGATGAAATACAGAGGCAAGACAAACCTGCATCCTCAAGAATCCTCTCACAAATCTACAGTATGAAATGAAAATTCCATTATTTACCAAAACTATGTTGCACTGACAAATCAGATAAAATAGGGTCGAATGGGACACATACTGAAATCATCCTTGAAGAATTATCAGATCTCTACTTAACTGAAATGGAAAGGCGAACAATCAAGCGATAGCCGATAGTGCTTAAAACAAAGAAGAGCTCAATACAAACACAAAGAATCATTAGCATACCTGCATCATAAATGATAAATTGCAAACCCATAGCATCTTTTGTGACAAGACAATGCAAGTAACCACGTGTATAGTTTTTGCAGACCTGACAAGATGACCATGTTATAGAATACTAAAAAGAAAGTTATCAATTAGTTTACCACTCTGTTCCCAGTGATGCTGAAGGCCTGAAGCCATACCATACATGTGTTGAAAGGATGCATTAATAAGAGCAAGATTTTATTTAATCCTTCTAACATTGTAGTTGAGAATACATAATCCATAAGAAGCAAAAATGACATAAACAGAATAACACTAAGCAATGTTATGTCATTCATGATATGAATTGAGTCTAGTGCCTCAAAGAGAGGAGTTATATATATTTTATACTCTCAGTCTTAGGGTTTGGGTGAAGATTAGAATCTTCACCACAATCACGAATCGGCTAACAATTTATTCAATGGATTAGGCCTTGAACTCTTACCACCTTAAAATGCACATTAAAGAATTTTACTGTCAAGAATACACACAGTCCGGATTATAAACAGTATTAATTCTTTGTTAACCGAAGATAGCTTAGAGCTTCCAGATTAACAAGAAATGGCAGAATTGATCAACAGTCGAGCACTACTATTAGAATATTATCAATCACCACTATCAGAGATTCCTAATGTCAGATTTAATCACACCAATAGCATGTACTAAATTAATTTAGTTATCTATTCAGATTACTCAAATACTGATCAAACAAGACTGCACTAGAATCAAAGCTGTTACAGATTAATCAGAACTATGCAAGAATCAGATACAGATTAATTCAGAATGTATAATAATCAGAACATATACAAGATGGTCAAGACTGAGCAGGAATCAGTGCAATCAGTGACTGAATCTAATAGCACCAGCAAGCAAAAGCTAGTTAAAGATCAAGTGCTGATAGACACAATGAACAAGTAATACCAGGTTATCAAGCAGGTATAGTCTAGACAACCCAAGAATCAATTCTTTCAAGCATTCAAGACTACAGTTCAAGGCCTAAACCACGAGATAAATGTTCTGATCATTCTTAAACCTAAGTTCATCACAAAGCAACAAGGGCAACCGAACAGTCAAATCGGAAATTGAAATTTCTGAAGTACTCACAGAAGAGTAGCACTCAAAGCTACTCAGAAGAACAGGCAAGGCACGACTGATGTCGCTGACCCAAAAACCGATCACCGCCGCCAGTGCCACGGATGAGAACGGTTAGTCCCGGAGATACAATGTCTCAATCACAATCGTGACACCCCGACTGCAAAGATGAGCCTCACTAGCAGCAGCTCAAGAATCAAAAACCAAACGTCAGTCCTCACAAATCTTCAGTCACAGAGACCAAAGATTTCCAAGCAAAATCGCACGACCGAACAACTGGAGCCAAATACTGAAAAGAAATCCGGCCACGATCTCCAGAACAAAGATCTGTAATCAGATCTCACTAATCGGGATGCAAGCACACAGGAGGACCAAGAAAGGGGAGAAGACTGGAAGATCTTACTTGTGTATTCCATGAGACTAGTCCAGAGGCTCTTATATAGGGAATGGAAGCATAACTACCTCCCCTTTACTCCTCACACTGACCGGCGATTAGCCCACGCTTACCAGTTGTCGCCCAGCTGGATCGGGAGAGAAGAGAAGGTAGTTAGCGCCGCATACGAGCAGGAGAACCAGTCGCCGCTCGGCCAAGACCAAAGCCACCGGAAGAATCCTCCTCGCCTACTCCTATACTCAGAACCCTAGTGGGCTGGTAGCAAAGGCCCAAAAGCAGTATCAGGTAGGCCCAATCCATATGGAAACATCAAGTTTTTCCAACAACATGGACAGGTAGGATCAATTGGTCATTCATCAGTTTCAATTGCGCTTTGTTTCAACTTCAAAACACTCTAAGGAGATTGAAAGTGCATCTAGGCACTTATGTTATTTTGGTGATTAATGACAAACGCATATAATGACAATCTATGTAATTGAGTAAATGCTTAACTTAGTGTTTAACAAATGACAAACCTCTAATATGATTATATTGCTATGAGACTAACATGTTATTGCCTAGTTGAGTATTAGTCTCATCTATTTAGAGGAAAATCAAGTGGGATGGTTAAGCAAAGATAAGGTATGCAATTTTGGTATCTCTTCTAGATTTGGTATTGCATTCCTTTTATGCAAATGCATAGTGAACTCCAAGTAGCATGTTGATTATATATATACACATTGGTTCATGTCATATTTATTTGTGCATATATATTCATTTGAGTTCATTATGTGCTTTGTTTTTAGTATGCATGTATTAACTAGAGTTAAACTTCATATTGCTATAGATTGACTTGGTGCATGAATGTTTTAGTTGTGTATCTTCTCATGTACCTCCCTTAGTGAAGTTTAATATAGTGTTGGATCACATATTTACTCTTATTCGAAATATTAGTTGCACATGTACAATTCATGTATATTCTATCATGTGCTTCATTTAAGTAAAGACTGTGATTCTTGCCATGATTTAATTGATTCATCATATCGGCAACTATCTCTCTAGTGCATATAGATCAATTACCTATTCATCATGATGCACTTAGTAGAGAACATTTGTTATGTCAAGTGTTTCCATTTATGTTGTGCTTCTTCATATGAAACACTTGTGGTGATCAACTGCTCACAAATATCAATTTATTCATATCTATTGAGCATTTGTAACTAATGTCTTTCATGAGTGGTTTGGAAAGAATTAGGTCCCGTATGTGTATGATGACCAAGGTATCCGGGAGGATGATCATTAAGCCGAGGTCAACAAGACGGCGGTGTTACCAAGAGTTGAGGACTAAGTCAAGATCGACTTGGCGTGGAGATCGTCGGAGAGGATGATCAAGTCAAGGTCGATAGGACGAGAGTCTCATGAGGTGAATCGAGTCAAGTCGGACAAGGTGAAGATGTCATCAATCATTTGGTAAAAGACATCATACACATTGCATTCACGGAGAAGACGGCATGCGGATTGAATGTAAGATTTAGATTTCTCGTTTGAATTTGAGTCTAAGGATTACCGTACTATTAAGAGGGATGCGACGTTGAATGACTTTTAGATGTGTCAAGTGCTCAAGTGATCCATCCTTGTGAAACTTAGAGAGAGAGTGGTGTTGGTGATGCCGGAAAGTGAGAATTGTAGGTCTCCCTTGGATTCTTGGTGAAATCTAGATTTATCCTTTGAGATTTGGGTAGTGAGACCCTGTTAGTTGTGTAGCCCTTGTTCTTAGCTTTCAATAGAGTCCAAAATCACTGAAATCGAGTCCGAGTCAAAAGTTATGCTTGTTTTCGTCGGTTTGCTTTCGGTCAATCCGAGTATCCGGGGTTAAGTCCGAGTATCCGGGTTGGTACTCTCGGTTTGGTCAATGCGGAGTATCCGGGTGAGTCCGAGTATCCGGTTGTCCAGAGTATCCGGGGTTAAGTCCGGAGTATCCGGACTTTGTGATTCAAACGGCTAGTTTTTTGGGGACCTCTATTTAAAGCCATCTCTTCCCCATTTGAAATGTGGCCGTTATCCTGCAGCTTTTGAGGGGTTCTCCTCTTGTTCTTGAGCCCCCTAAACACCCCTCTACCCTTAGATCTAAGTGATCCCCTTTGTGAGAAGGGTTGGGAAGGGTTTGAGGAGTGAGGTGTTAGGTTGAGTGAGATTTGAGTTGTTTGAGCACTTGATTTCATCTCCAAGCTTGTTCTTCGTGAGCATTTGTTACTCTTGGAGGTTGAGGACTCCTAGACGGCTAGTAGGTCGCCTACGAGCCACCAGAGCTTTGTGTGGTTGGCCATAGGAAGTTTGTGAAGGCGGATTCCGCCTCGCAAGGGAAGGAATCAAAGAAGTGAAGACCGCGAGTGCATTTGTGCAACACCGGAGGAAGAGGGTTGAAAGAGACCGGCTCAAGCGTCAAAGGAGTTGAAATCGGCGAGTGCATTTGTGCAACACCGGGAGTAAGAGGGTTGAAAGAGACCCCGACTTAAGTGTGACCGAACCGCCTCAACGGAGAGCGAGGATCCTCGAGGATCCGAACTTGGTGAAAAATCATCGTCTCCAAGTTTGCTTCTTGCTCTTGTTTTAGTATTTGATTTTGAATCTTGAAATTGCCCGATCTACTTTTCTATTGAGCTTTCCGCTAGATCTCTATTTGTTCTAGGTACCTGATAGTATTTAGAATCTTTGTGTTCAAGTAGTTTGATTAAAAATTGAAGAGATTAAAAAATTTCATCTCGAGGTGCCCAACCCAGAGTATCTGGACATTTAACCCGGAGACTCGGATAGGTGAAGTTTAATCCATACCGAAGGGTTAATCCGGAGACTCGGACAAAAACCCGGATAGTCCAGGATATACGGAGTATCCTGAGTAAAACTCTCGGATAGTCCGGGCTGATACCCTCGGGATTGTTTTATTCCGCTGTGATTTAGTTTTAAATTTATTATTCGCCTATTCACCTCCCTCTAGGCGACATCCCCTGTCCTTTCAGAGATACAAAAAAAGTTGTATAAGTTAGCAATAGTACTGAAGTCAAAGGGGTAGAAAAACAAAACTAACACTTGCTTAGAAAATTAGGGCCCATGTAAGGCGACCTAAACATAAGCTTAAAGCCTAAACATCCTCTAAAGAGGTCTTATTTGACAACAACCATAGCTAATCAAGAAAATGTAGCCAACAATCTTAAATGCCTCTCCCCCTTCCCACCATCATCCAATGATTTATTGACAAGTCTAGCTTATGGGGTTTCTAGAGAACACAATGTTCCCTCCCACTCACTCACACTCTCTATGTGAGTTCATTGGAATGATGATAAGTGAGGAAAGTACAAAGAAAGTGATGTGAGGACCCATGATGAAGTATACTTGCATATGTTAATTTTCTCACCAAGACCAGGCTAACTGGAAAATGAACTGTTTGAATGACAATAAATCAATAGACCATTTCAGGCAAGAAAATAACTATAAGAAAAAAATAGTTATCGGTGTTAAAAGAAGATGCATTAAACAAGAACATTCTCTAGCCTGAATTGCATATGTTTGTCAAATGGGATACATAATTTGCCTACCTCAAGCACAAGTGCAGTCCCAAAGCGAGTAGTGCGTGTCAGATAGACAGTGTCATACATGTCTGCACCCAGAGCACTGCATACTACAATATCAAGTGGATAACCAACACCCTGCATATAAGCATATTAGTAAAGTCAACCAAACAAGCTCTGTGTGCTACACGTTGTTATTAAGTCGTTGTCTAATCCACGATTAGTCGTCCAATCAGTACATAGAGGACGACTAGGGTGATCGACTCTTGAACGACTAGTCTTGAGACTGTACGACTAATCCTCGACTATCCGCAACTAGTCGGGCTTGCCTTGCCGGTCGACTCGTGGATCTGAGTTGAAACTTCCTAATTTGAAATTTTTTTATTTAAAACTTTTAGTGCTGAAACTTTTCGGATTGAAACTTTTTCGATGTTAAAACTTTCTACTCTTAAACTTTCTGATTCAAATTTGTTATTTAAATTTTTTTGAGTTGAAACATCCTATTTAAAATTTTCAAAGTTTAAATGTTCTAATTTAATTTTTTGTGTTAGTGAGGGAAGAAGGGGGTGGGAGAAGTGAGTAGAGAAAAGGAAGGAGATGGATGGAAAAGATGATACATGTCATCATAACAAAGTAGCCTTAAATTTGTTAGTGTGCGATTAAACTCAAAATAGTCATACCTAATTTTTATTGTTTGGATTGATTCTCATGTCAAATGAGAGCCACTAGAAAGGGTATCGCGCCAAGGTGGAGGGCGTGCAAAGGACATCCGTGGGGCAAATCTAGGACCAGCAAAGAACCATCGCGATAACGAGCGGCCAGCAAATGAGCGATGTGACGTAAGGAGGCACAAGTCCGTGGAGGAGGTACGGACACGCGGCGATTGGCGGTGGGCATGAGAAAGCAAACGGACAATGGCTGTGCTCGTGAGATTCTAATCCGACGGCTCCAAAACACAGCTCATCTTGATTGGCTGAAAATCGGATAGGCTCGTACAGTATGCCCTGAGAGGCCAGGGATTCTAGGCGTTACAAGATAGTAAATATTCGATGAATCTGCGTTTTTTTGGTGGCGAAAATATTTTTTCCGGGTTTTTTGGGTGGCGAAAAAATTGTTTCGGGTTTTCGGTGGCGAAAACATTTTTCCTAAAACGGAGAAAGGACTGAACGTAGAAGCGAGGACCGGATGTTATTTTTTGGACCTGTTCGCTATCCCGAAAAATTAGAAAAGGGCTTGTTCGCGATTTGAAACTAACGGGAGGCTTTTCCAGTAAAAATACGGGCGAGGACCCAAACGCGAAGTGAAAAAATATCTTTGTCTCTTAGGAAATTGCAGGGACCTATCCGTAATTTTGAGAAATGAAAGGGCTTTTTTGCAAAAGTGCAAGGTGACAGGTGGCCATGCCGGTTGCTCTCTAATTCTTGCACATATAGGTATGTTAATGATGTATGAGAAGATAGAAAATTGCGATCCAATCCATTCAATCAAGCAAGGAAAATAACCATCCTTTTGACTATTGACGAGTTAAGGCCTCCTTTAGAGTATAGAAATTTTAGAGTAAACGATTTAATTTCTGTACGAATAAAAATCACCGCGTTACAAACAAACACCACTACAGAACACCACATCACTGCCGGTTCCAACTAGAACCGGCAGTGATAGTATAAATCCAAAAATCGTTTGATAAAATCAAAAAATATATTTATTTGCACCTGAACCAACCTGTATTCACTATTACGCACGATCGATCGCGCGTCGCAAGTCACAAGTTGTGTCACAAGTCACGCGATTTTAAGCGAAATACACAGCGTCAAGGTTGCTAGGATTCGAACTCGTGACCTCTGACTTGGCGTAAACACTCCTTACCATCTCACCTAACACACACTTCTCAACTAGTATAAGATATATGTTCATTTTATCCTTCACATCCGAAAGTTTCAACGATTATTTGAGCATTCAAATGACTTCAAATAAAAAAATTGTCAACTACAAAGTTGTAGATCTCATCGAGAGTTACAATTTTCATATAAATTTTATCTTCATCCGACTCCATATGCAAAAGTTATGATTTTTCAAAAAATAGTATCATTCTTTGGTTCGATTCGAACGGCAGTAATATTATTATCACTGTCGATTCTTGTTGAGAACCGGCAGTGATAATAGTCTCACCGACGATTCAGTATTCGAACGGACTAATATTTTAAAAATCATAACTTTTACATATGAGTCGGATGAGACAAACTTATATGAAAATTGTAGCTCTCGATGAGATCTAACTTTTAGTTGACAACTTTATTTGAAGTCATTAGATGTCCAGATAATCGTTGGCAACTTTATCTCTACATATTCAAACGTTTCAACGATTATCTGGACATCTAAATGACTTCAAATAAAAAGTTGTCAACTACAAAGTTGTAGATCTCATTGAGAGCTACAATTTTGATATAAATTTTGTCTCCATCCGACTTCGTATGTAAAAGTTATGATTTTTTCAAAAATAGTATTATTGCCGGTTCGATTCCGAACGCGATATCTATTATCACTGCCGGTTCTTGTTGAGAACCGGCAGTGATAATAGTCTCACCGACAGTTCGTATTCCGAACATGCTAATATTTTTAAAAAATTATAACTTTTACATACGGAGTCGGATGGAGACAAAACTTATATGAAAATTGTAGGTGACGATTATTTAGACATTTAAATGACTTCAAATAAAAAAGTTGTCAACTACAAAGTTGTAGATCTCATCGAGAGCTACAATTTTCATATAATTTTTTTTCCCATCTGACTTCGTATGCAAAAGTTATGATTTTTTCAAAAAATATTATCACTGTCGGTTCGATTGAGAACCGGCAGTGATAATAACTTATCACTGCCGGTTTTTAAGAAGAACCGGCAATAATAGTATCATTGCCGGTTTAGCTTTTGAACCGTAGTAGTAAAAAGATATCTACTTGGTTCTAGCCGAACCGAAGCGATGATAAACCAAGAAGAATGAGGATTTTTGTAGTAGTGGAAGTCTAATCCTCTGGAACGACACATCCAATATATACAATAGTTCAGTTCATTTCCATGCCCATTAAACCTAAAACCTTGTCTGAAATGGAGGTTTTGGTGGGAATTTCGGAAGAAATATTCTGATCTAGGCAAAAATCTTACATTTTAAATAGGCTATAAGAAATTAAGTTTCCATTTGAAAAAAGGTTTATGCAGGAATATAGGAGAAATTGAACTATTTTTCTAGAAATAAGTGTCACTTTCATGTATTAAAAAATCTAATTATTTTATACTTCATCTGTCCAAGTTTATAGTGTATTTTCTAAATGGTAGTGACCACAAATATATGGCGTATTTTATATTTCAATGATAAAATTAGTGTGATGTTCGCTCTATACCACTAACAAATATGTATCTTTACTTTATATTACCTACATGCATGCTTTGAATATAATGTTTAGTGATAATAATTATAGATAATTTAATCGTTTTTAATATTTTCTTGATTTGTGTGCAAAAAGGAATACGCTTTATAAATTTGGATGTAGAGAGTACTACGTTTACAATTCATTTCATCCAAGTTTACAAGACACATATTTTAAATGGTCTTGTGCATAAATGTAAAACATATTTTATATTTTAATACAAAATTAATACCATGATATCTCGGCTTCCTAATAAATATTCAAGTTTACTTTATATTCTCTATATACATATATTAAATATAATGCTTAGCTCTTTAACCACGTGGAAAAAATATACAAATACTGAGCGGAGTGCCCAAAGAGCAAATTGAGAGCGAGAAAGAGCGCGAATCGACAGGGAGAAAGATCTAAAGACGATCCGAGAAGAACATCACGGGATGACAGTATGACACACGAGGGGGCGAGGGCCAGGTCGGGCCAGAAGAGAGGTCGTCCGTCCACTCTCAATCCTCCGCGCATGACCACGTGTCGCCCTATTGAGTTGCATGCACCAACCAATTCACCCAAAAGCTTAAGTCGATGAGGAAAGGTGGGCAATTCACTTATACTTCAACACTCCTCACGCGCAGCTCCTCGCACCTAGGACGTGGAATAGAAGTGGATCGCAATTTTTTTAATTGCGTCAACCGGTCTTGAACTCGAGACCTCTTGGCTCGATACTATATTGAACAGATGCACCAACCAATTCACCCAAAAGCTTAAGCTAATGAGGAAAAATGAGCAATTCACTTATACTTCAACAGCCCAACGCCGCTCAACGCCCGCGACCCAAGGTAAGATCACCGACTCCTTCTCCCCTACTCCGCATCGCCAGTTCGCCATTCCTCCCCATCACTCTCCTCGAGAGCCGTGGG
The DNA here is from genome assembly GCA_036346375.1 of Guadua angustifolia. Lineage (NCBI taxonomy): Eukaryota > Viridiplantae > Streptophyta > Magnoliopsida > Poales > Poaceae > Guadua > Guadua angustifolia. The sequence goes on along the minus strand of CM070517.1, from coordinate 32,810,512 downwards.
CCTAGGAGCCCCTATAACTAGCCTAAATCCCGGAAGAATCGAATCCCCCTACCACTCGCCCCACTGCGCTTTTGGATGGATTCGGTCGGTACGAATCGCTCCCCGCTGCGCTCCTTCGCCGCCGCCTCCGCCCGTCGAAGCAGCTCCCTGCGCCCGCCCCGCCACGCGGCGCTTGCGAACCGGTGAGCGCTTCGCGCTATCTCGTTTTGCTGCTCTGCATTTCGTGGCGTTCGCCTGGGCTGATGCGCGCTGAGTTCGTCGCGATCCTGTGCAGTGTGGCGGCGAGCAAGTTTGGGATCGCGTCTGGGCGCGGAGGAGCGTGTTTTGGAAAGGCAGGTGTCTCGATTTGGGTATTGTTAGTGGCAAGCCTCCTTTTACGCTAACCAATGTGTTGACCTAAGCGAATTTCGTCGTTACGTAGGTACCGCGATTTGATTCCTTGCGGAGTACTGCGGTGAGAGCGCAGAGCGGGAATGCTGGGAGAAGTATGACCGAGGTATGTCGCACCATTCTCCTGGCCTTGTATTGTTCTAGTGATGTATTGATAGACCCCTTTAACTACTAGTCTACTACACTGTTTTGTTTAGTACAATCATGGCCAATTTATATGCTGCGAGGTTATCATCGTAGTAAAACTTCGCTCTATGCAAATATGTTTTCTAGTGTTTATAAACTGTATCATGCCAGACTTTGCCATCCCAAAATTAAAGGTTGCTTCTGAGCCTAGGATACGCACACCTGTTTGTCTTGTATTTTTGCTAACGTTTGTTCATTCTGTAACACCAGGAAAGAGAACGCACAATGCCTGACACTGAAATGCCCTTGAAATATTCTTCTGGTAAGGCTTTCCCGCTAGGAGTTTCGCAAGTTGAAGGCGGGCTGAACTTTGCGATTTTCTCTCAGCATGCTTCTTCTGTTACCCTTTGCTTGAAACTTTCAGACAGGTACAAACTTGACTCTCCTAAAACTGTGCAATGATGTTGCTTTCCATGTCATTGAAGTTTCCAGTTTGCTAGCTGAATGAACTTTTTTTTCTTAGATGTGAACCCATGTAGTTTTCTGGTTGCTTCGAAAGTGTGGTTCTCGACTCTGACAACCAGCATTATGGTTGCAAATCCTATGTGTTTTTAGTTGCTTTGTTTGTGTTAAAACTTTTAGCTTTTAGCTTGTTAATCTTGCTTTCTCTTCCCAAAGGAATACGATATGTTATCTGTTCAATCTTCTTACTTACTGAAATACCCTTCTTCAGAGGAGCCCAAGATGGGAAGGATGTAGAAATTGTTGAGTTTGCTTTAGATCGCCAGAAGAATAAAACAGGAGATATATGGCATGTGTCAGTGGAGGTACTTTTCCAAAGTTATGATATTATGGGTACCTTTGGAGATAGCACATAATTCTTTTTTATTGGTTAATTTGGTGTGACTGACATTCATGCAACAAGTTAAGAATTCAACATTCATCTGATGTATATATGTATTTTGAATTTATGATACATATTCTTCAAAGTTAGCTTTCATTTTATGAAGATTGCCAAAATTTTGAGAGGGGTCATACCTGAAGGAATGCCTACATTTTTCAAAGCTATGTCCTGTGATATAACTTTTCTATCTTTGCTGAAAGAGCAAACCGTTGAGTACAGGCTCATAAATTTAGCTATTTAGCATGCTTATAGGTTGAATGAAATTATTCTGTTATTTTTTGTTGTTCTATCAAGAATATCCAGCCTTGAAGAAACATTCTCTCATTTTAATTTCAGGGTTTGCCTGCTTCTGGTGTTCTTTATGGGTATCGCGTTAATGGTCCTCAGGGATGGGAACACGGTCATAGATTTGATAGCAGTGTTATTCTTCTCGACCCCTATGCAAAATTAGTTTCTGGTCGAAAATACTTTGGAGTTGACGAAGAGAAGTCGAGTCAGCCTTTTGGAACATATGATTTTGATACCGCTCCTTTTGACTGGGGTGATGATTATCGGCTTCCCAATTTGCCTGAGGTACTAGGATTATTTAATAGAATGCATAAAATATTCCAAAAATGAAGTTCTCACTCTGTTATTGGTAATTTAATCTAGACAGATCTAGTTATATATGAAATGAATGTTCGCTCTTTCACTGCGGATGAGTCAAGTAAGCTTGATCCAGCTGTTCGCGGAAGCTATCTTGGTGTCATTGACAAAGTAAGATTACCAAGCTTTGCAGCTTGTGCCGCAACTATTTGTTTGGTCCTCAGTGACTGTTAGTACTATGATTCAATGATTATTATTGAAATAAATAGTTATGCTTCTATTATTTTAGTGATCTAGTTTTAGGAGCCTGATATTGGCTAGCTTCCAATTCTCATTCTGATTTTTAATGACTTATATGTGAAATAATTGTGGTTTCTTAGATCCCTCATTTTCTGGAACTCGGCGTTAATGCACTGGAGCTACTTCCTGTTTTTGAGTTTGATGAGCTGGAGTTCAAGAGGTACCCTAACCCGAGGGACCACATGGTAATTTTTTTTTGAACTAGCCATGGTAAAATTTTGACAACATTCTTTTGTGCACAATGCCCGTCATGTTCAAGTGACTTTCCATCTTTTCAATTGGAAGGTAAATACATGGGGTTATTCTACGATGAACTTTTTTGCACCAATGAGCCGTTATGCTAGTGCCGGTGGTGGACCAGTTGTTGCTTCCAAAGAGCTCAAGCAGATGGTCAAATCATTGCATAATGCTGGGATTGAGGTATTGACACCCAGTAGACATGGCAGCTCTTTATTGTGATTTTTTTATTCATCCCCCAGGCTAAATCACATTTATTGGTGTCATCACTTTGTTTAGGTTATTCTGGACGTTGTTTACAACCATACAAATGAAGCTGATGATGCTAACCCGTATATGACTTCTTTTCGTGGCATTGATAACAAGGTGATTTATCTATTTGAGTTGGAGCCAATAGGAGCACCTGTCTTTAAGTTCTAAGGCCATAAAGAAAACCTGTTTATCAGGTTTTGGTTGAACCTCTACCAAAAGCTCTTGTATTATTCTTGCAGGTGTATTACATGTTAGATATGAACAACAATGCTCAACTGCTGAACTTCTCTGGCTGTGGTAAAACCATGTTCCCTGAACTTTTATTACTAAATTATTTGAGATGTGCTTTGCCCTATTTAACACATGTTATTGATGCAATTTGAGCTTTTACAATTGAGTTGAATCCAACATGTTTTGCATGGCTTTCTTCTTTGCTTCTGCTTTAGGGATGTTATTGTTTCTTGTTTAACTTATGGCATATCTTATGTGTTCATCTTGCAATTTTGTTTAATGTTTCCAGTCAATCAGAACTGTATCTGTGGCTGCTGCTTTGGTGCCAAGGACTTAAAATGATAATTGTGGTTTAGTGCATGTTTTATTATTTTTCTATGCTTGTCGGTATACCAGCAGACTACAACGGGCTGTCATGTTAGCTGTTATATTGGCTGAAATGATTAAGAGCAGTTATTCAGTCATTATATTGGCTGTTAAGCTGATATATGTGTACAGCCTTGCATTGATATGAGCGCTGCTACCTACATAGGACAGACCTTGTTGAATATTTGTGAAAGCCTTCTTATTTGTCTTGATGTAATATGGCTAGTTATGTACTGTTCAGGAAGTTTGTTCTAAATCTTGAAGTAACTGGAACCTGTGTTTATTCTTTACAATGTGTTTGGTTTAATGCAGGGAATACACTAAACTGCAACCATCCTGTTGTCATGGAACTCATTCTTGACAGCTTGAGACATTGGTGTGGCACAACTTACAACTATGATTTTTCTTAGATAACGGTGTTTAGATTTCATCATTTTGTGCATACTTTGTGGGGTCATCTTGATCCTCTTCATTGTAGTCCGTGCTACAATGTTCACTACTTGTGTTCCACTCCCACTATCAAGTGTCAACTAATATTTGTCTGGAATTTGAACTCTCAGATCTATATGATCAAACCAGGATGCTTTAATCTTATATGTAGTGCACACTCCTAATCGTTTGGCTTGTGGCAAGATATAGATGAATCAACAGCTTGAGTGCTGCACTAGACTTAATAAGATGAATAATGCATTATGAAGTCCTATATTAAATCTACAAGTTCAAGACAACCAAAGGTGCAGGAAAACCACAGTTTAGCTGTTCAGTGATATTTTTAGCTGAATTTTAGCAAGCATGTTTTTATCTTACTCTTCGACAAAGATTTCGCCATATGTCTAGTGCCGTTTTCCTGTTTATAATTTGCATTGTTATTTTTTATACTTCAAGGGTTAAGGAGTATCACATAGATGGATTTCGATTTGACCTTGCAAGTGTTCTTTGCCGAGGACCAGATGGCAGTCCTCTTGATGCACCTCCACTCATTAAGGTAACTATGGTTGGATACAAAATATGACCTTCTGAACTCTGAGAGACCAATAGTGACAAGTTAGCTTAGGTCGTATTGACTTTGAAGCATTGCGTTTCTTGTTTGCCTGCCTTCTCATATGTTTATTTATTTGATTGCAGGAAATTGCCAAAGATGCTGTTTTGTCTAGATGCAAGATTATTGCTGAACCTTGGGATTGTGGTGGCCTTTATCTAGTAGGGCGATTCCCTAACTGGGACAGGTAATTTGATCATATGACTGTATTTCTAATAGAAAGAACGAAAGAACCTGAGTATGTAAGTTTGTCCTTACTCCTTGTTTACTGTTTAGGACAAAGACTATTTGCACATTGCGAGATGATAAAGTAATGCAAATAATTGTTTGTTTTCTATCACGACCTCATGGATGATATCATGTTTAAACGCTCATTGATAAATTTCTTAGCAAAATACTCCTTTTCAAGTAAGATTGGCGATTATCTCTTTGTTGACTTGAATTATTGCCGATATTTTTTTTCCTATTTGGACTTGGCAAAGAAGTTTCACGGTGCTGTGAAGTGATGATGTTGAGTCTTGTCTTGCCATAAACAGATCAGATTAAATGTTCTATCATCAGTTTCATTCATTTCTAAGATATGAAGAGATGGAACATGTTCAAAATCCCTCTTGTAGGTGGGCTGAATGGAACGGACAATACAGAGACGATATTCGAAGATTTATTAAGGTATTGCATGAGCAAAGATGACTTGTTAAATACTGTATAAGCAAAGATGACTTGTTAAATACTGTATAAGCAAAGATGTGCTTGACTATAGCAGTTTTATGATACAGATGATAATAGATCAGAGGGTCTGTCGAAGGAGAGGATTCTCATGCTAGTTTATCATTATCTTGGCTCATACATTGCAGTTAGCACTTCTTTTTAACTGAAAGAGGACAGTTCCTTTAGTGACCAATTTACTGGCACTTAGCTTCTTACTCTGGCACTGTTTATTTTTTACCATGAAGTTGGTAGGAGCATGAAAGCCAGTTAGGGATGGCCCTGATGGCATAGGGACTTTAACAGCAAACTGTGGTCGTTGGGGAAACAGTCAATGGTGAGAACAGTGAGGGCATATCTAAATGTGGTGCCAAATTAGAATCATTTGCTCGAGACTATGGCAGAGTTTTGCACAGTTCTTCCACATAAAACGTCAATTCACAATATTATTTTAGAAAATGGAAGCAATAGAATACTGTATGATCCAACTGGTATTAGCTGAGAAGTCGAGGACTGCCCGAGTTGGCTGGCTATGACCATCGTTTTCCAGTTTTTGGGTTGGTTTCCAGTCAACACTTTTCATGCAATAGTGTCCCACCTAGTTGCGGATTGATTTCACTAGTAACTAGCTGAAAGTGAGGATCTTCCATTTGGCGGAATAAGGTGGCACCCAGTTTTCCAAACTGCTTATCTATATTCTGTACTTTTGCCAAATTTTAGATGGATTTCTTCAGAACATAAGCATTGAAGACCCTACATGCAACTTCAAGATTTAACCATTTTAAAAATGACCTGAATTTACATAATAGTTTTGCATTGCATCGGAGCTTGCACAGCATTTCCATTCTGATTGCTTTGTTTATTGTTTTAAATCTCGTTTCTTCAAGCACGAAGGAATGATCAAAGAATATCGCTAACATTTTCAGGGTGACCCTGGCATGAAAGGGGTGCTTGCAACTCGTGTGTCCGGATCTGCTGATCTCTACCAGGTTCACTTGTTCCTTGCTAGCCTTATGTTTTAGCCATTTGCTGAGAATATTGCTTGCTTGATCTTCTCCTCCTTAAATGCCACTTGCTTTTGGAACCTTGATTTTTCTCGATGTTTTGTTGTATGTTACAATAGTTAGTTGAAACTATTTACTTGTTAATTTCATATCATTGCTGATGTTATCAACATTTATCAAGCTCAAAATTTTATTGTATGGAAATCAATTTTCCTTGTTTTAAGTTTTCATTAGTTTCTCCAGGATCCGATTGTTTGAACGGTAGTAACTGTATCATGAGTATTGTCGTGGGATGTTATTTGAAAGTGTTAAAGCCAATTATCGGTGCTGTCACCTATTGTTTTTTCTGTATAGGGGTGTTAGGAGCCTCTGCGAATGAGCTTTATGACTTTTATTTATGTGGTAACTGGGAATTTTTTTTCTTTGTTCAGCAATACAAATGTAAAATCAAGTTTCCCTGATGTAAGTTTGGTTGACAGGTGAACAAGCGGAAGCCTCACCATAGTGTGAACTTTGTAATCGCACATGATGGATTTACTTTATATGACCTTGTTTCATACAACTCCAAGGTAACTGGAGTGAACTACATGGTTTAGTTTAAGTATAGATCCTTTCTATGCATGTAGTGGTACCTATGTTAATATGCTTTATCTTTTGAACAAAATCATATAGCACAATGATGCTAATGGAGAAGGTGGCCGTGATGGATGCAACGACAATTTTAGCTGGAACTGTGGTGTTGAAGGTACCTGCTTTACTGAATATGAATTTTTGTTTTGTACATCAAATTGCCAAACTGCAGTGATGCTATTTCTTTTCATATTTCATAATATTGATATATTTAACTGAAGTAGAGTATTATATAGAATAGAAGTTGTTCAAAATTATTAAGTATCCTATTGTATGCATGAGTGATAAAGTAATCAAGAAATAAGAAAGTTTGCTTTAGAACATGAAAAGTGAGAAAGTATGATTTTGTCGAAAACTAGTGTTTTGTAGTTTGTTTAACATAACTCAGATTACTCCTAGTCGTGAAGCTTCTATATCAAGATTGAACTAAATTACTATAGAAGCATGCAGTACCTTTTCAAATAAAAGCATGAAAGGTTATTGTTTTTTTTTTTTTTTTTGCATGGAAAAGAATTACACTTGTTTTGCTTAATTCTATGTTAGATATGTTCAGTATTATTGAAATTTAAGCTCTTGCTCTGAGACAGGAGAAACAAATGATTTGAATGTGTTAAGTCTGCGTTCAAGACAAATGAAGAACTTCCATGTGGCATTAATGATTTCTCAGGTAAATATTATTGATTACACTATAGTTAGTTTTAACCGAATTGTGTCATGTATAAATTATCAGATACTTACATTTTTTATATAACAGGGCACTCCGATGATGCTGATGGGAGATGAATATGGCCATACACGTTATGGAAACAATAATAGCTATGGACATGATACTTGTGTAAATCATTTCCAATGGGGACAGGTTACATGCTTATTTTGATTTTCCATTAATATATTTATTGATGCGATAAATCTATATATTAATTTGTTTTCTCTGGTGTTCTTGTTGATGTAGTTAGAAGAAAGAAGAGATGGCCATTTCAGGTTTTTCTCAGAGATGATCAAGTTTCGTCATAACCACCCAATACTGAGACGTGACAGGTTTCTTAATAAAGTAAGTTCAGTTCCTTGGTGTATTCTTAGTGTTATTCTTTCAATTGACTAGTTTGTTGAAGGTAATCGTTTTTTTTCTTTTGCCGAAAATAGCTATTGCCATATGTTGAATACCTTCTAAGTATATTATCTGACCAGCCTCTAGTTAGGCGTAGACACATGGTATAATGAATACAAAAAGGATACAATTTGCCAGATTTTGTAGGATACTGCTGTTGGTTTAATTTTTCTTTTCTGAAGATTTTCATCGCACTGAGATATTTCTTTGTTGGTAGAATGATGTCACCTGGCATGAAGATTGTTGGGAGAACCAGGAAAGCAAATTCTTGGCATTCACGTAAGGAAGTTTGCTCTTCGATTTGATTAGACATGACATTTTGATCATATGATGGTATTTGTTTTGGTTTGTTTGCTACAAGTATTTGTATTTTTCAACTGCCCATTCATAATTTTAATGTAGGGTACACGACCACAACTCTGGTGGAGATATCTATTTGGCATTCAATGCTCACGACTATTTTGTGGACACTGTGATTCCCCCACCACCGCACCATAAGTGTTGGAAGCGTGTGGTATGGATACTTTCTGATCTTGCTAAAATGTTCATAGCATAGCCAAGTTCCATGTAATGTTGCTGTCTGTACTTGAGATGTTACTATAGTTATTAGTTGGGCAAGTTATACTCTTTATCATAGTTCAAACAAGATGACGTTAGATAATACTGTTATAGTTTTACCCCTTAGACCTGATACAACTGGATTGGAGTTCGTAAGTTGTTTTGAATTTTTACAGTTGCTGTGGTCTGAGTAGATTTAGTGTTGCTTTTTCAGTCTGTTCTCCCTTCTGTTAGTTATTTAAAACTTGCTTTCGTCATCTTTCTGCAGGTGGATACCAACCTGGAATCACCACATGATATTGTACCAGAAGGGGTGCCATTTACAGGACCAAGGTATAGAATTGCTCCATACTCTTCCATCCTGCTCAAGGCAAACCCTTCGAATGGTGGACGCAAGTCATTTTGAGATAATCATGAGAACAATGTCAGATCTGTCTTAGTTTGGTGAGTGATTTGATTGGTTAAAAAAGATATGCTGATTTTACTTTCCAAGTGCTTAACCATCCGTACTGCAAGCATAGCAAACTTCGAGCTGGGAGTCGGGCGTATCTTGGTGAAAATCGACCGGTGGGAGCCACACAGACGGAACTGGTATGTAGGACCTGTCTAATAACACGCCAAACACACTTGGTTCCCACACACAAGAAGCAAGAAGAGACTGTAGACTGATGTTGCTAGCGTTTTGGTCGGGGGCAGCAAAGCTCGAGGAAATGTAGTATTACTACTCTTTTACATAGGAATATGTTCTTTCATTTCCATTTGACCTGGGAATGGCTATTAAGCTCTTGTTTCCATAATAATTTGGCATCAAATGCCCACGTTTACGACTTTAAGCTTTCCTAGAATGAACACATCCCGGATGTATGGATGTGAAAGATCTTATTTCATCTTTTTAAGCGTGCTGTTGCTGATAGCTCAAGACTGATGGGAGTCATGAGGTCTACACAGGAAGAGAGAATAAATTCTGGAGTCGTTATACAGTGGCGGAGCCAGGAATAATATATAAGAGGAGCCATCAAACAACCTTAATATATATAGTATAGTAGAAATTTTAATAATTATTTCAATAATTATAGCTATCAACCATATGTTGAAATATAGCAAGAAATTTTTCACTAAATTTGCATGCATATAAGTTAAAATCCAATAAAAATCTAATGGTAAAAAATGATGATTAAAATAACTAACATGTTTCATTTCAACGCTACTCGGCGTGTCTGAATTGCATCGAAGTCATCAATAAGTTTATCCGTTGTAAATCTCATTGCAATCTCCTTCTCTATGTAAGTTATTAAGCAATTTCTTAAAAACTCATCATCCATCTTTTTTCAAAGCTTTGTCTTTACAAGTTTCATTGTAGAAAAGGCACGCTCTGTTGTTGCTGTTGAAACTGATAGAGTTAGAAAAAGCCGAATCAACCTGCTAAGGAAATATATGATTAGCATTTTCTATAATGATAAAAAAGTAATAAACTAAATGAACAAGGTAAATGTTATATAACCTGTCAATCAAGTAATATTCATCTGATTTCCCAGTTTCTGCTAGCCGGCGACAAAGATCAGCAATGGTTGTCAAATTCTGAAACCTAGAATTTGTAGGTACAGCATGTTCGTATTGTTGTAACTGAAGCCTAAAAGTACTTTCTTGCTCTGAAAAATCAACAGGGTAGAATTTTGAAGCTAGAGAGTATACATCATCAATTTTCAATGAGCTGAATTAATCTTAGAATCCAAAGAAGTTTTTGCCGCTAACATTGGCAGGGACCACGGCCCCCGCTGGCCCCCCTTCCCTCCGCCACTGTCGTCGTATCATCAGTATTTAGAATTAACATGGCTGTGTTCACTGTTCACTCCTTGCCTACGAGTGCTTGTGGCCTCGCCGTGGCAGTGTGATGCGCATCGTGTATCGGCTGCGGCGGCAAGCTCCGGACTGACAGCGACGGTGGTTGGTACGGAGAAAATTCCTACATGTGCAACGGGAGGAATGCTACAGGGCTCCCTCTAATGCTGCCAAAAGAAGTGCCAGCGTCGACGTGACAAGATAACATGGCATTGACAGGGCTGGGCCAGCCGGTGCTTTCGACCGGCATGTGATGAGTTCGCATGTCCATCTCACCTGAACGCCACCAATGCGGCCAAGCCCCTAGCATTACAGCCAGGTAATCCTCAATCATCGGTAACCAAACCACCCTCCAATAGGTTACAAACAAAGGGAAAGGAAACGCAATGAAGTGAGGCGAATGCCTTTAGCTGAACCAACGGCGTACTTAGCTGTCCTGTTAAGGGGGTCCAGATCCTAAGGTGGGGCATGCTTTGCAAGCTGTGGCTCTCTTTATGATCTGCTCGTTATATATGCGAGAGAAAAATTGTTTAGTAAAATTTCCAATCATTCATCAGTGACCAACGAACCACTATAGTACATAATTATGCCAAGCTGATTTCCCCACTGGTCTCCTAGGAGAATATATGGAAGTTCTTCCATCCACCTACTGAAGTTTCGCACGGCTTAATTTATAGCCAGCCTTAGGCCCTTTGGAATAGGAGAACCCTTGGGGAATTAGGAGGAAATGAGATATCCACCCTTATTAGGTTCTATTTGGAACGTTGGAATTTTTTTCTGTTCTTGCTGGAAATGAACTAATTCTCGTGAAGTTCCTACATTTCAAACTAACCCTTACTGAATGTGATTTGCTATGAAATTCTTGTGAGAATCTTGTGTTCTAAGTACAGGTCCTAAGTAACTAAGCAAATCCCTAATGGCCTACCGATCTTTTTTTTATCTCTTGTGTTCTAAGTACAGGTCCTTAGTAACTAAGCAAATCCCTAATGGCCTACCGATCTTTTCTTATCTCTTAACATCCGCTGCCCACTCAACTATCTCTGGTCGTTCCAAAACCAACTGGCCCACACTACGTGCTTCATGGGCGTACGTACAGGCCATGGAACATGGTGACAAGTTACGATTATCAAGTGAATCTGGCTGTCACGTAGCAAGCTCGACACCACGAAGTCGTTCACTTGGAAGGTAGATGATGGCTTGTCTTTGCTAGTTGGTACATCGGTGTCACGTAGCTCTGGACACCGTTGCCGGGTGGCCGGCCGGAATCTTCCACCCTGGGCACAGCCCATTTCGACGGAACTGATGATGCAATGCGATTTTTTTTTTAATCGAACTTTTTTGCAAATTTGCTATTCTTAAATTGGATCAGTTGAGAGATGTCGGTCCATGGATAGTATATTAGTATTTCGGGCCGTATTAGGACATTTGTTATGCGGAACAATGCAAATATGACCTTATCGTCATTCGGAAGGATCACGGACGGACGCGATTCAACTGGCGAGGGAAGTTTATGGAGTACTTTGAATTAGAACAATGCATGCAAGAGCCTGTTTGGAATAAAGGCTTGTTTGAAACAGATTGTGCTTCGCGAGTTTCAGTGGAAAGGAAGAGCGAATGTTTCATCACGCTGGAGTTTCAACAAAATTCCTACGGAATTTATATAATATCTAGGTCTTTGTTTGGAATCCTTTTGTTTCCGAACAAGGACTACGTGTTTTGCTTCTTTGAGAGTTGAGTGGTTGGCAAGAACCAGGCGAGTGCATTTGTGTGTATTTGGTTCAAGCAGACGAGCATTGTGAAGGAGTGGAGCTTTAGGTTTTGGAAGGGTTTGGTTAGGTTGGAAATATGTGTCTCTTTATCCTATGGATCACATTGAACATTCTAAAGGACCAGAACTTTTGGTTTTGGAAGGATTTGGTTAGGTTGGAATTAACTTGATATATCTTATATGGTTCAAGGTGAGCATTGTGAAGGAGTGGTACTTCAGGCTATCGAAGGGTTTGGTTAGGTTGGAAACCACTGGATTTATCTTAGGCTATTCCCAGTGTATGGTAACATACCCATTTAATATATACCACATAAGTATTTTTGATGATGTGGCAAGAGAGTTAAGAGGGGAGAGAAGAAAGCTATATCTTGAGGAAGATACCACTTGAGTACGAAATCATAAACATTGAAACTTGAATCATCTAAGTATCCCACAATTCGTACTCTCATACACATCTAGCATTTAATTATCTTGTGGGGACTAAGAAACAATCCATGATACCATGTATTGGGATAATTGTATCTTCTATAATATCATATGACATAGCAGATTTGGATATTGTGACAAGATACAATGCACTGTGAATAGCCTTATGGGTACTCAAAAAGCTCGAACTCCCTATTGCCTATTGGCCGTCCAAGAGGGAACCAAGAACTTGCAAACCAATAAATGTGCATGTTTAAGCTAAGACTTCACCAAGAGATTTCGATAATACCAAGCCATTTTATTTTTTAACCCATGTGGAGTATGTTAGTTTGATTCGGGCCTCATTTTGTTCTCTCGTAGATCCAAATTGCTTTGAAGTCGGGCCAGTCATTTACCAGCGGTTGAATAGAAAATTAGAGAATGTAACAAGGGCTTCATTGATTAAATGATTAGTTTCATCAAGCCAATCATTTCCTTTCAAAGGCATTATTTAGGCAACCAATTTTAGTTCGTTGTTGCTATCATAAAATGATCAAAACAAGCTCTATTTTATATGTGCAAGTGGTCAGCAATGAAAGCTAAACTTTTTTTTCTCTCCAAATTCTTGGAGAAGTGATCTGAGTGGTACGAATTGCACTCGAGTTTCTAGCTATAACAAATTGGTATCTGGAGATGATAAAATGCACAAAAAAGTCGATCTATTAGTTGCTCGCAAATCAGAACATGTCCACCTAAAGTATTTCAACAGTATTAATACTAGAATGTTTCAACACTAGGCATTGTCGTAGGCTAATTGGACAACACAATGCACAAAAGAAGAAAAATTTCACATGGACGCGTTTTCCAAACTCCAAAAACCAAAATTAGGCACGACCCAAACATACAGAAGAAGCCCAGCTCACCCGGAAGAGAATTATGCGTGAAACAAAAATAGAAAAGGAATCTCTATTACTTCTAATTAGGAGTTGGTGGTGATATGTCCATTCTCCACCACTAACCCATGTCTAAACCGTGAAAAAACCACCGACGGAAAAAAACCGGACCGACCAAGGGAAAAAAATCTAAGCCGTTTTTCGCTCCGTTCTTCACGATATGCTCACCTCCAGACATCTCCATGAACACGACAGTCACCCCATCTGTAAGTCCAGATGCCTTCTCCGGTGCGTTCCCGCTCCTCTGTAATCGGGAGAAATAAATGTTTGATCTTACAGTACAATTTTCTTTTATTGTTTGACCTTTATGTTCCGTTGTTAATTTTATTTTTCGTAGCAACGCACGGGTATTGAACTAGTATGCCCAAATCATTACCAGATTTTATCTTCTTTTTGCGAGAGGAAACATTTGAGAGAAGATTTTTTATCATACGCGGATTCCAGCATCCTCCTGGCAACCAGAAAAGGAATTGAAGCTTCCAAACCGACATGCTGTAACAACAGCGCAGCTTCACCATCAGATATCGATCCAACGGTCAGTCTACAGGAAAAATTAGCACTAACCCCCCCTCATACTCTCTCTATTTGCGTGTCAACCCCGTCTCCTACCTCTTCCTCTTTATAAGCTCCCTAACTCTACTGTCCCAGAAAGCATTACAGTACACCACCTCAGGCTAGCCTCTCCCTCACAAGCACAAGCACCCAAACCCTAACGGTAGCTCTCGTCCTCTCCTCCAATGGCGCGCCTCCAGCTCGTGGCCTTGGCCATGGCGATGCTATTCGCCGCGGCGGCAGCTCAGGCACCGGCGGCCACCCCGACGCCCGCCCCCAAGGCGTCCCCCCCGCCGGCGCCGACTCCGCCGACCCCGGCGCCGGTGTCTCCCCGCCCAGCCCCGGCCACCCTCCCCTGCGCCGGCGCCGGTCGCTCCGGCTCCTGCCCCCAAAGCCCCGCCCCGCTCCCAAGGCCCCGGCTCCGGCGCCCAAGGCTGCGGCCCCTTCGCCCGACATGACCTCGCCACCGTCGCCGTCGCCGATGGGCCCGATGGGCCCGTCCCCGTCGCCCACCGCCGAGGCGCCCCCTGCCCCCAGCGCCGCCGCCGGCGTCTCCCCCGCCTCCGCGTTGGTCGTGGCCGCCGCCGCGGCCATCGCCGCCACGTTCTACTGAGAGATCTGCAGCGTTCTGTAACGCATCATTAATTTATCCGTCCATTCGAGGGACTCTTCTCTTCTTTTGTGGTAATGTTGAGTTGCTATTTTTTCCCTTGTTTTTTTTTTTTCTATTCCATTCGGTAGAACTGTGCGTGTTCGTTTGAACGTGGCTTGGACAGATTGTTTGGTTGTTGGCGGTGTGCTCCATTGTATAATTCCCCGTTAATTTCTCGCATCTCATTCTTTCTCCATTACTACTTACTTATTTCAGCAGATCAGATCTTGAACAGTGTAGCTTGCAAGATCTTACGCTTGCTCAGTTACGCCCCCTGCTCGCTAGTGGACAGTTGGGTAGTTGACACACAGCCACAGGTGAAGATGTATGAACAGCTAGCACGGTGCAATGTACCAGCCTGGAATGAATGGATCTGAGGCACTCTGTTCCAGATCCGGTCTCCTCTGAAAACCAGTAATTATTACAAGCTCCACTAGTATTATCTGGATTTCTTTTGTTGTCTGCTCCTGTGAAAGAAAATTGATCGTGAGAGCAGCGGAGCGGAGGGAGGGGGAGGAGGTCAGCTGGGGAGCAGCTAGCGATAGAATACGGCAACATGCTACGGCGGTGTGGGTCGGTGGGGAACCGTGGCGATGGCGAAATGTCGACGGGGCCGGACGGTGGGGCTGGCAGCACGTGCCCGTGCCGATGCCGATGCCACCCCATGCGTTGCATTGCGCTGCTTACTCGCAGCCGCAGCGGCTCGCGGCGGCTTGCGGCGCCGATCGAGGTGGGAGGTGAGGAAAATGTGAGCTGTTTTGTCCGGTCCGGCACGGCTGCTGTCGCGCGCGGGGCAGCGCTGCCGCTTCCGTGTGCGGTCGCGGGCTGGCTCGCAGCTGCGGCGCCTGCGCGTCGGTACGACCGTGCGTCATCCGTAAGCACGGCGGAAGCAGCTAACGTGCAGCCAACGGTACGACGAGCCAGGTTGGTCGTGCAGGCAGGCAGTGTCGGGGGCACGTTGCCTCTGTATTGCTGTCATTTTTTTTTTTCAAATCTAGCTTTCTATCATCCGAATAATGGTGCAGTAGGTGATAGATATTCTCTACCGCGCTTAGGAAGTATAGGAGGAGACTGGCCTTGCTGCAGCACGCAGGAGCACGATAGCACACTAACGAGCACGGGAGCGTGCGCTCGGGCGAGCGCAATAGGAGCTTGCTACTGTGTCTAGGTAGTACGGAAGAGCCCCTGCTATGTAAATTATGATACTTCTATGGTTAACTATGTTTTACCGGCTTTCATGCTCTTTGGGGGCGGTAGAAGGATAAAATTTGTAAATTTGTATACGACAATACTAGATTTATAAAAAAACACACACACGATGGCAGGGCCAGAAAAGGAACGGAGTCCGATCGGAACGGAAGTATAGTGGTACGGCGTGATATATGTGCATGCCCTCTTACTATCTTGTCATTGTGAAATCAGTACGCTGAAAAGGTTGATCGGAGGAATGGCGCACCATAGGATCGTTCGTAGGGCCCGTGGCTTTCACTAATTTATGATGCAGCCTTTGCCACAAACAGCGCGGTCATTGGCCGTAGGGATTCAATCTCTCACTAGACGCCAGACTCATTGTGGCCCGAACACGATCCACGCCATCTGTTTATAATCCGACCGCTCATACCTTCTGTACTGCAAACAGAACCAAGCTAGGGCCTAGCGGTCCTCATGCGCATTGCTTTGCGCATTAAACCACAGCTCGCAACGGAATACTAGCATTGTGCCCAGAACGAACCTCTTTTGCTTGCTCTCTGTGTGTGTGGGCCAAAAAAAAAACGCTTGGGGAATTGGCTTTTCTGCGGCCATTTGTAATCTCACTCAGTGAGGAGCACATGTGATCAAAGCCGTGTAATTTACGCGGCGTGTAGGCCTATCTAGTCTCTACTTCTGCGCTAGTACGTAGCGCGCCTCTCGCTCGATCGCTGCGTGCACAGCGGAGGCTCGCCCAGGATTTATGAGACGCAGCGGCAGCATCTTGCTCCGTTTTACCGTGCCGCGCGAAGGGGCCCACTTGTCAGTCGGCGTGTGCGGCGGGACCTTCCCCGGCACGTGTGCCCCATGTGGAGAAGACGAAGGGTTTGTGGAGGCATCCAAGGCTTGTACTGTTGTACATTACCAACTAATTTAGAGGTTTTTTGACACACTGGTGTGAATATCACCGGTTCCGATACGTATCCTCTGCAGTACTGCAGAGGATTCTTGACCCACCGGTTTTATCCTAAGTACCAATGCCTCCAAAAAAAAAAAGGAATGACCAAAAGAGAAAAGGCGTTGTCAAGTTTGGACTATTTTGTGTTAGTCATTTTTCTTTAATGGCCTTTGTCAAAGCTTTCTAGAATTACGAGTAGAATTACCATGTACTCAGTATATCTTCTCCACATGGTGGAGGGCTGAAAAGGGCGTAAGAAAACGCTCTTTTTTTTCAAGAAAACCCTCTTTCCTTTTCATGTCAGGTTAGTGTTTTGGTGGGCTTTATAACTGGCTTGCTATATTACTAGGCTCCTCTTTTGTTCGGCTTCTACTTTGGGGCTTTATAGCTATAGTAGGCCCATTAGTTTCTTGTCTTGCGGTCTGAATTCTGAATCTTGTACTCTACTTAAATTCATTTATCAAGATATATGTGTGTTTGTATTCGTGACGGCACTCAAATCTACAGGGCGAAGCCTGAATTAGGCACAACAAAAGGGGAGCCACACAGACAACCAAACACAGGCACAGCCGCACAAGGAAGCCACATATCTTTATACTCCTCCAAGTCTTTTCTATCTTTTGTTTTGAGACATTGACATAGCCTTTAGTACGTGTATTTGACAATTACTATTTTAATTATAAATTGATTGAAATTATGTAAAATATAAGTATACCAAGGTACTTTTGATGACATATCTCTTAGGACACTCCCAATAGTTTGGTACTAAGCCTTGATAGTAGAGGAGAGAGTGGTAAAATGAAATTTTAGAAACAACTACCTAACAACATGTTACTTATGCTTGATACTAAATGGTCCCGCAATGATCAAGCAATTGGCCATTCCAATGCAAAATGAGTTTCAAGTCCTTCCAATGCATAATTTGTCAATACTATTTTCTTATTCCCAAAAAATGATTTGATACTTGCATGAATATCAAGCTCATTCAGTCATTCTCTCTGCCCTCTCTCTCTCTCACCCTTCCACCACACAAAAATCTGATGTGGCATAGCTATAGTATCAGGCACAAGTGATTTTTGGGAGTGCCCTTAACATCACTGTTGTGTACAAATCTAAATATTTATGTCAAAAATTTTATTACAAATTTATCTCAACGACTACCAAGATGATAATACAAGTAAATGAGTTCATCAAAAATGAGTTTTCCACAATTTCTTCTACCTTTAAGTCTTGCTTAATCGTGACATAGTTCGACGCATTTTTTGCCTTTTGGTCACTGAGTAGCTTTGTTCAAGTTATGGACTTACGGTTATTCCACGAAGGAGGTGAGAAAGAGTACAATTTAGGAGAATGTAAGACAAAGCGTGGTATTTCTTTTTAATAGGTGTTTTATCTCTGGTTTAAAATAAAACATGAAATAATTTTTTAGGGCAATCTCAATAGAAATACTAGTTTTGTTACCAGCGCATTTGTTTCAAACTCTGTCGGGCTTGAATGAACTTCGGTTGTGACTACGGTATGTAGCTGGAGGAGCTTAGAAATGCCAATTAGCCTAGTTCATGAACTATGAACATTCTCTACATTAGTACTTGCTAGCTCCTACACGAACATACTTAGGTAGTTGCTTTGTTACCATCGGATCTCAACTTTTATTCTCTTTTTGCCATTATCATCAACTCAGTTAGAAGGTGCTGCTGTTAACCCTAAAAAACTTGTCATATTTTTTATGCAAAATGGACAAATTATTCTCAAGTCATCTTCCACCTCTCTTCTTCAAATACACCCCCTCACACCCCCCCAACACACACTGTATGGAGAGCACTGTCCTCCTCCCCATGTCCCCCTCTGGCCTCCTCCCCTCCAATCTACAGCGCTACCGCTTCCCCATCCAACCACCCCCGGCCTCCTCTTCTTGCCCCGCTGCCTACCTCCTCACCTTGTCATGTTGTCAGCCTCCTCCCCTCCAACCGCATCCCTGCCTCATATTGATGGCCTTCTCCTTCCCCCAATGGTCTTCCCACCTTCTTCGTTGTTGGCCTCCTCTCCAACCATGGGCACTATTGCATCCCCACCTCAAACCACCGACCCCCTCGCCTCATCCTATCGTTAGCGTTTTCCCATCGCTGATGCATCGCGTCCCCACTTACCACCATCGGCCTCCTCCTCTCACCACCAGCCTCCTCTTCACCTGCTAGTCGGTCCTTGGGATGCTGGACGTGGAGATCCAAGACCCTAGGAAGAGGACCTACGCTTCAATAGAGGTGGTCGGCGTGATTGCCGATGATGAAAGGGGCATTGTGGGGGAGGGCTTGGGTGGTAGAGTACACGAGTGGCTAGGAGAGGGCGGCCGTGGTGGGAACTCGAGCACGTGCAACCATGGTGCGAGTAGGCAATGGTAAGGGGCATGGTGGCATTGCTGTTTTTGGTTGGCCTCCCTCTCGTAAGGGGACGAGCTGCTTGGCGCCTTGGTTTCTCGATCGTTGGTTCGTGCAAAACCGAAAAGAGGAACAAGTGGAGGAGGAAGATAGGCAAAACAGACTTTCCGTGCAACACTTAACAGTCAAGTCATTGTGGACTGGCGACAGTGGCAAATAAGGGATAAAAGTTAAGATCTAATGGCAATGAAGGGGAAAGCATTTTTTCGATGGCATATCAGGGATGGTGCTAACTTTCAGTAGCAAATAAGGAATTTCCTCATTTAACTATGTACATGTGTGTATTATCTTTTACATTTATGTTGGGGGTAACTTTAGGAGTTGAGATAGTGGTAAAGGCTAGCAACTTAATAAACATCCAACAACGTGGGAAAAGGCTCAAGAAAAAAATCTCTTCAAACTCTTCTAATTTCTTCAATTTTCAATGGCTTTAGTAAAAATCCGTGCGAGTAGCCATCCTAGCTTGCTTCATTGTTAAATTATCCTTCAATGCAACATCCACACTATCCAAAATGAAATAACCTTTCTTGCCACAAACCCGAAGAAGGTGCATCATTATGGTTAATCAGTGATTGGGAAGGCTTCTGCCCTGTCCCGGTAACTTGGCGTCAACTAGTTTAGCTTTTGCAAAAAATTGTTGATGCTAATGTTTGCCAGATCGCAAAAGTTAAAAGAGTTTTCTGAGGCAATCCAGGAAAAAAAAGCAATAGCTTTTGACAGACAGTCATTAGAAACTTCTAACGATGCGTGTGCATCCAACCGACCAGATCGCTTCCCTCCGTTCCTGCTCAATATTTTCCTCTGTATTCTTCTGCCTTTTTCACAAATGAACAGTCCAGATCGCTCTCACCGAGGATGGCAATTTTACTCGACTACTAGGTTACCGTGGGTAAAAACTTAATAGAGATAGGTATGTTTTTCTTTTGATACCTGCGAGCATGTTTATGGGACCAAAATTTACTTGACGGGGAGCTCTACTGTAGGGACCCGGATTACCAAATCCGACCCCTCTGTGTTTTACCCATGCTAGTCCAGGAACAGCTAGCACACACAGTGAAACAGTGATGATACACAGACATATCACGAGTAATCAATAGTAAATAAGCAAAAGAGAGTAAACATCATCATCACATTATTACAAGTATCGAGCCTTACGGCTTAAGTGAGTAAGTAGCAGCGAAAAAGTAGCAACAAAAAGAGCCAATCCGTGTGCCCACAGGCAACCGACTGGGGTACGCTCCCTAGAAGTCCGGGTGATCCTCCTCTTCAAAGCCTTCACCGCAGATGTCGAACGGTGGAATACAGGCTCTTGGATAGCTATATCTGATCTCCTCATCTGCTTTATGGAATAAGCAGCCCTGCAATGAAAAGCAAGGGTGAGTATGCAACATACTCCGCAAGTCTTGGAAACTTAATGCAAATAATTAAATGCAAGACTTGTACAAAGGAAGGCATATATGGTTCTGTCGGGGATTGGATACACTGTACCCAACGCGACCTTTGAAGCCCGGCGCCGACCGACCATGGCCTTTGCTCATTTGGGCAAGACAGGTCGCGACCTTAGTCCGGCTCATGGGCTACCCTGCCCCGAGCAAGCCGAGCTCGGGGGCTCGCGACATAGCGACGTGGCATTAAATGCCGCGCGGCTCGAGGAACCGCCCATCCGGGATCTGCGCTGCCGTGGTCCGCGCCGCCTTGGTCTACGCCATTGTTCCCACGTCGCTTGATGCTCGGCGGTGGCGGCATCAGACCGCCCACGCCCTCTCTGAGAGCGCCCCTGTAATAAATAACTTGTCTCCTGTATCTGTAAATCTCCTATAAATACCCCCTCGCACGATGTATTGAGGGCTGGACTTTTTCGATAACACACACACTCTGACACAAAGCTTGCTCACTGGGGTCCTTAGGCTAGTTCGAGGCCCCTCCGAGCAAGCGCATTGTAGCCACTCCTTACTCATTAGTGAATCCACTGGACGTAGGGTTGTTATCTCCTCCGTGAGAGGCCCGAACCAGGCAAAAACGATCCCGGTGTGTTTCGACCGCCTTTATCCACCCGATCCGAGTCAAGATACCCTCAGACGTCTGACCCTTGGAAGGGGCCTTAGGTTGATCCCCTATTCAACAAGTAAGCTCGGCGAAGGACCCCCGTCCCGAATCGTCGACAGCTGGCGCCGTCCGTGGGGATCGTCTGAAGTCCTTCTGCAAGGAATCCCTGAGGATGCCGAACTCGCAAGACAACCAAGACCTCTGCGGCCGACGACGTGGAGGACGGCGATGAGTACTACGCCCGCCGACGGCATGGGTGGTGCGGTCGATCCGTATATACACCGAAACCGGAGCCTTTCCTGGTCGCTGCGGAGAGCATTACCTCGCTCGCGCCGGATGCCCTCCATAGCGAGGAAGAATCTGGCGGTCTGTGTGATGGTCGGGCCCCCCCCGACCGTCTCGAGCTCAGCCAGGGGACCGCGTCGTACGACACCACTTCGATATCACCCGTGCGGTCCTGGTCCTCCCGTCGTGTCTGCATGGCGGGAAGGGACGACGACCACGAGGAACGGCTGTCTCCGCGCCCGCTTCTCCTCGCCGGCATAACGATGGTGAGGAGCACCAAGAGCTATCCCCGGGCAGGGACCCGGCGATAGTCCACCGCCAATCAGGTGGCGGAGCAGTGTCGGGCGGACCGCCCACGAGGTCCCCGCCATCGATCCCTAGAGTACGAAGCGCCGCGCTCCAAGGTCGCCTCCGCCGCCTCAGAGCGCCGAGCGCCAGCGCCATGGCGATTTGCCAGGCGCGCCTCCGAACTTCGCTAACCAGGCGGACCTGGCGGCCATGGGGGCCCTCGTGGCCGAAAACATGGAAAAGCTCGCCGCCGACATCGGGCTCCCAGACCTTCGGGCGTTCAAGCGCCCGACGCCCCGGACGCGCTAAGCGCCATTCTCGCCAGGCCTCCGATACCGCCGGGAACCCCGGAGGCAAGATCGGCGCCATGAGGATGTCCGGAGTATTTCCCGGGCAGCCCCGCGGGCTCACGGGCAGACCCGGCCCGCCCGGGAGCGCTCCGTTTGCTCCACGTCGAACCCGCCATCGTCGCACCGGCGTGAGGGCGTGTTCTCTCGCCTCACCTTGCGAGCCAAGGACCGCCTGGGCCCCGGCCGCCGCGACTGCAACACCCGGGGGGCCCGACATGATGGCCCGGCATTCGGATGCCGGGCTTTCTCGCCGTCCCTACGCGACGTCAAGTGGCCGAGCAAATTCAAGCCCGGCCACATCGAGCGTTTCAACGGGACTCAAAACCCCGACGAGTTCATCTCGATCTACTCCACCGCCATCCAGGCGGCTGGCGGGGACGAGGGGGTCATGGCTAACTACCTCCCCACGGTCCTCGACGGCTCCGCCAGGACGTGGCTTTTTAACCAAAAGGAGGGATCGATCCGCTCGTGGAGGCAGCTCTCGGAGGCCCTCCTGGCAAACTTCCAAAGCTGCTACACCCGCCCGGGCAACGAGCGCGACCTCGAGCGGCTCATCCAAACGGATAGAGAGACACTACGCGACTTCGTCCAAAGGTTCGTGAAAGTAAGGAACTCCATCCCGAGCATCTCGGACGAGGCGGTGGTCCGGGCCTTCAAGTTCGGTGTCCGCGACGTCCGCTTCACGCAAGACTTGGAAATTCATCCAGACCTGTCGGCCAACGAACTGTTTCGCATGGCCGACCGCTACGCGAACGCCGACGAAGCCGTGCAATGGAAGAAAGCACTCGATGAGGGCAAGCTGCCGCCTCAGCCCGGTCTGGAGGGCGCCTCGAGCAAGAGACCCTCGGGCTCCGCAGAAAAGAAGTTTAAGAAGAAGAAGAAGTCGCATACGGACATGGTCGCGCCGCCGAGCAACGACGGCTCGTGCCCCGCCCACTCGACAATGGGGATGGCGTGGCCGGCCGCGCTGGGCGACCAACAAGGACGCCGACCAAGGCCATGAGGACGAAGGTCACGACGGCCAGGGTGGTGGCGAAGGGGGCGCACCTGCGAGCGGCCGCTTCTGCCCGCTCCATCAGGTGGCCGGTCACGACCTCCGCAACTGTAGGACCTGGGCATATCGCCTGGAGAAATTCTACAAGGGCGAGGGCCCCATGCCAGCCCTCCCGAGCAAGGGGGAGAGCAGCAAAGGCAAAGGCCCCGCCGATGACGACGACGACATGAATTACCAGGAGCCCCATAATCACATCGCCGTCATATTCGGGGGCTCCTCGGCCTACAAATCCCGAAGGGATTTAAAGGAGGCCGCGCGGGAAGTCGGCCACATCGCCCAAGGCAGGCCCCCCGTGCAGCAGCTCAGGTGGTCCGAGTTGCCCGTCACGTTCTCCAAGGATGATTGCCCCCTTGGAATGACTAAACCCCAGAAGCTCCCGTTGGTCGTGAGCCCGACCATCAATAACGCAAAAGTCGGCCGGGTCCTGATCGACGGCGGAAGCTCCTTGGACCTTATATCCGTTTCGGTCTTGGACAAGATGCAGGTCCCTCGTTCCAAGATCAAGAGCATCGCTGTCCCGTTCTTCGGGATTGTCCCCGGCACCTCGATCAAGCCTTTGGGCCAGATCGTATTGCCCGTAACGTTCGGGGACACCGCGAACTTCCGGATCGAGCTAATCAACTTCGAAGTCGTGGACTTTAGGTCGGCCTACAACGCCATCCTGGGCAGGCCGGCCCTCTCCAAGTTCATGGCCGCCACGCACCACGCCTATCACTGCCTAAAGGTCCCCGGACCCAAAGGCGTCGTCACCGTGAAGGGCGACCACAGGGCGGCCCTGAGCTGCGACGAGAAGTCCCTCGACATGGTCGGGCAGCTGCCTCAGCGAGGCCCCGACCAAGCGCCGGCACCTTCCCGGCCCAAGGTCACCCTCCAGCCCGGAGGAGAAACCAAGGCGGTCCCTCTCGGCGAGGCCGACCCAACCAAGGTTCTCCATTTGGGGGCTTCTTTAGACCCCAAATAGGAACTCGAGCTCATCACCTTCCTCCGGAGGAACTCGGACGTGTTCGCCTGGGAGCCGTCCGATATGCCCGGGGTCCCAAGGAGGTGATCGAGCACAGTCGGTTATCCACTGGCAAAAGACTTTGGCGTCGAAGCTCAGCGATTTTCCTAAAAACAGTAATCATCCGGGAGGAACTCGAAAAGCTCCTCAAGGCCGGCTTCGTCAGAGAAGTCGGGCACACGGAGTGGCTCGCGAATCCGGTCATCGTCAAAAAAAAGGGCGGCAAATGGCGCATGTGTGTCGACCACTTGGTTTAAACGCCGTGCCCAAAGGACAACTTCCTCTCGCCGCAAGATCGACCACCGGTGGACGAACGGCGAATCCCTGTAATGAGCTTTTTAGATGCATATTCGGGCTATCACCAGATCAGCTTGTTCCCAGGGGACGAGGAGAAGACTTCCTTCATCACGCCCTTCGGCACGTTCTGCTACACGACCATGTCTTTCGGTCATGAACGCGGGCGACTTTTTCGGCGCTTGATGCAAAAGACCTTCCGGGAGCAGATAGGCCGGAACCTGGAGGTATATGTAGATGATATCGTAGTTAAGAGTAAAATCCCTTCGGGCCATATATCCGACCTTGAAGAGACCTTTTGTAACCTCCGTAGACATCGAATAAAACTTAACCCCGAAAAGTGCGTTTTTGGTGTAAAATCCGGTAAGGTACTCGGGTATATCATCGGGCCGCAGGGCATCGGCGCCAACCCGGAGAAGATCGAAGCCATCGAAAGAATGCGCCCCAAGCTCGGTAAAGAGGTTCAAACCCGACCGGACGTATGGCGCTTTAAGCCGCTTCATTTTGCCGGGAGCGCGGCTTGCCCTTCTTTAAGGCGCCCATAAGCATGATGGTTTCGCCGACAGACGGCTAACCGCTCTTCGAGGCTGAAGCAAGATCTGCTCAGCCTCCGATCTCGCCACGCCAAGATCGGGAGCCGCCTCGCTATACTCGCACCACGCCCCAGCCGTAAGCGCAGATCTTGGCGGTAGAGCGAGAAGGACGGCGTCCGTTATACTACGTCCCAAGTGTTGCACGGACCAAAGGAGCGTTACC
The DNA here is from genome assembly GCA_036346375.1 of Guadua angustifolia. NCBI lineage: Eukaryota > Viridiplantae > Streptophyta > Magnoliopsida > Poales > Poaceae > Guadua > Guadua angustifolia. The sequence goes on along the minus strand of CM070517.1, from coordinate 32,785,254 downwards.
CCGAGGTCCAGAAACTCTTGTATTCGCTGCTCGTAGCTTCAAGGAAGCTGCGCCATTACTTCAATCCCACAAGGTCGTTGTCCCGACCAGCTTCCCACTTAGGGAGATCCTAAGAAATTGACGCCAATGTCGGATAGCTTAAGGGCCCATGGAACTCAGAGAGTTCGATGTCCACTTCTCCGCCAAGCACCGCAATCAAGTCTCAAATTCCGCGGACTTCGTGGTGGAATGGACAAACCCACCAAACCCACCACCAAGGGCCACGAACCGAGGCCGGTCATTGGACCATGCACTCGACGGGTCCCGAGCTAACGCCGGGTCGGCGTGGCAGGCCGTGTCCTCAAGGATCAGCTCAAGACGTCATTCATTTACACTTTCCCGCAACAAACAATGCGCGGAGTATGAAGGTTTTCTTCGGACTCCGAAGGCCCAAGGCTTCGAGTCCAAATGCCGACCGTGAAAGGCGATTCACGGTGGTCATCAACCAAGTCAACAAGGAGTATCGGTGTTCCGATCGCTCAATGGCGCTTTACTTGGTTGAGGTGAGGAAGATGGAGCGGTACTTGAAATTTCGGTACTCTACATCCCCAGAAGGATAATTCCTCGCCGACCAACTTTCCAAGGTCGGTTCTCGCAGATGCCCGCCTCAGGGCGCTTAGTCGAGCATCCTGCACAAGCCCTCCATTCCTCTCAAGAGGAGGCACCACCCTGATGCCCGCCACCCAGGCGCTTGCCGAAAGCATCCGCGAAGCCTCCATTCCTCTCGAGAGGAGGCATCGAGGCGCATGTAACGTCTCCTTCCTCGAGCAAGGTGCGGATTGGATGGCGCCATTCATCCAGTACTTCGCCCACGGGACATTGCCCGAGGAAGTAGCCGAGCGTTCCCGGCTGCAAAGGCGGTCATCTGTCTACAAGCTGGTAGACGGCGCCTTGTACCGCAAAGGGGCACTCGGAGTCCTCTCCAAGTGCATATCTCGAGCGGAAGGCGAGTTCCTTCTCCGCGATATCCATGAGGGCATGTGTGGGGCCCACTCGTCCTTCCGAACGCTCGTAAGCAAGGCATTCCGGTTAGGATACTATTGGCCAACAGCGCTAGACGACGCTCGGGCGATCGTGGCAACTTGTCGGGCGTGCCAGTTTCACGCCCGCAAGTCCCACCAGCCAGCCTACACACTGCAAACCATCCCACTCTCATGGCCATTCTCGACCTGGGGGGCTGACATCCTCGGGCCTTTCCCCCGTGGTCGAAAGGGTTGCAAATTTTTGCTTGTCGCAATCGACACTTTCACTAAGTGGATTGAGGCCGAGCCCGTTTCAACCATTTCGGCTCAAGCAGCCAAGAGATTTTTCCGCAGTAATGTGGTGACGCGCTTTGGGGTACCCAATCGCCTCATCACAGACAACGGCACCCAGTTCACCAAATAACTATTTCAAGCCTCATGCAAGACATTGGCACAAAAATTTGCTTCGCCTCAGAGCTCATCCGCAGAGCAATGGGAGCCGAAAAGAGCAAACGGCCAGCTACTCCAAGGGATCAAGAAAAGAATCTTTAGAGATCTTTCCCGGCAAGGCGGGTCATGGGTGGACGAGCTCCCTTCCGTCCTTTGGTCGGTCCGCACCACTGCGAGCCGGGCTACGGGCGAAACGCCCTTCCAGCTCGTCTATGGTGCCGAGGCCATCCTCCCCGCCGAAATCGTGCTCGGATCCCCAAGAGTGCACCTAGCCGACGACATTCACCAGGGTCGCGAGCGCCGCCTCGACCTTGACCTTGCCGAAGAAACCCGTCTAAAGGCACAGCTCCGGTCAGCCGTCTACCAGCAGACCCTCCGCAAGCACGCGGCTAAGTCCACCCGGCCCCGAGCCCTACAGGTTAGCGACCTTGTCCTACGTCGGATTCAGGACACGTCAAAGACCAACAAACTCTCCCCCAAGTGGGAGGGACCATTCACGGTCGTTTCGGTGTCACGCCCGGGGGCTGTCCGCCTTGCAACGGAGGATGGTCATGAGCTCGCCATTCATGGAACATTGACCACCAAGCAAGTTCTATGTTTAAAAGCTCATGCCCCACTTCCCACGCTTATGTTGTAAATTCACGACTTTTGAATCAATGCAACTCGCTCTTTCAACACTTCTCACTTCGCAGAGTTCGGACCGCAGACGAGAATGGCACAAGGTACCACGACTAACGCCGGTCTCGATAAGCCGACCTTGGCCCACGGTGGCCATCCGCTGCGCGATACGAGTCGCAAACAGATGCCCTTTTTGGTCGGTACGAAGCTTAGCCCGGCCAGGCGCGCATGGTCGCTACTCATGTCCCAACCACCGTGCGCCCCACACGCCACCATGCTCACGAATTAGTGCCGCGCGTGCAAGGTGTTAGGAAGTTTTGAGGCACGCTAGGTTTTTCCAATCGACCTAACCCACGCTTGTCACCGTGATAGGCCGGTGTTTGGTCGGAGGTATAGCGCGCTTTATCTCGCTCTCTCTGCGAAACAAATTCGCGCCTACACGAAGTTTCATTCGCAATGGGCCTTGATAGGAGCGGTCATCGCGCGAAAATGTTTTCTGTCGCTAAAGTCGTAGCTTGCTGCAAAAGCACGTCTCGCTCTTAAGCACTATATACATGCGCAAGTCATTTCATTTTCAAACTAACCACGGGCCGACGTCGCTCATGCATTACAACAGGTCTATCTCGTAGCTATCTCTTACGAAGGCAGCAAGAGAAAGACCGAAAAGAAAAAAGAGACATCATCACAGACGCAGCGTCCAAGTAAAGAAGAAGTTACGCCCCAGCAAAAAAAAAGTATATAACCCTACACACCAGGCGTCACCCCCCTAAGCGCTGCGGAGAGCTTTTGCCTATACTCGGCAACTTTGGCCTCAAGATCAATCACCTTTCGTCGGGCGTCGCGACCTTCGCGGGCCTCTCCGCGGAGTTGCTCGACTTCTTCTTTATCTTGCTCGGCGAGGGCGGCGGCCGTGCGCGCTGCCCGCTCCAGGTCAGCCATCTTAGCTTCAAGGGCTCGAGCACGCTGCTTCTCCTGTGCAAGATTTCGCTCGAGCCCGAGAGCCAGGTCCTGGCTAACGGCCAGATCCTTCTCCAACTGGCCAGCCCTCTGCTTCGCTCGATCTAGCTCCTCCTCGGCCTGGCGGGACACTTCGAGCTCAGCCGCCTTGGTCTCAAGGGTCCGGGCATGCTGCTTCTCCTGTTGAAGCTCTTGCTCGAGCCCAAGGGCCTTGTTCCGGCTAAGGGAAAGACTCTCCTCCACCAGGCTGGCCGTTTTCTTCCACTGCTCCAGCTCTTGCTCGAGCACGAGCACTTTCTTCTCGGAAGCGGCAGCGCCCTCCTTGGCCTGACGGGAGACGGACCTTTCCTGCTCAAGCTCTTGCTCGAGCCCGAGGATCTTCCCCTTGGACTCAGCGACTTCCTGTTCCTCTCCGCGGCATCTTTTCACGAGTATGGTGTCCGCAAGCTTGAGGTCGCCCACCTTCTCCTCCAAATTTAGTGGTCCGGCCGCTTTCTTCATATAAGCGGGCAGGTGTCGGGACAATCAACACTTCCTCAAAGTTGGCCAAAGTCTTTTCAAGAAGCTGCGAGCAGGAAAACTCTAAGCGGGATCTCGCAAAAAAAACCAAAGAAGGATAATTACTGCGGTAGCAGAGCAATTCTCACCTCGGCAACGTCGGCGCGCAAATTCCCCCGGAACTTCTCATAAATCTCTCTCGCCTGAATGTCGCCGGGATCCGGCAGGGGTGTGCGCACAAGCCCGGAATCTTCGAAGAAGGGCGGGTTGTCCGAGGCTGGCGAGTCCTCCTCCTGGGCATGTTGCCCGGCCCCGAGGCACTGTGGCCCACTCGAAGCAAGGCGCCCCGCTCGGGGTTCGCTCGCTATCCTCCCGAGCATGTTGTTCGCTCAGGGCTTCGCTGTCCCCCCAAGCAGGCGGTTCGCTCGCAGCGGGTGCCGTCTCATCCCGGGTAGGCATTTCGCCCGGGAGCCCCGTGTCTTCTTGGACAGCCCCCTTGCCCGGGGCCGCGGGGTCGCCTTTCTCTCCTCCCTCCGTGCTCGCCGCCGCTCCCACGCCCTCGGCCATCACGATGTCGGCGGCGGCAGATAGCACGCTCGCTAAGGCACGATGGGCAAGCTCGTGAGCTATTTGGCGGCAGTCCGGGAAGGCCCTACGGGCTATTAACCGTCCACGTCAGGTGAGTGGGGTTAGCCCGGGGGCGCAAAACAAAGAGCGGAGGAAAACAGAGCAAGGGCAGGTACCGACGCCCACCTTTGGTCGGGCCTTCTTCGCCGCCCGCAGGTGGGTCCGCCGCCGCTAGGACCACCAGCTCGGCCGTCTTTTCGGCGGCCTGGGTAATCTTCGCCAGCTTAGGATCGTTGCCGCTTCCATATCGACCCTCCGGCGTTTTTCCGGATGTTCGGTGCCGCCATGAGGGCTTCGCCACGACGATCCCGAACTCCCGAGCTTTGGTAGCTCGTGCGAGTTGGTCCTTCGTCTCGGCAAGCTCCCTCTTCAGCGCCTCCCGCTCGATCTGCACCATTCCCTCGATCAATCTTCCCTCCGCCGCGATTTGCTCGATGTGAACTTCCAGGCTATAATTCTCCAGCCAAAGCCTCAAACGGCTTACCTCCTCCGCGCGGTCGGCGTACTCCATATGCCGCTTCGGAGGATTCCCCGGCGCGGCCGCGTGCCTCTTCGACGTCCGGGTACTCACCAGTGGCGCAGCCGACCTCTTGCTCCTCCCCTTCTTGGCCTTAGCCGCGGGAACGAGCACCTCGCTGCTGCCCCCTTTGGAGTCGAGCTCGGCCACGCCCAGCTCCAGGGCGAGCTTCTCCTGCCAAAAGGAAGCGGAACGCCGTTAGAAAAGCGCGGTTGTTCTCCCCGTACGCCAATGCTCAGTAAGACTCGGATGTCCTCCCCGAGCATGAATAACCAAGGTAGCTTACCACGCTGCCCCGCTCGAGCACGTTCAGCGGGACTTGGCGTTTCTTCTCGAGCTCCTTGCCCTTGGGGGTCCCGAACATTTCGCCGACCCTCTTCTCCACCCGTCGAAGTCGGGCCGCCACGCGTGCAAAATGTCATCACGAGCTCAGCAACACGATGAAGCAAAACTATCGCAAACCCGTGGGGGCATACCAGATCGATTCGGGTAAGGTCGCCCCACCCGGTGATTTCAAGAAGGGCCTCTCTCCTCCGTAAGAAGGGATATTCTGCTCGGAGGAAGTCACGACGATGTCGCGTCCGGTGAGCCCCTATGTTCGTGAGCTCGTGGATCGTCATCAAGATCCGCTCATCGGGGTCGGCCGGCGGTATGGCGTCTCTGCTGGGCACCGCCGCCGAGAAGCGCAGGAGCTGTCCCGCTGCCTCCGCAGTAGAACCGATGGTCGGCCCACCATGACGGAGTCCCTAAGGGTGAAGATGGGGAACCCGTGGCAAGGGCGGTCCATAAGCGAAAATCTGAGAGCCGGTGGGGAAGGTTCACGTCTGCGGAAGAGGTTGTAGAAATGAAAAAAGAGACTTGGCGTGGGAAGGGTGCCCACGAAGCCCTCGCAAAGGTGGGCGAAAACGTTCAAGACAAGGATGGAGTTGGGGTTCAGGTGAGTGAGTTCGCACCGGCATTGCTCAAGCACGTCCCCCAAGAACTCGCTCTCCGGCATCCGGAGCCCGTTGACGGTGTAGAGGTCGCACGAGACTATCTCATCGTCGCGCGGCGCCGGGGGTCCATCGCCCTCCGGGATTCTCCAGGTGTGGGCGTCCAGGTACCCGAGTTCCTCCAAGACCCGGAGCCTCTCCACCGTGATCTTGCTAGCCCCAAACCGCGCCATGGAAGGACCCAAGAAGATGAACCGCCGCGGCAGGTAGAGAGGAAGTGTGGGGGTCGTCGAGGTTCTCTCTTTTGCGGAGCGTTCGTCGCAAGCGGTGAAAATAAAGGAAGACAAATGGAGTGCTCCCGCCGGATATTTCTCGGCGGAGGAGCCGAACGAGCTAGCGACAGCGGCCGATTGCCGACGATGGCAAGACGCCCCCGGCTGGCCCGACCGGCGCGGTTCCCAAAAAGCCGTCGAGTCAAGACCGAGGCGCCAGCGGGGGAACCGCTGCGATTTTTTCAAGGCCTCCTCATGGCGATATTTGGCCCAAGCTTCGCCCAAGTACGCGCGGCCCCGAAAGGGCGCGCCTCTCCCCGAGCTCGGTTGCTCGGATGCCGCAACAGGCCTTGCCTCACCGGGAGACCCCTTTTCCCGAGCGTAGTAACTCGGGTGCCGCGGCAGTTTTTCGCCGCGAGGTCACCGCCCTCGAACATGATCGCACGGGCGCCGTGGCAGCCTTTCGCTACCGAAGTCTCTATCCCCGAGCTAGGGCAGCTCAAGCACCGCGGGGGCTCGTAGTTGCCCGACTCCAATCCCTCTTTAAAAAGTCTAGAGGCTTAAGGCGGGGGCCTTGGCAAGGCTTTCCCTTAGCCTCGGGGCTAGTCTGTCGGGGATTGGATACACTGTATCTAACGCGACCTTTGAAGTCCGCGACGACCGACCATGGCCTTGCTCTACTGGGCGCAAGACAGGTCGGCTTCGGTAGTCGGCTCATGGGCTACCCGATCCCGAGCAAGCCGAGCTCGGGGGCTCGCGACATAGCGACGCAGATTAAATGCCGCTGCTCGAGGAACCGCCGTCCGGATCTGGCTGCCGTGGTCCGCGCCGCTTGGTCTACGCCCATTGTTCCCACGTCGCATGTACCGTGCGGTGGCGCGGCCATCTTGACCGCCCACGCCCTCTCATGAGAGCGCCTGTAATAAATAACTTGTCTCTCAGAATTCCTATAAATACCCTCGCACGATGTATTGAGGGTCGGACTTTTCGATAACACACACACTCTGACACAAAGCTTGCTCACTGGGGTCCTTAGGCTAGTTCGAGGCCCCTCCGAGCAAGCGCATTGTAGCCACTCCTTACTCATTAGTGAATCCACTGGACGTAGGGTTGTTATCTCCTCCGTGAGAGGCCCGAACCAGGCAAAAACGACCCCGGTGTGTTTCCTGACTGCCTTATCCACCCCGATCCGTAGCCCGGCATACCCTCAGACGTACAGCCCTTGCGGGAAGGGGGCCTTAGGTTGATCCCCTATTCAACAAGTAAGCTCGGCGAAGGACCCCCGTCCCGAATCGTCGACAGGTTCATTTTGCATAAAGCAGGAATTTAAAATAGAATACAAGTAATAATTTCATAAAGCAGCATTTAACGAAAAGTAAACAGCATAATTAATTAAATTTGAAGTATAACAGTTTTCCAGGTTCCTACCACCTGGTTGGCTCTAACGCCAAACTAAAATCCGAGAGTTCCCACTACTCACGGATTCCCAAACCACATTTTTCATTTAAAATAAATTGATCATTTTTCTATTTAAAATCAAAACCATAAAATCTACTATGTGAAAGCTGCCCACTTTGCCCTTAACTGTAGGCACGGCTACTCAAGTAGTTTTAACTCGCAGAGATTGTACACTTTACCCATAAGACATGTGTCTGGCGTATTCCACCGACAGCTCCTGAGTCTACAGACGGGTTTGGTTCGATAGAGGGCGCCATGGTCGGCTAACCCTAGAGGGTGAAAACCTAGAGACTCCCACACGCTAATTCCGGCTACTATGAACTAGGGATGACACGAGATTTTACCTGTGTTCAGCCCCCTTGCCTTGGGTAATAGCCTTACTTCCTCGCTAGATTGTTTAAAGAGTGTTTGAAACTAGTACAAGATCTGAGCTTGGGAGTTACAAGTTCTTCCTTAGGCTCTACTGCAGAACTCTTGCTTGTTCGACTCGTCCCCCTTTCCCATGCACCAGAAGGCCCTTATATAGGCCAGGCTAATAGGAGTAGGTACAAGGGGGTCATCATGCTGATCTTCATACATTTATTACCCTTTCCTGTGCTGTCCCGTTCCTCCATCTTCATTAAATGCTGACACATGGCCTCGCCCGGTCCGCCCGGTATGTGACCCCTTTTTGACGGGTAGGTAAGAGGCGTCAGAGGAATGGGCTCGTTGTAGAAATCCTTGCAGTTGATAGATCTCGACACAAAGAGCTCGCTGCCGCATGGCATAAGGGGAGACTTCGAGGCGGTTACTCGCACCACCTTTTTGTTTTGCGGCGGGCGAGTAGGGCGTGCTCGCCACCGCCGCCGAACACCATGTGGATCGGGCGCCGAGCGAAAGCAGGCGCGTTTCGCCACCGCCGCCGGGCGCCACTGCCGGGCGGGCGTCTTCGCCGCCTGCTTCGCCAAAGCCGCCCACGGATCGGGCGCCGAAGCGAAGCAGGCGTGTTTCGCCACCGCCGCGGGGCACACGGGTTTAAGATTGCCGGCGGGCGATTCGCCGCTTCGTCCGCCAGTCGCCACGTGATCGGCACCGCAAGCGGCGGCGTGCTTTCGCCACCGCCGCCGGGCGCCACGGGCCGGCACTGGCGGCGGGCGTGTTTCGCCCGCCCGTCGCCAAAGCCGCCACGTGATCGGGCGCCGACATATGTCTCCCGCACATGCCTCCATGGATATTAGAGAGCAAGTCGCACCCTCTTCCCGAGTGATGCACTTCAAGAGAACTCCGTTTACGCTCTAGCGATATAGGTCCCCACCTACCGTAGTATAGCACTTGGCCTTCGTGCAATCTTCTCACCGAGGCATCATCGTCGGGGACCACTTGGTCGCGCAGAAGGCTAGGATAGGATCCATCCACCGATCTTCCCGCGCTGCGTGGCGACCACTCGGTGCTCGCCCCGCATCTCTTTGGGCCAAGCTTTTCCCGGTGTTGATCGGCAAGCAGACTGCCGCTTTCCTCTCTGACTGGGGTCAAGCTGGCACGCCTTGCCTTCCCTCGAATCGAGGCGAGGCAGCGCACCACTTCCCCACATGAGCCGGAGGTCAGAACGGCCTTGCTGCCGTCCCCGCTTAAACCGGGCTACGACAACGACACCATCATCCCCACTGGACTGTGGGTTATGCGATGGACGGCCGCGATAGCCTTTCTTCAAGACCCCGACCGAACGGAAGCCCTTGAGGACGCGAAATGTGAAAGCCCGTCAAGGTGATTGTCGCTACCGGGGATATGAATATACCCCACCCTTCAAAGCGACGTTCCATTCTTGGGACCTCCGCCAAGCACGCCGCCATGTCGGGTCTGAACACCAAACTCCTTCCGCGCTTGATTGATGACTAGCAGGAGTCACCCTTGACTTGAGACGCCAATGCCCAACGCCAAGCGATGCGTAGCCCGCCAACAGACCTTTGTATTTAGCTATGTTGTTCGTGGCCTTGAAGTCGAGGGCGACCACATACGGAGGATGTCACGGTCGGGAGACTAGACAACCTCACTTCGCGCCTTCCCAAATGAACGAGCCATCAAAGAATAAGGTCCAGGAGAAGGCGCGGGCACTTCTTCGCTTCCGGAGTGGGGAGTCCACTCGGCGATTTAACTCCGCCACTTCGACTCTTGATGGCGGTAATGGGTACAAATTTGAGGTTGAATTCCCCAGCTCCACCGACCATTTAGCATTCGACCCTCCGCTTCACTTGCCAGAAGGATCTCGCAGAGGGTAGGCCGTGACCACGGTAATTTCCGCCTTGAAATAATGCCGCAGCTTCTGGACGCCACCAGATGCAGACAAAGATCTTTCGAGCTTATGGGTATCGGGTTTCGCTTTCGTGCAACACTTTGCTGATGTAGTAGATCAAGCTCGACACTTTCCCTCTCAAGAATTCAAAGACGACGCCACCACCTCAGAGTGGCAGCTATGTACAGAGCACGGCTCACCCCGTGCGGAGAGACCAAAGACCGGAGAGGACAGGTATTGCTTCAAATCTTCAAATGCCTTCTGGGCTTCCTCTGTCCACTCAAAATGGTTGGTCTTCTTCAATAGCTTGAACAGAGGCAAGTTTCTTTCCCCCAACCGGGCAATGAATCGCCCCAGGGAGGCCAGGCGACCGGCTAGGCACTGAACTTGCTTGAGTCGCACTAGCGGCTTCATGTGTTCGATGGCCGCTATCTTGTCAGGATTGGCTTCAATACCTACCGACACCAGAAACCCAAGAACTTGGGAGGGCACACCGAACACGATTTTTCAGATTGAGCTTCAAGCAATTCTTAGGAGGTTAGCAAAGGTTTCCTCGGGTCTTGGATCAGCTCTTCGCTTTTCTTGATCTTTACAACTAAATCATCAACGAGACCTCAAGGTTTCGCCCTATCTGGGCGGAAAGTGATATGCATGGCACGTTGGTAAGTAGAACCGCATTCTTTAAACCAAAAGCCATTCTTACATAACAAGAAACACCGAGGGGTTACAAAAGATCTTCTCTTCATTTTCAAGCGCCATGCCGATCTGGTGGTACCCGAGTACGATCCAAGAAGCACAAGAGCCAAGACTCCTACCGTGGAGTCAACAATGAGGTCGACTCGCGGCAGGGGTATGGATCCTTCTGGGCAGCCTTGTTGAGGTCGGTGAAGTCGACACACATGTGCCATTTCGTTGACTTCTTGACGAGCACAGGTTGGCAAGCCACTCAAGATGAGAGACTTCCTAACAATCCTCAAGGCCAGCAGCTTCTCTACCTCCTCTCGAATGGCATCCTCGACGCCGGCGCGCCTCCCGACCTTCGCGAACCGGATGTGCCTCGGGAGCGTTGCCAATGTCGGTGCTCGATCACCTCGGGGACCCCAAATATGTCGGGACGCTTACTGTGCAAACACGCCGGAGTTAGACTAGAGGAAGGTGACGAGCGTCTTCCTATTTGGCGCTGAGGTTGGCGCCAATGTTGACGGTCTTTCGGGGTTCGCCCCCACTCAGGGCGACCACCTTGACCTCACCGGCGGAGCCAGGTGAGGCGCGGGTCAGGGCCTGAGTGGCTCCCGAGGAAGTGGCGTCGGGGCGCCCGACGCAGGTGGCACCGGCCATGTCCAACGCATACTTGTGGCAGCGCAAGGCCTCGGATTTATCCACCCGGATCCCATTGGGGCCACTGGGCCCCGTCATCTTCACCACCATGTAAGCGTAGTGGGTTACCGCCATGAACTTGGCCAACGCCGGTCGGCCGAGTATGGCATTGTAGGGGAGGTCGAAGTCGGCGACCTCAAAATCCACCATCTCGGTGCGGTAGTTGTCTTCCTCCCCGAAGGTGACGGGGAGGCGCACCTGACCCAGGGGCATTAAGCCAGCCTCTGGGGCTACCCCAAAGATGGGCAGAGCTGGGCGCAGATCCTGCCGCGGGATCTGGAGCGCCAGGAATGCCGAAGAGGACAGGAGGTTGATGGAACTCCCCGCCCACCAAAGACGCGCCCTAGCCAAGACGTTCGAATGGTGGGCGACACCACGACCGGGAGATGCCCCAGCCCGGTGGCGCCCTCAGGGTGGTCGGCCTGACTGAAAGTGAGGGTCTGCTCCGACCACTTCAAAGCATCCGACCCGCCCATAGGCCCGACGCCGTGGCACACTTCCCTCTTCAACCGCTTATAAGCGGCGTTGGAGGAAAAGGTGGATGAACCATCGTGGATGTAGGCCACGGCGTGGTCCGCTCGCCGGAAAACGGTAGGCGGGATCTTCGCCTTGATCATCGCCGGGCGGCGCTCCTGCCGCTTCTCCACCATTTTGTCCCGACGACCCGGCAACCGCCCGTGTCATGGGTGTTGGTCCGATGGATCGCAATAGGGCTCGCCCTCTTTCATTTCGCGCGGTCGCTCCACGACCACGGGCGGTCATCGCGCCGGCCACGGCGATCATTACGCCAGCCACGACGGTCGTCACGGCCGGCCACGGCGGTGCCGCCACGCTTCGCTCCGGCGTGGGGTCTCGTCGTCGCTTCGGTGGCCAAGATCCACCTGGTCTCTCTGCCTCGCGCTCGCGCTCCTTGCTTGAATGGCGGAACCCTTTGAGGTCCGGCCTCGCCTTGCCTTGTCTACCCTTGGGGCGGCAAGGCCGCCCTCGCGCCTCATGCCCACGACACTTATGTGCGAGGAGAAGAGCTCTGAGGTGGTGCCGATAAGTACGGTGGCCATCTTCTCCTTCATCTTGCGGTCGCAGACGCCTCTTCTAAGGCGATGACGACCGATTGCTCGAGATGTGGGGATCGTGTTGCGGCAAAGGACAAAACCGCTTAAATGTAGTCGCGAGCGACTCCCTTTCTCGCTCCAGAGCGTGGAGGTCGCCCTCCACGCCCGGCCACGATAGGAGCCTAAAAGTTGGCGACAAAGAGGTCGCGACAACTCCCCCACGAAGCGCACCGACCCGGGAGATTTAACAGAACAAGAGCGGCGTAACCCGTCAAGGCCGTTGGGAGGTAGTTGGCCATGATCTTTTCGATTCGCCACCGCCTGCATTCACCGCGTGTAGATCTCGAGGAACTCTTCCGGGTTGGTGGTGGTGTCATATTTTTCCACGGACGCCGGGCGAACTCGTCCGCCACGCCACTTGGCGCACTGGCGGAGAAGGCTTGGCACCGACGCCATAGAGGGCCGTCGCTGCTCATCGGGGCCTGGTCCGGAGACCGTTCAGAGCGCGGACTGGCTCCCTATAGAGTCGGAGGAGTGAACCTCCTCCTTAGTCCGAGACTGAGAGCCACGGGAAGGGCTCCCATCGTCCGAGACCACCTGCTTCCCGTGGCGGCGCTTCCGGACCGGGTGGCGCGGCAGGCCGCCACGGAGATCATCGCCGCGACGGCGGCGGCTTTCATCCAAGTGCGACCGAAGGTCCCCACGGTCCTGCCAGGAACGGGACGGGCTAGCACAAGACGTTTTCCTTGGCTCCGCCCACCGCCGGCCGCCCTTTGGCGGCTAGACGCTCGAGAGCGCCAAAGACGCGCTTTCAGTAACGGGCACCGACGGTGCCCGGTCGGTCGGGGAGCCCTACCCGAAGCTGGGCCGCATCCACGAGACCGGCGATATCTCGCAGCCACGGGGTGGCCGGAGAATCTCGCAAACTCCACGGAGGGTGGTCCAGAGGGCACGAACGCGCTGGCAGATTCGGCGGGAGTGGCGGCCTCCATGGCCACTAACGTCGCACTGGTGCTCCGCCGCCTAACGGAGCCACACCGCCACCTGCGGGCGGGGTGAGACGGTCCTTCGACCGGTGAGATCGCCGACGCTACGAGCGCCGCCACCCCGCCGCCTTGATGCCGAGAACCCGCCATCTTCAGACGCTGGCCGACTTCTTGAAGAAAGAACACGAAGTTCGCCGGGAGTTAGCGGAAAACCAACCACTAGCCCCTACCGGCGCGCCTGCTGGTGTATTCCACTGAGCAGGCCCGAGTCTACAGACCGGGTTTGGTTCTATAGGAGGGCGTCTTGCACCGGGCTAACCCTAAAGGGTGAAAACCCTAGAGACTCCCACACTGGCGAATTCGACGACTATGAACTAGGATGACATGAGATTTTACCTGTGTTCAGCCCCTTGCCTTGGGTAATAGCCTTACTTCCTGCTCGATTGTTTAAAGAGTGTTTGAAACTAGTACAGTACAGAGCTTGGGAGTTACAAGTCTTCCTTAGGCTCTACTGCAGAACTCTTGCTTGTTCGACTCGTCCCCCTTTCCCATGCACCAGAAGGCCCTTATATAGGCCAGGCTAATAGGAGTAGGTACAAGGGGGTCATCATGCTGATCTTCATACATTTATTACCCCTTCCTGTGCTGTCCCGTTCCTCCATCTTCATTAAATGCCGACGCATGGCCTCGCCCGGTCCGCCCGGTATGTGACCCCTTTTTGACGGGTAGGTGAGAGGCGTCAGAGGAATGGGCTCGTTGCAGAAATGCTCGCCGGGCGCCACTTGGCCGGCGGGCGTGTTTCGCCCGCTGCTCGCCAAAGCCGCCACATGGATCGGACGCCGGGCGTAGCAGCGTGTTTCGCCACCTACTCGGCGGGCACCACGTGGCAAGACTGCCGGGCATGCATGTCGCCGCCGCCCGCCAAAGCCGCCACGTGATCGGCGCCGGGCGCAGCGGCGTCTTCGCCACCGCCGCCGGGCGCCACGTGGGCGGCTAAGATTGCCGGGCGCATGATCTTCGCCGCCATCCGCCAAAGCCGCCACGTGATCGGGCGCCGGTGAGCAGGGCGTGTTTCGCCACCTACCGTCGGGCGCCACGTGGGCGACACTGGCGGGCGGGCGTGCTCGCGCCCGTTCGCCAAAGCCACCACGTGGATCGGGCGCCGGGCAGCAGGCGTCTTTCGCCGCCCGTCCCCTAGGCCGCCACGTGGAAGGGCTTTGTGCGTCGGAGAGGGTACCCCAGCGCGAAGTACGCTGACAACATGATCGACTCTTTTTGCCATGCAATTAACACACTTCCTTTGGTGTGTCGGCAGAGAGATCATGACAAGGCCTTTACAATGCACGACACCGCTACCAACTTCGCCGCTAAGGTTTCACCTTCATAGGGCTAAACCGCCAAATCTGAAGCCCTCTTGCGCCTTGCAAGTGTCTACCCGACACCTCACTCAACCCAATGGCGAAGCCAACAACGACGCGTACAAATTAATTAGCCAGGTCGTACCCATATATACTTGTGGTTGTACTGTATAGCATGGTCCAAGGTTACACACGACTGGTCCTTAATTGACTGGGACGGAACAATCACATTCCAAAATTTTATGCATCCCACACCCACCATACAACCATCCGCCCCGGTCTAAACCATTTTTCATTTTTATTTTCAATTAAATAACCGCAACACCAATTGCCATAATTTCACAATTAAATTTTGAATCAAGTTTGAAAGAATTTCCATAATGGTAAGGTACCGAAGTGATTAAGCATGGCTAAGCAATTTCTACCATCCTATACCAAATTGATTACCATTAATTACAGTAATTAATTTTCCTAGTGTGTCAATGGTTGTCAAGATTAATATCAATGTGGGCATAACAAGATGGAATATAACTAAACATTAAAACGGCATTAAAGTACGGTACGCAAAGTAATAAGCATGCAATAATTTAAAATAAAATAATATTTTCATAAACTTGGGATCAATATGGTCAAGGAAGACTTGCCTTCAACTCCTCCCGCTGGTGCTACCACCGCCGGATGATCCGCTTGCACTTCAACTGCGTCGTCTACACGTAAAACGAGAACAAAATAAATAAAACAAATTCAAATAAAATCCAAAAATCAAAATAAGGGTACTGGCAGATAGATCATAATTTTAGATGAATTTAGAAATTTAAATCGTTCGAATCGGAGTTCGAACAGAGGAGAACGGGCTCTCGGAAGTTCCTCGGGAGAGAAAAATCAGAAAAACCCTAGGAAGTGACACGTGTCGGCTTCTAATTGGCTGGATTCGAATTTTCGAAAAATCAGAAAAGGATAACAAATACCACTGACATGTGGGGACCACATGTCAGCGGCTCGGCTCACAATGGACCGGGTTCACGGACGGCTTACGGTTGAGGTGACTGGTCACGCTGACGTGGCAGCCACGCAATCGGCTAGGGCTGAGGTGGCGATGCCGTGGCGCACACGTGGCTGGCACGTGGCGCCACGTGGCGGCTGACTCGACGCAGCACCGGCGACGTGGACGGCCACGCGGGAGACTAGGGTTGCGGTGGCGTTGACACGGCAGCCACTGGGCGGACACGCAGGCGGCTGGCGACGACGTGGCGCACACGTGTCTCGCACGCGGCGCCACGCGGAGGTTAGGGTTACGGTGGCGCTGACGTGGCAAGTTAGGGTTACGGTGGCTTACCGGGTATACGTGGCTCAGATCTGGGCGTCGGTAGACGATCCGACGGCGATGGAGTGAGGGCGAGCCGATGGCAACGTGGGACGATCCAAACCGTCGGAGAGCGATCGAACGGCAGGGAACTCGTGAAGAAGACGGCGGCGAGGAGGGTGGCGCTATTCCACCGGAGCTGGGGACGACGACATGGAAAACGGCGAATGAACAGCGTGTTGGCCACGGGTTTGTGCGGATTAGATGAAGATCAACGCGACGAGTTCAATGGTACCAAGAGAAGCAACAGAGACTCACCGGAGAGAGAGAAATACGGCGGGGGAAGGCTCGGGCACGGCTTGGGACTCCGGCGAGGGCTAGCGGCGCAACGGCGACGTCCCAACCGGCGAGAAATGGGGGAAACTGAGCGGTGGAGAGAGGCGAACCTCGGAACGGGGTCGGCGGCGGCTTAAATAGTCCTCGGGATGCGCAAAACGACACGGAAGTCGAGGGCGGCATGCGCGGTTAGGGTTACGGGCGGCGACGCTACACTCAGGCGACGTGGCTTCTTCGTGACCGTGCGATGACGATCCGTCGGTGCAAACACGGGACGAGGCGACGGCTGTTAGATCGAAATCCAACGGCGAGGCATAGGGGTGAGTTAGGGTTAGGGTTTTTCGGTGCGGGCGAAAGGCGGTCGTTCGATTGAAATCCGACGGCGGAGAACGCTAGGGTTTTCGGGTCGAGAAAATGGGCTGGGCTGGCGGCATGGGCTAGCGGAGTGGAGAGAAGAACGGGAGCGGGCCGGGCGGCGGCGGAATAGAAATGGGCCGAGCTAAAGAACAGTGGTTTCAGCCCAACCGAAGGAAAAGGAATTTAAATTCATTTCTGAATTTAGGAAATTGCCAGTAAATTCGAATAAACTCCAATAAATCCAAATAAATTCCGAAAAATCTCCAAAAATACAGAAAAATTCTAAGAAGCATAAGGAACACAAATAAAACTAGAAATATTTAATTTGAAGTATGGATTAATCACATTAAATCCTTTTGCATTTTGAAAATTCAAATTAAGCTGGAATTAATTCGAATAAAATGCAACGGGTTCGGGTTTTGAAATTCGGACGCTGAGAACCAAAAATTGGAATGTTACATCTACCTGTACCCGTTTCGTCCGATTATCTGCCACTTTCTACTGATATATGGTCTAGAATAGGTGACCAGTTGACTTCTTGATTCCCAATTTGTGATACCTCATATTAGTAATTGTTAAACTTGAGCATTTGTGTGTTATTTGTTTGCATATGTTATTTTAATTCTTATTCACATGTACATTTGAAAGTTTGAATAATTGATAATTATTCTTTAATGCACAGATTGTAACTAATTCCTACAATTTCATCAAAAGAATAGTATTAGTACCTAGTTCATTAGCTCGTAGTGCCATTTGGTTGGAAGAATTGTTGACGATGGTGGGTAAACAGGTATGCGTGCGGATATCAAGTACCTGTAGGCGACATGTATGAGCGAGATTCTTTGTCCATAACCCTTCGTAGTTATACCTGTAGAAGAGATTTTAGCTAGCAGGTATAGATATAGAATATAACGAACACTATCCGTATCCGTCGCACCCGATTACCATCCCTACTCTCCCCTGACAAAACGCATCCTTACTTGATTTTTTAATTATGGACTTCGGAGGTAACAAATAGAAAAAAAATATATAGTTAGAAAATTGTTACACAGAAACATAGGCTTTTTGATGCACTTGAATTTCAAACACCACCCCCCCTCCCAAAAAAAAACATACTCCTCCGATCACAAATAGTAATCGTTTTGGATGTTGGTATGGTCTCCAAAACATATCTTTAATCACTGATTTGTATTATATTATATTTA
Source organism: Guadua angustifolia (assembly GCA_036346375.1). NCBI lineage: Eukaryota > Viridiplantae > Streptophyta > Magnoliopsida > Poales > Poaceae > Guadua > Guadua angustifolia. The sequence goes on along the minus strand of CM070517.1, from coordinate 32,767,681 downwards.
TAAAACCTAATAAAATTATAATATTATGAAAATACTTTTCGAGACAAATCTATATATATAATTTTCATATATCCAATTTAAATATTTAAAAGATATTGATAGTCAAAATTTAAAAAGTTTGACTGCATATATATCCAAAACGACAGTTATTTATGACAAGAGAGAGTATAATTCTGGTAGGAACCCCGTATAAACTGGAGCTAAGCATCATGTACCCCGTGAAAATTGTTTGGTTACATCCTTGTGCTTGTTAAGAAGATAGCTAATGTAATCGGTCCTATTAGATAAGACGATAGCTAATGTAATTGGTCATATTAGATAGAATTCTTTATAAGAAACGCATATATTCAAGTAATAAAATTCAGACGAGTCTGGAAGTCGTAACGAAATCGTGTGACTATGGAATCTTGGAAGCGAAGAGAAGTGTGTTGTACTGTGATTTTTTTACTAACGCCGACCACAAGAAATTTTACTTACACAAACCACACAATGCTCAGGCAGAAAAGACCACTTTTGTAGCCCTGTTATTTCGTTTTTTCAAGAATCTAGCTGGCTTTCGAAAAATTGCAAATCTGATCCTTCCCCACTGTGGAAAGCCGCTCCCATATTATGGGAGGCCATATCCAGCGCTCGCCGACCGTGGAAGGAAGGTGCTCCCATGCTCCCACAATGCTACTCTCACGTTGCTCTCCGGCTATCGTGTTCTCTGGTGGAGGAAGGAGATGCATTTATAATTCTGCTCAGGAGGATGCTAGATTTTTAAAAAAATAAAAGACCGGAAAAATGATCACTTCATTCAGACATAGTACCTCAACACACGTATGGCACACACAAAATACATCGCAAAACTAACTACAAGAACTCTTTTACAGTGGATTAAAATTAATATAAGCCGTCCATTCTTTTCAATCTAATGGTTGAAATTAATTTAGATCTAGTTATACTACCACATGTAGTATTGGTAGTAAAATTCAGAGAGGGGTAAAAAGGTAAAAAATTCCGTCATATTATTTATCCTCTAAGGTAAAACTCATCATGTGATCCTGATGAATAACGAATGAATGGACAACAAGCCTCTGAAGATCACCAGGTATTTGGTGAATCCAAAACTATAAACGAATTAAAAAAATCTAAAATACCCTCGATAAATATATAGAAAAAGTCTAAAATACCCTCGATAAATAGAAGGTTAAAATTCCTCAGCTACAAATGCACGAATGCATGCCGAACAATCGCGCGCCAGAAAACGTAGGAAAAATACGGTCAATTTATTGTACGAATCAGAACCTGCACCGTCTCTACCCTGACACGTTGTCACGCTGTCACGCTGACGCTGCGCTCCATCAGAGCCCCCGCGGTCGCGGCAACGACGGAGCCCACCGCCGGCACCAGGGCCCCCACGGCGGAGCCGGCCGGGGTGGGGGTGGCGCCGCAAGAGGGCGAGCCAGGGCCGCCCCCGGCGACGGTGACGGCGAGCTTCATGCCACTGGCGCAGTGGCCGGGGGCGTTGCAGATGAAGTAGTGCGTGCCGGGGATCGCGAGCGGGACGGTGGTCGAGCCGCTGTTGTCGTTGCTCAGCGCGTTGTTGCCGGAGCAGGAGTCATAGCCGCCGTTGCTCACCTCCGTTACCGTGTGCACCTTGCTCGCGTAGTTGAACACTGCACACAATAATTTTCCAACACGCTACTTATTCATGTATAGAACTAGGCATTGAGTCAAACTTTTTTTTTTTTACCAGAGTGTAGCACTACACATATGTGTACAGGCTGGAGTGCTAGACCAACACGACAAGAATGATAGGTCATACCAGGCTTCGTGGTCAGGCACAATGGACGTCATAGTACGGCACGTCTGCATGGATCGTGTTTAGGCCGCACTACTAGGGAAATGACTTTTAGTCCCGGTTGGCAACTGGTTTTAGTCCGGTTGCCAAACCGGGACAGCCCATCCGGGACTGAAACCCTACTACGGTGTAGAAAGTATCTAAAAAATATGGCAAACCCAAGACTCGAACTTGGAACCTCGTGACTCCAGCCTAGTACCGGTTCAGTAATACTAACCAAGATCGATGAGGGCATCATCGATCGTTCGGTTATTTAATCGGTGATCGAAAGCCCACGACATCCTCAGAGCCAATGAACCGGTACTAAAGCCCTCATCAGTACGGGTTCAAATCCAACCGGGACTGATGGGCCGGTATGAAAGGTCTGATCTGTAGTAATGCCGGTACGGCATGAAACATGTCCGATGGACCCGAAGCTGGCACGACACATGGTAGAGTGCTCTGTCGCAACATTGTGTCATGTTGTAAGGTTTTTAACGAGATAGTAATTCTGTATCTATGTTTAAGAATGAATAAAATTTAATTATTTTTCTTCAATATTTATATTCACTGTCTTAGCTCGGTGCGTTTTGGCTCTTTCCCTCTCATTACAATAGTGCAAATGTGTCGATCCTAAACTGTCATGAATCACAAATGAACTAGATCTAAACTCATCGAAGATAAGCTAGGTCTACACGGTACGATTTAAACATGCGACGTGTAGGTCTGGCAAGGGCACAACGCCCACATCTATTATGCACATGTCCTGTGTATGGCTTATGCCAAGAAGCAGAGATCACTCACCTAGCGTGTCACTGACCGCGAACGTCTTGCCGCTGGTCCAGCATCTGTGTAGTCGACACCGGTCACCCAGCCCTGCCCGTCGCCGACGGTGAACGACGTGGCCGCAGCCACTGCGGCACAGCTCGCGACGAGCAGCGCGATGAGAGCGGCCGAAGAGGATGCCATGATCGAGTAATGTTCCCCTTAGGATTAGTTCAGATGATCAACGTAGCGAGAGGGAGTGATAGGAAGGCACACGGAGGGATATAAGGATATTAAGGGACAAACCGCTACTGTTGCACACTTGACCGGAGGTTGCAGGGGCCTATTTATACACATCACAAGTCACATGGCCGCAAAAATTCTCGTCATAAAATACAGAGAAAGAAAAAACGTGAATCAATTTTGTATGGGACGACGGAGGTACGATTTTACCACTCCATATCAAACAGGATTTACATCCTGATAAATACATTTACATATACATGAGAATATTTTAGTACGAATTTTATCAGGTTGCACATTTATATTTGGTCTTTGTTCTTTTAGGCATGTCTAGAAGGTTGTATTTATACTAGGTTGAGCCGCGCGCGATGCCGCGCCGTGAGGAAAAATTCTAACACGAGTTTGCGATGCCGCGCCGTGAGGAAAATTTTAACACGAGTTTTTTACATATCAAATTTGCAGAACCACGGATCTCTTTTTTCAAAACAACCGACGAAAGGGTCTATTTACAATTCCAATTTTTTTTAAATCTTCTGGGTCGAACGAATCATCGTTTTTTTTTTGCAAAATAACTAGTGGAATGACCCGTTCGTGATTCTAATTTTTTTTTAAATCTTCCGGGCCGAAAGAACCGGTGCCCGTGTTGAATTTGAGTAACTACGGGGTCGCATATGACGACGCAACGTGTAAAATTCGGGAAATCTGGTTGTATTTTCGGTTTCCTTTTTTTTAAAAAAAATGGGTCGTTAGGACTCGTCGACGAATCTATGGGCTGCTATAAACCGTCAACGAATTTGTGTTTTTTTAGAAAATCGCGTCGAGGGAGATAAACGTAATTTCAAATTTTTTTAGGTCTATTTTACTAAAAAAGCAACGAAAGGACCTCAACGCGATTTCCAATTTAGCTATAAACCTTCGACGAATCTGTGTTGTTTAGAAAATCGCGCCCCCCACGAATCCGTTTTTTTAGAAAACCGCATGGAGGGATGTAAACGTATTTTCTTTTTTTGGGTCTATTTAAAAAAACCAACGAAAGGACCTTAACGTGATTTCTAATTTAGCTATAAATCTTTGGTGAATCTGCGTTTTTCTAAAAAAACCGCGCGGGGGATCTAAACGTAATTTTGATATTTTTTGGGTCTATTTTACTAAAAAAATCGTCGAAAGGAGCTAAACGCGATTTCCGAATTTTCGAAGGGGCTCGCCGTGTACGTGACACGTGGATGGGCTCAGCATCTGGCAATCCCATGCCATATTATATAGTCGATATGTGTGACTGCGGTGTGTGCGCTTGTACCTCTTCCTCGTAACAAACAAGAAAGAACGATATTAGTGCGCACTGTTTCACCTAGTACGTTGACCGAGCGTGCAAAGTGTCACGAACCGTCCTTTTCAGGGGGTGCGTATAAATACCTTCGCAGCTACCCAGGAATTTAGCTGCAGGTAACCAAGTGTACATCGCCTGATATAAGAACAAATACGAATATTTTTACAGGTGAAATAAGGGCCTAACGGCCAAGGTTTTACAAAAGGTGCGGCTGGCATTGAATACATTACAGAACACCCACAGGAAAGGCTTGAGCAGATAGATCAAGACCTCCAAAACCAAATAACATCGTCATCTACGGTCTTCTGGAACTTGCCAGCTTAATGTGAAATCTAAAGAGGGGGTTGGAAGCAAGGGTGAGTACACAACCGTACTCAACAAACCACACGAAAATTTTGAATATTACATGCAGGGATAAACAAAGGTAGGCGCGGGTTTTAAGTATGGTAGATGCAAGTTGTGAATATCACTTTTCATTTTACATTTGAAACACAAACCATAAATAGCAATATAACATAGGGGTTATCTGCAAAGTTCACATTCATGGCAGGTTTTAATTATAAAAGCTACAGGGGCGTAGTTACAGGAATCACCCTAAATTAACTTAGCTTCATTAACCAGAAGCACGGCGTATTCGAATACCCTTAATACCACTCTGCAGAGGTGCTCAGCTTTACCCACAAGATATCATCGACCGTTAGTGCCATGCGCAAACAACATGCAACTTTAATGCATGTGGTCGGGCGGGATAATCATAGCATTTCGTTGAACTTCCCTTCTTTAGCTCCTACCCAATAGGTTACTTGGGTCCACAATCTCCAGGACCCACTGGCCAAAACGGGAGACGCGATCTGGGTAAACTGTGGACACCTACTGTTGCGTGAACCGGCGAGTGGCCTCTCCATTCCCATTCCGCCCTGGTCGCTACGCGATCCATGGCCTACCAGCACATGGTAGCTACTTCCTATAGGTATTAAAAAGGGAAGTACAATGTACTAAGCTATGTTGGACCAAGTCAACAGAGTTGACCGGCCCAACTTGTGGTTGAGCGAGATCTGAAGTTGTTTACCTTGCCCAAGACATCGGTCCTTAAATGCCAAAGACTCAGCCCAATGACATACCACAAACCATTGGTACCCACTGTATCACCACCATACCACAATCTGGCTTCGTCATCGGTTGGGGGTTGGGTCAGCAGCCACCTTCCGTGGTCCGCCCAACGCTGTCCCCCAAACCGTAGCAATTTTTGAAAATCAACCAAGCCATCTCTCGGGGATTTTAAGCAAGTTTACTAAAGGTGAAATTATATTAACTGCTAATCTACGATGGTTTAATATTTTTATAGCCTAAGGTTACAAAGGAATTTAAGACATAACAACAGGTTAATCATTGGATTGTATCTAATCATGTCATTCGAAACTACCATATTTTCTAGTTTCGTAAAATATTAAAATAATGCAATACAACAATATATACATACTATTGTAACAGAACTAGGTTCAACATGTTCAAGGAGTGTGACTTGCCTTGCGGATTTGAAGGTTCGCCTAAGGAGAAAGTGTCGACGTCGTGTCTGGTTCCGAACGGCTCCTGCTTTAGGTACGGCTACAACGTCTGCTCCTGCTCCGAGATTTGTGCTAATGGTTGCTCTGACGTCAGATCTAGCGCGAGAAAACACAACAATAAATAAACGAATAAAACAAAACAAAGGAAGAAAAACGAAACAGAAATTAGAGAGAAAATGGCCGGAATAGGGGTCAAGGGCATTTTGGGAATTTTTTGGACTTGATATGGCGAAACGGAGATCATTTTTGGACTCAGCGGCTCGAATTGGTCAAGAATATGTATTTTTGGCTATTTTCGTATTTTTGGGAATTTTTGGGATTTTCCTGGATTTTTAAATCAATTTTCAGATTTTAAATTCGGATTAACCCGAAAAAGAAATAAAATCCAAAACAGCTGCACAAGGCCACAATTCGCCCTGCGCCAAGGTCGGCCGGGCGTGACACGCTGCCCACCGAGGCGCTGCCCAAAACACTATCTCAAGGAGGGTGGAAGCTGCCGCCAGTGGGGCCCGACGTCGATGAGATGAGGGCGCTACGACTACCGGGGACCACAGATGAGAGAGGGAGCGAGGGGCGAAGCGGTGGCGGCGGAGCAATGGCCAGACGTGGGGGAAGACGAAGGTGAAAACGGCAAACGGCGGCGCGGGAGGAGGGGTGGGTGGGCGGAGGAGCAAGAGGAGCTTACGGCGAATTCGATGGCGGGTGAAAATGGCCGGGAGAGAAAGGGAGGCGGCGGGACGGCGTGCGGGCACCGGAGAGGGAGAAGAAGCTCGTGGAGCGGGCGAAGCAGCGCGTCGCGCGGAGGAAGAAGTGGGGAAAATAGAAGAGGAGAGTGTGGGGAAGAAGATGAGCTGCTCACCGGCTCGGGGCGAGGAGAAATGAGGGATTGCGAGCGGCTTTTATAGGTTCGCCGGAGGGAAGAGAGAAGGAGAGGGGGCACGGCGGCGGCGGGCGCGGGGAGGCGCAACCAGCGTGCGGCGCGTCGGTGCGAACGCAGGCGGAGGGAAAGGAGGTAGAGGGAGGCGCTAGGGCGGCATTTGGGCGTCTTGGCGCACAAGATGTCGCGGGATCCGGAAGCGCGGCGACGGGCTTTCTTTGAAATTTGGATCGGACGATCTGGGCTGTGGTCTTGCAAGGGGAAGAGTTGGGCCGGGCGAACAGGCCGAAGGCCGGAGAAAAATTCGGGCCGAAGGAAAATTTTGGGCCAAGGGCAAAAACGGCAGTTTCCGGATTTGGTAAGTGCCAAAAATGATAAGCTTACCCAAAATGGAAAGGAATCTGAAAGGAGCTCAAAATAAATCCAAATAAATTCGAATAAAATCAAATAAAATTCCAAATAAATAAATAAAGTAGAATTTTGAAATTTTGGGGTGTTTCACAAAGGACACGCCTCAATGTCAGACTCGATTCAGGTACAGGCGTACAGTACAACTCGACCGTTGGATGCGAACAACTGATACTCCACCGAATAATCGTGATACTTTTGAAGCTCCGGCCGAGTTTCGCATGATGTATAAATTGGGAAACTGACACATGTCCAAATGGATAGGTATGTGGATGTGCTTCTTATTCACCCAGGTTTAAGTTCTAGATTTGACGTTGGTACAAATTTAGAAGCTGATATATGATCAAATGGCTAGTTACGCGGGTGTGCGTCTAGTCCTGCAGGGCTGAAGTTCTGGATTTGATGCTGGTGTTCATCAATATTAGGAGTACACGAATATGCGCATTTAAGTGAAAGAGCGTGTGCCTGCGTTCCATAAGGCCTTCGATCTTCGGGATCTATTCATCATTTATTTACTGGGTGGGTGAAGCAGGGAGGGTCAGCCCAAGTTTCTGTATTACTAACAGGTGTAGCCGGAATTTGCTGGGCCTTATGGCTAACTAGAAATGATGCTGTTTTTGACAAGCGTATACCTAAATCTTTCTTGCAGGTATTGTTCAGAGGAACACACTGGCTTCGAACTTGGGCCAAATTACAGCGGTGTGACGTCATCAAAGCGAGTCTTCAAGATGTTTGTCGCCGTATGGAGACTGTGGCATTGGAGATTTTTGCTTCGTTTGGTTGGCCTTTTGTGTCTAGAATTGGTTATTCTGTTGGATGATTTGGTTCGCTTGTCGTAATGGTGTTTTGAGTTGCAGGCTGTAATAAGTTTGATCTGATTCTCTCCTGGAGGGATAAAGCCGGAATTTTGTATTCCATTCTCTAAAAAAAGATAAATTTGTAGCATATGTTGGAGACGTTCATACATGTGTCTGTGTGTGGTTTGAGTATAATTTGTGTTAAGTGTGTACATCTACCTTGAACTCTTACAAAAATAAGTATAAATTGAAAAATATCATACATCGTACGGATAATAGATAGAGCCTAGTGCCACGTGCCAACTACGTAGTAGATGGAAATTGCCTACTCAAGTGACCTCGGTAATATAGGAATATTGCCCAAATCTTTTTCGTTGCGTCTTAGCAACAACAATTGCATGATGTACTGTAAGATGAGGCACGCTCATACACCTTCATTCTTCACGTGTAGTTTTACGACTTGCTATACATTGATATAGTTTTTACCCAAATTTTACCCATGAAAATCCCACGAAAAGCACAACAAAAATGATGCTCTGAGCTATGTTCACACTTATTTATGCAATTATTTACACACACATATATATATACTAGTTCAATGCCCGTGCGTTGCTACGAAACATAAAATCAATTTGTTCTTCTTACATGCTGATGTAATATAATAGTGGAAATCTGGACAAGCACTCCATCCAGCTCGTAGAAGCAAATTTCCTGCATCCGCCGCAACCAGTGATGACTCTTATCGCTTTTAACAAAGCGCAGGACAACTCAGATGCTGGGCAACGTCGTTACATCACGAGTTTGCATCGCTAACGCATCAACTTGCACGATTTGCAAATCCAATGGAAAAATTGAAACAACCCAGCTGTTGTCCGGACATCATTCTGAAGTAGCACTGATGCTCCAGGCGGCATTCAAAAATTTTGTAGTAGAGCAAAGACCAGCAAAACACATAATTCAGGGTGCATTGGTTTACATAAGTTGGCAAGACCACGGAAATCACATTGTTTGTTTACAAAAGTGAAATAGAGCGGCCAACAACAAACCAAATGAATCGGATGTGATTTTCCATCTCCAAATGAATCGGATGTGATTTTCCATCTAGGGTACAAAATGGAACTAATCATCTTTGCAGGCGGTAGCAACTGTTAGCTTCAAACGTAATAACTTTGCCAAGGAAACCATCACACGCCATCGATTCTCACATTTAAGATTACCAAGATCAATCGCAACTTCTCACCTCATTAACAAGTCTCCTCCGACAATATTATCAACTAATTTCGATAACACTTGAGTCATGTAATGTGCATCTTTTCTTTTTGGCATGAGCAAGAATGATCAAGCAGCAACTCAAGCTTCACGTTGTTCTTCCAACTGCAATGATCAATGGTCAATGTAACATTGTCGTGACCAAGGAGTATCTCGCATGACGGTGACTACGGATGAAAACGGAACAAAAGCGGTCGGTAAATAGTCGTTATATTTCCATTTCCACATTTTTACCCGTAACGGAAACAAAATCGGAATCACAATATAAACAAATAGCAGGTGACGAATAGGAGGTAGTTCTTTATGTTTCAGCTCGAATATGGAAACAAATAGCAAGGTTGATTTAGCAAAAAAAATACAAAGATCTAAACTACTATTTTCCATGTCACAATATAAATACTTGTAGGGAAAAAATGTACCTCCAAAGACTTCTTTCTCTAAGCGCTCCTTTAATTGTAGAAATGATTATGAGTTCCCGTAAATCTGTCCAGAATAAAGGTTTGTAGATGTCGAATCTGTATTGACTAAATCTAATTAGCATTTCAGTTTGCACAAAGTGAGACCTCCAATATTTTTGTACTCAAATCATATGTTCGTGTGCATATATATTTCGCTATGTTCAATAATGTGAGTAGACATGACAGGAAGAAACTTTGTTTTCATTTTGGTAGCTTCTGCAAGTAATCTAGTTAATGGATGAATTGGCAAGCATGCCACAAGAGAATTCAAATATATAAGTACCTAGCTAGATACCAGAACAAGCATTTTGTGTCAACCTTTATTTTCAATTCCTTTTCTTGGCATCTGTGGAGCAGTGACTAATAGGAGGTAGTTCTTTATGTTTCCATTCGTAAAAAAAGCATCTGTCGCAGGTGGATAGGGAAAAATATGGCAAAATTGCATGTGAGCCTAATGCCTATGGTAAAACTTCACTTCTGGCTCCAATTGGTATGACAAAAGGACGAACTATCCAGTGGGCTTCAGTAAAATAAATGCATCGAAATTCAAGATAATAACAGAAAGAACCAGAGATTCCTACATATCCTAATCCTCTTTGAGACAAGCGGAAGACATGCACATAAAAGAAACGATTCCTATCAAATAACGATTACTACCGTTATCTCTACGGAGAGCACCACCTAGAAAATCCAGTTGCAATCATCCATGAATGCGACACAAAGAAATATCGCAGAGAAGAAAGGTCGCGCAATTAATCATCCACCAATCAATCGGATCAATAGGGAAGGACTTAATTTACCACAAGACGATCTCGATTGCATCCAAGAAATGTAATCGATAAATGTATTAGTAAAAGAGGACTGTAGTTTTCTTTTCAATGGAGTCTATTTTGTCTTATTGAAAAAACACTTACTTTGAAGTGCATGTTGTGTAGGAAGATCTGGAGCGAATGCTAGTTTCGTGTATTGTGTAGTTTCCACACGACCTGTTTTTAAAAGCAACAAATTATGAGTACCTTTTCTTTAATAGTATTTATTATTTTGTAGGTTAATGATTAGTTACCGTATCTGTTGTCTTTTTTTAGCATGGTTGCTACAAGCACATGGTTTTTTGCCTTAGCCTTTGACCAACTGAGCATATGTTGGGTTAAATGCTCATCCCATACTTGAACAACTAACAGGTTAAACCTGCAATTAAACATAAGCAATATTTTAAATGTTATGCGCCGATTAGTTTTAATCAAACCATACTTTTTAAAACATACTATAGATTTACCTTGTGTCTAGAAGAGTGACCTCTCTGTTCGGTATACGACGTGGAAAAGTTTTGTAGTACTCAACATCACCAAAATGAACTACTACTCCAACTACATCTGTATAAAAGATTGTATGTTTAAATTTTGCCATGAAAATATCATTTGATATTTTATTTGCTAACAAGAAATTTTGAACCATACCTACAAATGTTTTGTTCGGGCGTCCATAAACATCTTCAAATAACATGAAATGCTTTGGGTAGAGAAGAAAATCAACTACTACCGTAGAAGGTTCAACTGCTGCGCGGTTCGTTAACAAGCACTCATAAGAGTTTGGATGTTCAAACTCAACTTCTCATGATTAGGTTGGAATTGCACACGATGAATGATATACTTGTGGCCTTCATTGAGTGCTAAGTTAAATCTATGGACATTTCTCTCCCTGACAATAGCTTCTATTTTGGAACCCTTTTAAGTTTAAAATAAATGATGTTAGTTAGCAGATAAAATAATTTTTTATGGATTGAATTACTGTTGAACTTACAGTCTCATCTATTAAGATAAATCGAAGCAACTCGCCGTTATCTTCAATCGGAAATTTAACATCTACTAACACACAAATGCTCCAAGACCTGTATATGTCCCCGAATTCAATGTTGTCGAACTCCTTGAATCTAAAAAAAACTTATTTAAACATTTAATCTACTTTTAATTATATGGAAGAAATAGTCAAGTAAAACTCACATAGGCACCAGAGGGCTTTCAGGAAACAACGCGTACATTCTCTTTCGTGATGCATTAATTGGTGCCATCGAACTGACATAGACATTCAGATGTTACAAAATACTAAAAAATATTTTTTAATGGTGACAGGAGCATTTTCCACGTTCAGTAATTCACATTGTAAGTACAGTTTATCCATTCAGTTGAAGATGAGGGACATAACATATATTGAGAGCAAATGTAAAAAGGAAAAGGAAATCCTGAGTGTACCAAAAGTAGTAGACACACACTTATTGATGAGGCAAACATAATCGCATTCAACATTAATTAGCTTGACTGGATTTCCTTTCAAACATAATTAGCTTGAGGGAAATGCTCATTTTGCCCTGTCTTTCTGATTATCATCGGTTACATCGTTCATATGACTAATGTGCGTTGGTATCTAGTGCTTGCAAGTATTTGTACATTGGGGTGTTAAATTTTGAGTAGGTTGTGATTACAATATTGCAAATGATGTTCCTTATCTTCAATCGGGAATTGGGAAATGTGTAGGCATTTGATCTTTTCTCATCCTAAGTGCATCTTTTTGGGATTTTTTTGTTGAAGGCGGTGTATGAAAGTGATATAATGGGACAAATTATTGTCTCAAGTCATCATTACTGCAGTTCTCCCATCCCCGATTATCGGGAGAAATAGAAGCCTTTAGAGTAATTAGCTAGAAGCCTTTAGAATTTTTACAGTGACTTACCACAGCTTGGAGTAATCATACAGGCAATGATTTTGTACAGTTGGTTAATTTGTCCTTAATTTAGAATTTTTAAAACAAAATGTGCTCTGTTATTGTCTATATGTGTTTCTTGACTTGACTCATCAACCAGAAAACAATTCTGGATTCTAGAAATTGGAAATGCATTAGGCTGGGATTGGATTTTGGCCCCCAGATGTGGTCCTACTGTTTTTTTATTTCTTCTTTCCCTGAATAATTCTTTTTTGAACATGGGTGGTTAATTTGTCCTTAATTTACAATTTTCAAAACAAAATGTGCTCTATTATTGTCTATATGTGTTTCTTGACTTGACTTATCAACGAGAAAACAATTCAAGGTTTTAGAGAACTTTAGATGAGAACTTTAAATTGGAAATGCATTCAGGGTTATAGACTGAGATGAGAGAACTTTAGATGAGAGAGATTCATTACTCTTGTTTGATTGTTAATTGATACACATACATTGCTATCTCCCTTTAATGAGGATGAATTGACTTACCCTTAATAAGCTCGAGCAAGCAAACACGCATGTAATCAGTAACACTGTGCAAGGCAAGAGAAGATGCGGTCCAAGGAACAAAGGAACACCGAGGAGGAACAAAGTTGGCTAAGAGCCTAAATAACTATACATGCCCAATCGAGCTACGAAAGCAAGCTGTAAGATGTGAATAACATCAAAATGACATATAGTTTTATCCAAATGATCACAACTCAAGGAAAGGCATGCCTCAGGTGCTAGCTGCAAACTCGCTAGGTCGCAACACATGTGGTATTGTAATGTTGCTCTTGGCTAGTGCCATTGGAGCGATCAACGCCAACGAAAGCACGATCTGAACTCTTTAGATTTTGAAAATGCGGTGCTTCCTAAAGGTCAATGGATAGATTGGATTGGCCTCAAGACTAATTTTTCTTTCTGTATAATTTTTTTTGAACATGGATGTCCGTAACGCATGGTTTGAAGGGGCTTAGGTATTGGCGGGGGATAGGTTATAGACTAAGATGAGAGAACTTTACATGAGAGAGAATTTATATGCGAGCAATGCTGCTCACACTATCGATTTGGCTAAACACAATCATAAAAACATAATAACATAGAAGAACAAAAAACATTTATACATACAAAGATACAAAGTTCAATTTCAGAAAGTAGAGGTTTCGTAAGGCTAAAAAATGACATACTTAGCCTAGGAGTCTAAAGTACCATGCATTTGTATCCATACCATGTAAAAGGAATGCTATCCATACCATGTAAAAAACAGATATACTTAGCCTAGGAGATTAAAGTATCAAGATTGGTAGGAAAGCTATTAATCCGAACTTAATATGGAAAGCATCAACTCCTAACACATCATCTTCTAAGGAACGCAGAAAAAATGGAAAGATAAAAGAACTAACTCGAACTGTTCTTCGAGATGTCGAGAATGTTTCGATCAAGCGAGACTGTGGTTGGTGTTCAGTGATTTATTCCCACTTGAAAGTGACACAATTTTTTGATAAGACTGTCGAATAAACAATAAGACAATTAGCAAATAAACTTACTTCAAGCATAAAATAAGCTACTTTGATTTTACTGAACTAATACAAAGTATTGATCATAACCAATAAAAAAAGGGAAAACAACCATTTTAACAATGCAATCAAACCAATAGTACTGGGATCTATCACACTGAGACAACTAATACAGAATCTGGGTTTTGATTTCTTGGCATTGGTTGGGCACCTACAGGTTATAGTGCCGAATATGTAAACATCTTATTTCCTTTCAAGTGGTAAAGAAGTATTAACAGGATAGTAAAGAAGCAAATCAAGTGGTAAAGAAGCAAATCACGTGGTAAAGAAGTATTAACAGGATAGTAGTAACTTACAATTTCCAATTTAGAAACAGAACCAATGATTGCAATTACAAATCAAGGGCTTGTTACCAATTCATATATTGAGCCTATTTTGTATTATCAAGGGCTCATTTCTGCATTTGCAGTAATAGAATATTTGTGTGGTGGAACAACATCAAAAAAATAGAATAGGACAAATAACAAATTAGTCTCTGTTGTTTTCTATATCCCAGAAACAATGCCATCCATTACGAAAAGAACCTAATAATTTTGCCATCCATACGAAATGAAAAATAAAATTTGTAAATGAAACATAAAGGCATCCATTACAATTTCGCTACTAATCTTATCACCTAATAATTTTGCCATCCATTACAATACAATACATGAAAACAAAAAACAAGCCCTTTGAGGAATTAAGAATTAAGCACAAGACTGTGGTTGGTGTTCGATGATTTATTCCCACTTGAAAGTGACACAATTTTTGATAAGGCATCGACTAAACAATAAGACAATTAGCAAATAAACTTACTTCAAGCATAAAATAAGCTGCTTTGATTTTACTGAACTAATACAAAGTATTGATCATAACCAATAAAAAAGGGAAAACAACCATTTTAACAATGCAATCAAAACAATAGTCTTGGGATCTATCACATCGAGACAACTAATACTGTAATCTGGTTTTGATTTCTTGGCATTGGTTGGGCACCTACAAAGTTATAGTGCGAATATGTAAACATCTTATTTCCTTTCAAGTGGTAAAGAAGTATTAACAGGATAGTAAAGAAGCAAATCAAGTGGTAAAGAAGTATTAACAGGATAGTAGTAACTTACAATTACAAATCAAGGGCTTGTTACCAATTCATATATTGAGCCTATTTTGTATTATCAAGGGCTCGTTTCAGATTTGCATAATAGAATATTTGTGTGGTGGAACAAAGATCAAAAAATAGATCGATTAACAAGAATCCAACAACACAGACTCAAATTCTTTAACTCAAAGTCAAGAGATAAAAGAACACCGAATCTGCAGATATGGTTGCTTATAACAAATGCGGATTATAAGTCTCCATTCTCTATATGGTTACCAATGCTAAAATTGAAAACAAATGACTTTTTAATTGAACCAATTCACAATTGTCCCCATTCAAAAAGTAAAAGATGAGATAGAAATCCATGGGCTGATCATATAGAGGGGGAGAAAGAGAGGATAGAGGCTGCCATCCACATTATGGCCAACATACCGTAAAAACTGAATATGGGATTGCTATTGCTGGAATCAATGCTTAACAAAATACACTTGCAACCGCAAAAGTACATGTACAAAGCTTCCATACTTCCTAAAATGAACGTGGTTCAACTTGAGTGTTTGGAATACGTAAATATGCCCATTTGTCCTACACAATTAAGCTGTGTATTTTCCTGTGGGTATGTGTTGAGCTCCGCACCCATGTTTCTAAGAATCTTCTTTATTTCACTATTCACTTCTACCAGCCTTAGCAAGACAATTACAACAAATGAAGAGATTATTCCAATTCATAGTTGTAATGATCTAAGTGCACAACTCATCCTGTAGAAGAATTTCCACATCGCATTCTCCAAAATCACGTGGAGTTCACTTAGTGCATTGTAATTGGCAAAATGGCAAATTGTAGCAGAATTTTGGTTTCTTTAGTAGCGAATTTTTTATCACTTGGTTTGGTTTCTTTAGTAGCGAATTCTTGAGAAAGCGGTGGGGAGCTATTTCTATGCAAAGGTGGGGAGCCGACATTTGTTACTTTTTGGCGTAAAAATAGAATACCGTGAACAAATTGGTGAAAGGGTCTGAATCGACTATTTATCATGTGTGTGCATTCTGTGGATCATTTTTGAGAAGGCAATGGGGAGCTAAGCAGACATGTTTATTGCAGGTTTAGGTAATATATTTTTTCAATAATCTTATCGGCTAGGTAATATATTCATCCCAAAGTCCCAACTAAAACCATGAATTTCAGCTAACCCACAAAAAACTCTCAACATGGCATGCACCATATTCCTCCAGAAAGCATAGACAAGGTTAACAGAAAAAACTCACAAGTTACCTAGAATGATTCCACGGGCACGTCGGTAGTAAGAGTTAGTGATTGTCCTGAACCTTTCTCGCCAATGCAAACAACGAAAGCAGAGGTGCTCAAGTACTTGAAATCTTAGGAACTCCACTACATGAAAGGACACAACACAAGACATGAGGCCATAATGAACTAACATGAGGCCATAATGGAAGTGTTCTTATTTGAGAAGATCAGAACTCATAAGCACAAAAATTTATCACCTATCAATATTTGGCCCCGTGACTTCTATTAATTAGCATCATATCACATTGGATTTGTGTGCAATTTAATATATACTATGGTAGCAAAAAACTCAATCTAATACCTGTATATGCAATAAATTAAGTAGCACAAGAGGAAATAGGGAATCCTCACGACTTCAAAGCAGACCGAGTGATTAGGAATCAAAATCTTGCATGAAAAATTACAAGAACATTAAAAAGATGATTACACGCAGAAACATAAATGGAAGGAACAAGTTTCATGTTTTAGCGATTCACTTTATTAACATATTTGTGACTTTGCATGCTTCCAGAGATGGAACATAGTTTTGCAAATGACCTCACATCTTAATTGCATTCATAGGTCTTTCATCGCACAAACAACATCATCGCGAGAAAATACAACTAAAAGCTAAAAAAGCAAAGAAGATTTCTTCAGGTGCCAAAAGGGTGACCAAAATTGACATAATCTCTTTCCGGTACTACACACATGTTTTATTTATTCATTTTGTCATGCATTTTTTGCAATCTTTGCTTAGCTAGACATTGCATCGCTATCTCGTATGATGCCAGATTGGTTTGTGTTGTGACCAAAATTGACATAATCTCTTTCCGGTACTACACACATGTTTTATTTATTCATTTTGTCATGCATTTTTTGCAATCTTTGCTTAGCTAGACATGGCATCGCTATCTCGTATGATGCCGATTGTGTTCATCGAGTAAGAGTCAAGATTGACACAAATGGATAATACATTTTTTTCTTAATCAACTTATGCAGAAACTCCATGCAAATGATGGTAACTTGATACACAAACAGAGGACACAGCGTGTTTGGCCCTCCGCTTCAACGTGATACATTGATATGTTTTAGGCCCTACTATTGCATAGCACATATGACCAAACTACTAAAAGCCATCGAAAATATACCAACAAACAAATGAAGATATTATACCAAAGATATTCGGTTGTCCAATTTTTTTCCAATTCTATTGTTACAAAAAACGATTCGTAGGGATTGAATTACCGTTGGGCTTACTGTGCAGATGCAGTGCTTGCTCTTGCTTTAATCAACAAAATGTATAAGGGGAACCGTGAGGATTCCAAGGATGCAACCACCAAAACCCGAGATGTCAAACAAGAACCAATCGAAACATTTCAAGCGTTAGAACTCGGTGAAGATCACGACAAACACAAGCGGAATGGAGACGGATGCCTCACGTGACCGTCGAACTCCTCGCACTGACCACTGTTGTCGCCGCCGCCGTGACTCCCAACCGCAGTAAGAAACAGATGAACTCACGCTCACCACTCCACACAAGACCGGATGCATAAAAGGAAAAGAAGCAATCGGAAGAGAATGCACGGGTTAAATAGCAATAGAAGGAGAATCTATAAAACGAAAAGAGGCCAGAGTAAACTCATCTCCACGCGAAAAGATCGGAGAAGATCGCAACAGATCGGAACAGATTGGATGCGGCGCGAGGGAGATTGGGGGCGTTCAGGGCTGCGACGCAGGCGATTTGGTGAGCCGCGCGTGTGGGGTTTGGAGTTTGAGGGGGCGGCGCGGAGGGTGGAACGCGCGCGTGGGCGGCGTGGAGCGTGGATCATGGCGCGGCGGAGACCAGCGACGATCGCGGAGAGAGGCGTGTTGCAGGGATTTGCGCGAAGACCCAGAGACGATCGCACGTGTTAGGGTTTGGGGTCTCGCTGTGATTTGCGCCGCGTGTTCGTGATTTGCGCGCTTAGGGTCAGTGAGTGGGTGCTGCATCACGCCACCAATACTTATATATATATATATATATATATATATATATATATATATATATATATATATATATTTCATATCAACACATTTTACATGAAAATAAAAAAGAAAAATAGGAGAAAATAGCGAAAAATGGCATGGACCCACCGGTGGGCCAGTCGGCCTAATCCTATGCTGGCTGATTAACTAGATAGCACTACCTCAGGCATGGGCCAAATGGGCCCACCAGCCAGGCAAGACCGCTAGGCCAGTCGACCTAAGTCCCCCACTACCTCTTGGCCAAGGCAAGACCTAGGCCGAGGCCAGGTTGGGCTGCCAAGCCCACTAAGCTAGCAGGTCCAGACATCTCGACCCAAGCTGCTACCACCTTGAGCTAGGTCAAGTGTGACTTTGTGGCTTGGCCAAGTCATTCCTCTAGGTGGTGTGCGCATGTGGATTCAGCTTCATGCCATCCTCGTGCCCTCTCGACCATCCATGTCCATATCGATCTGCCCATCACAGCTCCCTGGAAACCACATGTCCTCCACTCCACCGGCTTGAAGAGGCACATGCATACACCCCACCTGACTGGCCAGGCCAACTAACCTTGGCCGATCAACCAAGGCACCGACTAATATAAAAGGGGCAATCACCTACATCATCAACACTTCACTTCATCACTCTAGTATAAGTTCCATGGTAGTATGGCAACCTCAGAGTCGCTAGTAGTTTGACAGGGAAGTAGGAGAAGAGTCGGCATGAACACTAATGGTTTTAGAGTCATCTTCTTTGGTACTTCTGTATGTGCTGAACTTCATGTACCTACTTAACCTTTTAAGTGTGACTATTATATACATAAAGTGCTGTTTTTATACCATATCTTGTTACCTCATATGCGGATTAACATAGGACCTGCCTCAGTAGTAACCCGCATGACTTGTAGAAGTAAATGCCGAGCTACTCTTAGACCCAAGACATAGCACCTTCTTTGTATAGTATGCCTATTATGTGATACTAATGGCTATACACACTACAAGCTTTATTATTAACGCATAATCTTGATTCGCCGCTTTTAATCATATGTATGCCGAGCTTATATTTTTATAGTTTCACATGACTATAATGTGTCATCCACAGATCCTCTACGACAAGTTCAACTACATCGTTGAGAGTTAGATCAAGTTGATGACAACACTTAGTCTGGCTTCCGTGAAAATGGTTATTAGTATTTTGCATTTCAATTCGGTAGTTCGGTATCAATATACTAGGCTTATCCAAGGCATAGGCCACAATTAAGAACCATCGACTCACTCATACTCCTACCAACTACAGATTCCGAATAGCTATCTACTGGCAGAACTTATCTATATTGATGCCACTATTATATTCTTATTCTCTCGTTCCGAAAAGATTGGACAATATTTAAACAGTTAAATTTATATCTCTAAACCAGTAGCTTTTCTAAGAAAAATACAATATATATCCTGAAATACTCATGGTGAAATGCTAGGACGAGTTCCGTGCTTTTGCGGATATTCATTTTTGTATAGCATAGAAATCGCCAGCACTGTACTGTAACATATTCAATGTAAAATGTTCTTGGTACCATAAGGGATTCAGGGTTCAGGATGCTTCTGATTCGACAACCCAGCGCACCATCACCATGTATTACTATAAGCATGGCGTAGTTCTAATTCTCACGGCATCATAAACATATTTACACGTAGACATTAAGAAAGAAAGAAAGAAAAATCAACAATATTTACAACTGGGAACACTTTGGGCCTCCTCCCCCAATTTGTATGAACGATCATTTCTGGGCATCTGATCCAGCATAGGATGCTGGGTTTGGCTTGAATTCCTTCTCGAGCTCTTCAATGACAGGCTCCACTGCAGCGTCAATCTGGTCACTGACCTCTTGATCAATCTGTAATGGTGAGCTGGGACGTTTCATAACCAAGGAACCAGGAATGTAGACATGAAAAAAAATAACAGGATGAAAGCAAACTAAAGATTTTTTAAATAATTTTATAAAAATAATACTACAAAAAATTACAAAAATACACCTTTGTCGCAAATGAAATGGCGTCTGTTTTATCGCTAATTGAATTGGCCCACAGATTGTTTTGTTGTGAATTCATTCAGTCGACAGGTTGATTTAACTCATAGGAGGAGTATTTTTGTAAAAAAAAAGTCAAGGGTATTTTTGTAAAAATATTTAAATAATGTATTATTTTTTAAAAAATCGCAAAATAAATGTATTTATCTAGAATCTAGATGCAATGCATACTGTACAAGTAAGCTGGACGCAGGACGACTGTACAAAATTAGAAATGAAGCCACCAAAGCCTGATTGCAGACAAACCATGCATGGCGCCACTCTTTTTCTCACTAAACAAGTAAACGCATGTTTTCCCCAGCCCCAAGTCATATATTTCGTAGTATACAGAACTCCTGAAAATTATTGAATCTGCCGTAAGTTCCTTACAAGCAACAACTAACCTAAAGTCAGGGGCTACTACTCTGAATTGGTCGCAGTTGTGTTGTATATGTTATATCTATGAGTGACCTTTACTAACACTAGCCGAATACCACTACTTTGCTAGGGATAAAAATAATATTAACTAGCATATTAAGCTGTTCTTTTTAGACTTAACTTATGTCATACTCTCGGCTCTGCCGTAATGCCTGATCGAGCTTCGTACCAGTCCATACTGTGGCTTTGCTGTCGAACTTGGTTTACACTACGCCCTTAACTTCACCATTGTTTACATGGCACCTCCACCGCATACCAAGGAAGTGAAAGAAGGTTGTTTGGATAGGTATCGCATTTTTAGTAGCTAATTTATTTGTTATAGGGTAATTTTTTTTGTTTTTTGTTAAAGATTATTTAGAGGTGGAAGAGGGATTTGAGAAGAGGTTGATGGATATTGAAAAGGTGAAAAAGGCATCATTCACCACCACTAGTTTTTTTAAAATGTATAATAGATTAAATGAGAAAGAACGTCTAATCATGAATAAGTGCATACATAATATTCTCATTTACGCTGATATATACCATGGAAACAAGTATATTATCAACTAGAGTACGGGTAATGCATCACGGACCTTCTTAATGATGGCTTCAACCTTATGTGCATCATTATCCACTTCCTCAGCAATGTACTCAACCTCCTCAGCCACCTTTTGCAGGGATCCATTCTCCGGTAGGGAATTGGCCACATTAGCAGCTAGCTTCTCTGTCACCTCGGAAGCGTGCTCCACAGCCTCCAAAGCAGTTTCCACGTTTTCTATCGCCTCGCCTAACATAATAAATTAACAACCCATTCATTGCAATAAGAACGGTATTGATCCAAATTTTTAAGGAAAAAAAGGATTTACTGGGCCAACAAGGCCCATCAGGCCGAGCAAGCCCCAGTCACGGAAGCTAAAAGTAAAAGATCATGCAGCTAAGGGCCTGTTTGGTAGAACTCCAGATTCCAGCTTCTCTTGAAATCTGAAATTTGTAAGTTAAAATAAAGTGAATTAAGTTTATATTTTTGATCTAAAATATAAACAAAATGATCTATCTAAATACTCTTAATGTACTCACAGCTTCAGCTTCACAAATCTAGAGAAGCTAGAATTTTCAACTTCACCAGATTCACGAATCTGGAGAAGCTGAATCCCTGCCAAACACGCCCTAATGCTGCGTGCCCTAGCTCCAGACGCGTGCAAGAGAGAGCGAGCGGCGGTGACCATGTCGCAGGCACGGATCCTCCGCATGCAACAACGACCAAGCCCTCTGACGGTAGTTGCTCCCTCTCTGGCTCCTATCGTGCTCTATTTAACCTAGGTCTCTGTACCTTCTCAACACACAGAGGAGCGACGTGATTTTTCCCATTTTCCCGATCTCCAATCCACCTCTAGTTTTCTTCTTCTCTCACGATACTCTGGCTAGCTCTTGGCTACCCAACTCTCTTGTGATTTTCCTAGCTCCGATCTATCTTCAAGTACCCGTGGTTGCAGCGTTTCGCATGCAACTAGGGGTGGAAATCGAGCCAAGTCCTCATTTTTTCGAGCTTTTTTCGAAATTGGCACAATTTGATTTAATATTATTTTATTTATAATTTGAAAGTATTTTTAGAATTGAGCTAACGAGCCGAGCTGAACCAGAGCAAAATCCAATTTCATTCGAAATTAACTTATTTCAATGTTTATCCAATGAACGAGTGTAATTAAAGCAATTTTGAACTAAGCCAACGAGCCCTACTAATGAGCTTTTTTTTTCTAGCCCTACATGTAACTCATGGTGAATCGAAGACGGAGAAGACAACTAGGGACTCGAGGCACATCGTGGGCGACGGGGTGCCTCTGGTGCTCTCGATTGCTGAACCTCTGTGTTGATCGTATTTGGTTGTGCGGTTGGTCCGGCTGTGTGCTGGTTGTGGTGCGGTGATTTGTTGCCTCTTTCTGTGGAGTGAGCCCTTCATGGATTGCTATTCTTGGTTGACGGTGGTCTCTTCTCCGGCCAAGATGAGAAGTTTGTGGCTTTGTATGGCTTTGGTTACATTTCAGGACCGCTCATGAATTGCCTCACTTGGTGGTCAACGACATTGTATTTTGGAAAGCTTCACTGGTGATCTGTGGCAGTACAACGGCAATATTATTTTTTTGGAACATCGTCTTTGACAAGCATTTCACTGACTTTGTATTGGTGCTCTGTGAGTATTTTTGTTTCGCTGTTGTTTTATTTAAATTGTGCAAATGGGTTGGATGATTCTATGTCTTGGGGACCTTGCATGATGTGGTGACTGATGCTCACTGAGGATTTGGTTTCGAGAGACTATCTGTAACAATATAGCAGTTTACTGTTTTAGAAAATTGAGATTACTTCATTTGAATTGATTACTTGCCTAGTTAATTAATTTGATCATAATAATATATTTGGCATGTTTTGTATTCAGTTTAGCGTAGCTGTTTCTATTTATTAACCTGATCGGTACTACTATTGTTTTGTTAATAGCAATATTCTATTGTTATCTTGATCAGTAGAAATGCTATGCTATCTTTGGTGAGGTATCCAGTACACATGAACCGTTGTGCTAAATTATACTAGTATTAAAGTAAATTAATTCACGGTAAATTTAAATTCTAAAATTATTAAGATTGTTAGTGGGCTTATCACAAATTAGTCAATAATAGTGTTCTTAATGGCAACGAGGTTTGTTAATTCAGGCAACCCGACATCTAAGGGCAAAATTTTAACAACTTGAGCTATGTTGCTAATTGTTATTCACTTTTATTGTCGGTTGCCATGGTTGAAAGTTTAGTGTACATGAGTAGTATTTATGCTCTGGTTTTTATCCTTAATATGCTCTGATACTATTTATTTTATATGGCAATAACGTTCTCTATTTAATAATTAAGTTTGGATTTAAAGTAACGAGAAAATTGGTAATATCTTATTTTATCAGTAACCAGTAAGCAACTCATGGACTTCGGAGATGATTAACGCCGGTGTCGTTTGCAAAATTAGCAATGCTATATTATCGATATAAAGGAAATCAATATTAGATTGCGTATGTATATAACGTATGTACCTTCGACCTTCCTGACCCTCTTGTAGAATGGCACGGCCGTGTAGACCACGCCTCCAAGCACCATCTGCACCCTGATGAAAAAAACATCGAATATGGTCAATCGCAATTAATTCGTCTCGCAAGAGCCGCACAAAGTACACTATTGCTGCTCCTAATCCCTACCAGATAGGTAGCATCGGCAGCGGCGAGAAGCCGAGGCGTCGGTGGCCGGCGGCCGCGGCCAATTCCGCCGGAACTACGTCGGATTTGCCCAGAACAACCCACCTGTCCATAGAAATCAACAATCTTACACAAACCCACGAGTTGAACTCTCAAGAATGAAGGGGGAAAAAAACTACGGTTCTTGCTGGGAGAACACGTACCCAAAGTCGATGCCGCTCGGATCTGCAGCACCACCGGCAGGCTTCTCGACTCCGCTACATCGAAGCAAGGACATCAAGAAATCACAAAAGAGGCATCAAATTCCAGCCACATCAATCCTAAGAAGAATCGAAGAGAAAGACAGCCATACTTTGGGTCATCTTGGGCGGGCTGGGTGGCGGCGCCGCCCATGGAGGATCGATTTGCGGCTGAAGTAAAGGAGCGTTTTGGTGCAATGGGAAGAAGGGAACAGGGAGTTGATTAGCTCGGCGGATATAGTTGCCGTGCTTGGCAACTACAGCAGCAAAGTCAGCTTCTGTCTAATAATAAATTAAAAATCAGTTCGTATAATAATTATCTTAAAGATTGTCTCTAAATGTTATAAAATAACTATCTTTTCTCTCTTGTACATAAATAATCTACTTATACTCTCATGCAAAGCCAGCTCTCTTCTCTTTTCTCACTCTTCTATATAGATCAAACTCAAAGCTAATATGTACAGATTAAGAGCTAGTTAAGGTGATTTTATTGTATATGTACTTATATTAAATTTTCTAGTGTCAGACCAATAATACGAGTTAGGATAGGAAATTTTGCATGCGGACGTTAAACAACTCTGATTGGTATAATGGTAGACTTATCTCTAGGCTGGCGGCTGCCATGCACAGGATTAATTTTACAGTTTCGTCACGACCAAGCTGCTTTCGTGATGCAGACTTCACTTACTGCTTGTTTGCCGACGCCAGAGAATTTGAATGGAACCGAGGGGCCCGGCCCGTTGGCCCATTAGACGCTCGAGACAACGCGGATCCCACGACGACAGCTTGAATAGGGCCCGGCCGTGAAGACAAAAGCCCGGGCTTTCTCTTAGCCTGGTCTGAGCCAATTCTTGTTCGTCTACTTTTCGGAGATTGTTTGGTACTTGGAGGCAGAACCCAGATCGCCGCATCCCAAGGAAATGTTTTTGTCCCGTGGAAAACAATTCTACCCATTCTACTCCATCTCTGCATGTTTCCTATGCAGAGCACTATTAATGACATAGAACACTACAAATTTCATGAAATTAAAGGAACAAAACGAAAATAGAGGTGAGATTTCGATGGGTTAACAATTAGCTCCAAACTAGCAGGGTTTTATGAGATCAAGAACCCTAGAGTCACCAAAGTTAGGAGCACATCCTAGAAATGTTCCTCGCAAGATTAGACAAGCTTACGCAGTCCCACGAACCGAAATTCTAAACCACCTAAAACATGCAAAATCGCAAAGATAGGCTTCAATTTTTGGAGTAGCACTTCGTTCCAAACCTAAATTTCACAACCGGTCACGATTACCGGGAACCAAACCCTACAATTACCTCAAGAGGGACTTCAATTTAATCGCAAGGCTTTGATTTAGCGGAAATGCAGCGGAAGAAACGAAACAGGAGTAGGATTTGGGCATTGAACCAAATCAAGGAGCAGAGGGGCGAGAGCCAGGAGGGACCGACTTGCGCGGGAGGAGCGGGCAAGCCAAGGTCGGCGGCGGTGGCAAGCGCCTCTGCCATGACACCCAATGGCTTCGCTGGCTTTCTGCGGTGCCGCCATGGCCTTGCCGGCGTCAGGCGAGTGTAGGACAAGGACCGCATACGTTTGTGTTTGGTGAGTTGGTTCGTCTCGCCAACGGATTGCAATGGAGCAATGGAGCGGTGCCTCACCTCCTGGACGTCGCGGGACGGAGTGGTGGCTCGTGGCGCTGGCCTCCTGGACGGGATCCTCGTGAGCGCGGGAGAGAGCTGTCTTGTTGCTCCAGATGCGATGGGGATCGGAGAGAGGATCCTGAGAAATTGGGATTCTCTCTCCATTACCTAAAAATAGGGAATCAGATGAAAAGCTTTTGAACTGAGAATTTGCTTTGCACCTATACAGATTCTCCAATTTTTCGGATGGAGATGGAGTCGGCCATATAAGGGCTACCACAAGGGACTGCAGGTCAGGGATTAAAATTTCGGTGAAATTCGGTGAAATTTCAGATTTCGGAACTGGGCGAATTCTAGACTACCGGCCGAATTTGAAATTCTGAAAAAATTTGAATTTGTTACAGTAATTTCAAAAATTTCGGCGAAATTTTGGGTTTTGAAACCGAATTTTGATGTTTTAGGGCCGGATTTGACCGGAATTAGTCCAATAACTCTTAAGAAAGTCATCTTACATGAAAATTTGTTGAAAACTAATTTTTTGAGATATTTTAAAATTTGAGCAGAAAAATTGTCACATTTTTAAAAAATTGTACAAGCTTGATAATAATTTCAAAATTTTATGGTACTATCTTTAGTAGTGTAGGATAATATAAAAAATTTTCAAAATAATTTAACTTCATTTTTTACCTTTAAAAAACAAAAATAGAATGGATATAATTGGGACAGTAAACTTGTTAGATTTTTCTAAATTTTCTCGAGTGTGGTCATGATCTAAAAGTTATATGAAAGATTAATAATTGCCTCAATACTATTCTATAAAATTTTCAAAAAATCTAAACTTTTTTAGTTTGGTCAATAAAATCTATAAAACCATTGAACTTCATTTGTTATACTATATTGCAAAAACCCAAAGAGAAAGAACATAAATGATATTGTGCCTTGTAAGAATTTTATAAATTTACTGGAGTGTGATCATAATTCAAAATTTTTATAAGATCTTAAACACTTCCTTATTACTCTTCTGTAAAATTTTCACAAATTTTAAATCTTCTTTATCGCTAAAGCAAATCTATATATCGATTATCAGGTTTTTATCAGGATGTAGCACTGTCAGAATTTTTGGAACATCTTTAAGCATGATAATCATATGAGACTTTTATAAAAACATTAGTGATATATCAGGACCTTCCACAAAAATTTTCTAACATGGTTTGAACTATTTTTCATTCTGTTCAAATTTGCCAGTAAGACTTTTATCAGGATAGTAGTACTTTCCAAATTTTAAAAAATTCTTGAATCTTGATCACCATCCGAAAATTTTATGGAAACATTAGTGATTCATTAGCATGCACAAAAAATTTCAAAATTTTCTAACGTCATTTGTATCATTTTTCATCTGGTTCAAACTTGCCGGTCAACGTTTCATCTGGATAGTACTAATGTTTGAATTTTTAAAATTCCACAGACCTGATAATCACCTGAAGATTTTATTAAAACATCTCTAATATGTCAGGAACCTTCAAAGAAAATTTCAAAATTTTTCGACGACGTTTGAACTATTTTTTTATCAGTGCAATTTCATTGAAATTTCGAATTTTTTGCCGAAATTACGGTAGAAAAAAACCAGATTTAAATTTTTTTTTGAATTTTGAACGAATTTTATCTGAAATGCCGAAATGTCGCCAAAATTTTGGATTTTATTCGAAACGAAAATTTGTTCCTCGACTGCAGGTATCCCCGTCCGCTGGCAGACTACGATTTCGTACAGGTACTGGAGACGATGCGTGGTCTAACATTTGTCCATATCCTAAGAAACGTATTTGACTTCGTCTTGACAAAACTGTGATGTCTCACTAGGAAGTGGGCCTAAGCACGGATGGATTACTTGGCCCCACTCTGTCAGTGAACGTATTGATTGTATTGTAGCATAAATCTTTGGCACTCGCCGTGTGTGCTGTACTGCTGCTACATTCGCCAAACCTTTTTACCAAAACCCAACAACGACAGATCCACTCCATGTGTCTCCACCCCCAACGCATCACACCACCACCCCCTCGCGCACGCGGCCATCCCCCATGCGCGCCGTCGCCGAGCCCGTGCCGCTGCCGCCGTCGATCCGCGCTAGCCGAGTCATGTACCGGGTGCGCCCGAGCGGCGGCCACGGGACCGTCACCGTCAACTGCACGGCCAACGCGATCGACTGCCTCCCGCTCTGCTCCGGCGCCGACTGCTCCGCCTACGCGGCGCTCCCGCCGCCGTTCCGACCGCTCCCGCGAGCGCCGACTGCCGCCGACCGCCACGTGCCCGAGCGCCTCCTCCTCATCGTCTCCCTCCTCTCCGCGTGCCTGTTCCTCTCTCTCGCACTCTCCACGCTCCTCCTCTACCGCCGCCGCCTCCTCCTGCGGCAGCGGCGGCGGGCTACCACCGCGCCGCTGCCCCACGACGATGGGTTCGGTGATGGGGACGAGGAGGCGGGGGGCGGCGGAGGGGCGGTGCACCACGTGTGGTGCATCCGTACGGTGGGGCTAGACGAGTCCACCATCGCGTCCATAGCCACCGCGGATTACCGCGGCGGCGTGGGATGGGGAGGGGACTGCGCGGTGTGCCTCGGCGAGTTCCGCGAAGGCGAGCTGATCCGCCTCCTTCCACGGTGTGCGCACCCCTTCCATGCTTCCTGCATCGACACCTGGCTCCGCGCCCACGTCAACTGCCCGCTCTGCCGCTCCCCGGTCGTCGTTCCCTCCGATTTCACCGCCGCGGTGACCGAGGCTGAGGCGGAGGGCGGCGAAGCGGAGGAGGACCAGGTGTTTGACGAAATGTCACTGTCGGAATCACAGGCCGAGGGCTCCGAGGTCTCTTCGGACACTCAAAGTGAGGACACAGCAGCTGCAGCGGAGGAGAATGGAAGGGCGACGCCCAAGCCAATACGGCGCTCAGCGTCCACGGGCTCTCCATTATTCCTCGTGGTTGTGCCTGAAGCTCAGGATGATACCGTGCAGGCTAATTGCAAATTACCGAAGGTTAGAGATACGTCGTTCTTCAGGATGAAGGAGAAGGAGCCAGCAGGGACGTCTTCGTCCTCTTGTCAGGCAGGCCGGTTTGGGATTGGCAGGTCGATGTCAAGCGACGGTATGGGGATTCTTCTCACGGAATGGGCGCTCCAGTGGAACCATGCTGCCACTATGAGTCGGCAAGATTTTACTGTCAAGGGGGGTGCAGCCTCAGCAAAGCTGGGAGCTGTTAGTGTTTCAGTGTTCGTTGATAGAAAGTGTACACTAGAAAACGGAAGTAGCTCTTAAAGAAAATCTCCTTTGAGACGTGTGAGTTGACAAGAGTAATTGTGGGGTGATAAGTATTTCTTGAGTTGATGAGCTCATGTTAATTCATACCTCCCAAGTTGGCTGTACCATAGTATCAAGCTTGGGTCAAGTGAATTTTGGGGAAGAAGCTGAAGTTTTGCTTCTTCATAAATTATGTAGCACTCATGCAAGAAGGAGCGGACTATTTCCTATATCAATGTTTATTTGTTTTAAAATGGGAAGGTGCAAATGTTGTAAGATCAAGAATGTGTAGGTTGTGAGGGCCTACAATTGCTGATGGTAGCGTATGATATTGTTAGACGTGTGTTTTGTATGGAACTAATGAGAGCATTTTGCTCATAACATTTGATAGGCTTATTTTTCATATGGATATTAATAACTAGTTAGCATAATTGGTAATTGGATGTCTAGTGAGTTAACATATTAGCAGCTTTAGCTTGTGAGCTCTTCTTGTTGGCAGGATATATATGAACTGAAAAAATGCAATGCTGCATTGTCTGGTGTGCTCCTGCGGTTTAAGAAGGGAAGATGCACCAGATTGAGGTACCTGATTTATCATGTTTTCACTTTGTCACATGTGCTGGTATCTCGTTTAACATGCAAAAAGCTCAGTATAAAGTTCTGTACATTTTAAACAAGATGGATATTGGATAATTTGAACACTCAGGGCCTGTTTGGGTAGGGGGATTTGAATCCAATTCCTTAGGATTTAATTCAAATTTGAACTAAATCCCAGCAATTTCCATAGCAATCCCCCTCATCCAAACACCCCCTTGGTACTTAGATATAGTTATCATCCCTAAGATTTGCCATGATTTTTCAGTTTGTCCTTGGCCTTTCTTAGTGGCTGACTGGCTGTGTACACGCCATTCAATGTTTAAGGCATATTTGTATAAAACATTATTTAGTTGCTTATAAAATCGTATTTCTCTTCATGTATAGAAAGATATTTCGTGATGAAGTGACGAATGGACAAAACTTGACTACAATTACTGCCCAGCTATAAACGAACTTGCCTTTTATGTTTCTTAACTCAACTCAGTTTTGTCATTTTTATGTTACAGCTACCAGCCATCTCCATTTTTCTCTTAATAATTCTATTAGTAGAAAATGCTAAAATTAATTTTTAAAACCACTCTCAAGCCCTGTTTCAGTGTATTAGCCATTAGGGACATAACCTATCGTGTTCGCATGCTTTTAATGGTTTCTGAAATGACAAGCTGGGTTTGGCAAAGATAACACAGCTGTTAATTTCTGTGTGCTTTCCATTACAACAACTGTTCAGGTGAACTACTAGACTTAAGAATCCCTAAGTTTATGGGTTATAAAGAATTTAAGAATCTATAAAGAGTTTGCTTGTATGCACCACAATATTTATTAATGTGATTTGAGGAAACATGTTAAATTATGGTTATCAAACGTCTAAAAGACTAACGAATTTTTACCAGCTACTTTGTTTATTCTGATGTATGAAAGAAATTTTCTTCCGTATCAGTTGTATTTGTGTTTTAGAATTGATGTTTAAGTTTGTCTTGGATGGGTACATGGTCGGCCCCTATACTAGCCCCTTTCAACATTCTTGTATGAGATCTCAGAATAGGGAATACAGATGCCTGAAAGGAACTTGGATTGTCAATATGTGGAAGCTTCCACCAGCAAATTTCTTCAAAGCTATGACTCACCATCCATGTACCTCCAAATTCCTTTCTTCATAGGTGTGCAAAGTACGTCATTTTGTTCTGGTGCTAAAGCGTAGAGGGAGTCGTCTTTCATGATAAAATGTTACACCAATTAACCGACAACGGATTTTACATTTTGATTGGCCTTTTACCAAGGTGCTGCTACTGGTCCATCTTTTGTTCAGTTTGGCAACCACTGAAAAATCCACTCATGCTTGACTTTATCGCCACTCCTCTTTCGTCCTCCTACATCCTTGTCTTCCCGTCTTCCTGTTTCCGGTCCCTCTTTCCAAGTGGATTTATTTATTAAGAATTCAGGCGCACGAAAATTGCGCATCTGTTAAGCTGTCTATTTGTTGTTTCTTTCCTAGCTATTTGATGGGGTCATCGCTGCTGATCTCCAGTTTTCCACAGGCTACTTCAGTTGCTACTGACTAATGAGAAACAGCGCTGTCCTTTTATGAGTGTAACATACGTACATTTATAAGGTTGGCATGCTCGTGCCCTCTCTCTTTTGGTTCGATGTGCCTAATGACAATTGCTTTCTTATCTTACTCTCCCTACGTACCTCAATTTATATGAGGGTCTTCAGTTGAAAGTTGAGAAAAAAGTATCTTAACAATTCAATATTTTGAACCAGTAGCTACATGGTAGAACATAGTTTTCCCCTTAAAAGTCTTTTTGTACCTGCATAACTCCATTTAACATAGGCAGTAGATCTGATACAAGGATCTTCCTGATGAAGATACTCTCTCTCTCAACCGAACGAAGCTATATATTCTTGCCCATTTTTTAGAAAAAAAACCCTCTTATTTATATTCTTGTTTTTTAGAAAAGATTTATATTCTTGCTAAGCTGCTTGCACGGGAGATTTTTTTAGATCCAATTGGTGGGCCGATTGTAACTAAACGTGGGCCGAGCCTTGGTGGAAACAAGGTAACAGACCCTGCATGTCCACAGAAGACGTTCTAATGGCCCGACCGCGGCGTCGCGACGGCACGGAGCGGAGTCTTCTTCCGCGACGTCAACCCTGAGGTCTCCTCCATATCCAGCTCCGCCTCTCCCTCCGGCAGGTCCCAGTCGAACTGTCCCACGAGGTTGGCGAGCGCAAGCTCCGCCATGGATATGGCGAAGTTGACCCCCGGGCACATCCTCCGCCCGGCGCCGAACGGTATGAGCTCAAAATGGCGGCCCCGGAAATCCAACTCGCTGCCGACGAACCTCTCCGGCCGGAACTCCTCCGGCGACTCCCAAACTTGAGGGTCCCTCGATATGGCCCACGTGTTAACGATCAGCCTGGTATTGCTTGGGACGTCGTACTGCTTGATCCTCGTGGGTTGCATGGACTCGCGCGGGAGCAGGAGTGGCGCCGGCGAGTGCAGCCGCAACGTCTCCTTTACCACAGCTCTCAGGTACTCCATGGCAGGCAAATCTTGCTCAGCGATAATCGCCGTGTTGGTGCTTACAAATTGCCTTACTTCGTATTGTAGCCTTCGCATGGCATCCTTGTTGCGGAGCAGCTCTGCCATGGCCCATTCCAGGAAGATGATTGTCGCGTCTGTCCCTGCTCCAAACAAGTCCTGCATGGCATATATTCCGAAAGCAACATCGCCTTCAAGTTGTTAATAAACGAGAACACGTCGTTAATTAATGCATGGCCTATCTATACAACAGATAGCTATTATTTCCACAAAAATCAGCTAAGGGTTTTCCATTTGTAAAGTGACTGATTTTCTTAAGCATAACTCGTATTTTTTTATCCATTGGATGAACGTCTGGCTATATGACACATCAGTCTATATACAAATCTAATGGACACAGAAATTAGCCTTCAACCGGATGTTTTGTTTCTTAAAACATCTAAATTTTAGACTCTTAGATCAAAGTATCAAACCTTCCATCAAAACACAATCCCACCTCCCTTCACAATTTACGGATCTCAAAGTAGATCCAATGCTTAACACCTGACATGCATGAATGATATAGTCCTGATCATTACACTAGCTTGCAGCCACTGTCGATGCCACCACCCCAACCCAACCACACGTCTTGTCCCCGACCGTTGTCTTGCCAGCACTAGGCCACCGTGTCCACCACCTCCAGGCTTGGAGGTGGTGCTGGCACCACCTGCTCCTTCGTGACCACACCTCACTCATCGACTCAGCACTACTGTCTACCGCTTTCCGCCGTTTCAACACCTAACTCGATCTCTTCTTCTTTTTCACTAGTATCCTCAAGTGCCTAGCACTCTCCTTCGGGTGCATGGATGATAGAACCAGAGTCTGGGAAGTCTGGTGAACCTCGAGACCTAACCGGTAACCGTAGCAAAATATTGCTAGAGCAGGAATGCCGGTGCAGATTAAAGGACCCAGAAATCGACCGATGTTTGGTGAGAAATCAGTAGACGGAAGAAATAGCAAACCAGCTAATCTATCTATCTATCTATAAAAATATTATTAAAATAGAGAATAATATTTTGACATATTAAGATTATAACGGTGCAGATCTATAAGATAGTATATATTAAAGTTATTACAGTTGCATAACAAGAGCCTATTTGGATCCATTAGCTCTAATAGTTGATGGCTAATTATTAGTTGGGGTTGTTTGGATCTACTAGCTAATATGTGGTTGAAAATTTGGTTGTGAGTGCAAATGTCCATTGTATTCTTGCATTAATTAGCTGTTTGCATCTTTTTTTTTGCTAGTGTACCGGCCGAAGGCAAATTGGTCTTTTGACCATCCATTAGCTGAAATTAGTAGGAGAGAACCAGCTAATGAGATAACTATTGCTGGTTGTTGACTAACTATTAGTTGGACTGTTTGGATCTATTTCAGCTAATTTTAGAAGCTAACTATTAGTGCTAATGGATCTAAACATGACCCAGATACAAATATATTTTCATATACATACATACGTATTGAAATATCTAGCTGCAAATTTTGGCTAGTTATTAATTAATTTACTAATGTTACCTCCAGGATCGCCTTGACATTGTCTTTGGTGAGCCGGTACTCCTCTGTCCCAGCTGAATACTTCTGAAGCGACAGCAACACATGCACGAACCCGTATGTCTCCGGTCTCCCTGCTCGCGTCGCGTCATCGATAATCTCCTCTAGAATCCTATCGATCCTCTCGAACGCCCTCCTCACCCTGGCGTCCGTGCCGTCCAGTGCGCTCACCCACGCCAGCCACGGGAAGAAGTCACCGAAGTTGAACATCCCGAGCAGCGCATTGGTCTCCTCGAGCAGCGTGTCCACCTTTGAGCGCCACCCCTCGCCGCCGGAGGCACGCAGGCCGAGCACGATCCGCCCAGCGGCGTCCTTGGCGAAGCCGCTCAGGAGCTCGGTCAAGTGGACGATGCCAGCGCCACCGCCACGGCCGTGGGCTTCACACGCTTCTTGCTCCACCCGTCGAACCAACGCCTCCACCTCCTCCTCCCTTATGGCACGGTAGGCCTGTACCCTCCTAGGGCCGAGGAGGTGGTGCACGCACATCTTGCGAGCGTGCCGCCAGTACGGGCCGTCCGGCGCAAAGGCAATGTCTGTGCAGCCGTACAGGAGCTTCCTCGGGACGGCGAGCGACGGACGGTTGCCGAACACGTGGTCCTGCGCTTGCAATACCTCGCGCGCCGCGTCCGCGGAGGAGACAACGATGGTGGACACTTGGCCGAGGCGGAGGAGCATGACGGGACCGTGGACTGCGGCAAGCGCACTCAGCGAGCGGTGCGGGGGCGTGCCGATGATCTGGTGAAGGTTGCCGACGAGAGGAAGCCGCCTAGCGGAGGGCGGGGGGTTGCCGCCGAGCAGTGGCGAATCCAGGATAAAAATATAGGAGGCTCCTCTGTCAAAATTTTAACTCAAGACAAGTATACTAATGATATATAAACCGATCTACTGCCATCTAAATTTCAAATTCATACATAAATAGGAAGAAACAAAGTAAATAATCAAAATATAACAAGTGTGGTACCTTGCTAATGAATAAAATGACATAAATATATGAGGATGGATCATCGACCATTTAACTCTGTAGATAAAAATACAAAACTCAGTGATGCAATTTTAATTTGTGAATACTTATAAAAATATAAATTGAAATAATACTTACGAAGGCACTAGTACTGATTCCCCATGTTGAATCTTCTTTGGAAAAGCATATCCGATTGGTTGAGTCAGACCCTTCAACATATATGCCCTCCTCACTTGATCTCTAATCTCTTTAGGATAAGTTTCAATTTGTTTGCGACACGCTGGATCAGCAACAATTTCATTGGAATCAAAAACATGTTGAGACATATTGCCTTCGTTGGTTCGTGGGCTACTAGTACTTGTACTTCGCCGGAAAAAATTGTGTAACGTTTGATTCTCCATTTTTACAACTTAGTTTGCTGATTTGCTGTAATAAAATAAATTAAATTAGCAAGAATTAGCTAGTCAGTACAATAAAAAGAATCAACTAGTCAGTACTCAGTACAATAAAGATAGCCTTTTATCAATGTGGGCACAGCCGCACAGGATAGAGGATACTGACAATTTAATATGGAGACCACCGAGACTACAGTCTATAGAGCAATTTTTTATACCGATTCTTACTCTTACCGAGTGGAGTGGGATCAGTCGATCAGATCAAAAATTCCCCATTTCCTCGAAGACCTCTCTGCCTCTCTGGAGCTCTGGCGCCTGGGCGATCTGGCGAGTGGCGATGAAATCGGCGGCGACTGGCGAGCGACTCCTTCAGCTCCTCTCTAGCTCTCCTCTGTCGGCTGCCGCGCCCGCACGGCCGCACGCGCTCGGCGCTCGCCTTCCCCGCCTTCTCCCTCGCCCGCAGCCGGCGCGTTGATGCTGAGCGGCCGAGCGGCCGAGCCAGCGACCCGGCGTTCTCCTCTGTCGCCTTCCCCGGTCCCGGCGCTGGCCCCGGCGCGGCGGCGCGACCCCGGCCCTTGTGCCTCGCCCAGGCGCTGCCCTCTGTATTCTCTGGAACCCTCTCCCGTGCTGTGCGGTGGCAGCGCTACAGATACGGTACTGTACAGTTGTCCTTTGGCCCATGTAGTAGTACTGGTTGGTTGTCTGCTTCTAATTAAGCCCACCAGGCCACCAGCCCATGTCTCACATGAATGATACTCTCGTGTTTTTGCGTGCTGTCTGCTGTCTGATACTCTGATGGGATCATGGGAGCTTGGGGTAATACTCTGATCGATAATCACGTTTTGCTGTCTGCTGTCTGATACTCTGATGGTCATCCGGGGAGGGGTGAAGCCGTGAAGATGGGGAGGGGGGGTCCCGTCGGCGGCTGGCTGGAGGTGGGGCTGGCGCCCCAACCAGCCCCGACCTTAGATCCGCCGCTGCCGCCGAGATATTTCTTGGTTTTGGAGAGGGAAAGAACCAGCATATATGAGACGACGACGACAACGACGACGGAGCAGAGAGTAGCTGCTTGAGTAGTGCCATGTGGGATTAGTTGCAATGGTGTCATACTTACGTATTATTCGGTAGGTAGTTTTTCGAACTATAAGACGAACGCATACGCTCAACGCTTACTAAGTAGACAGTAGATATTGTGTTAGCGGTTTAGTGCAGTGCACGGATTGATTGGAGAGGCTGTACTGTGTTAGTGGCTTAGTGTAGTGCACGGGTTTTTTGGAAAGGCCGGTACGCCAGTTATATAGGCCAGGGGGTTTGAGACGGCACGTGGCTCTTTTTCTCTCTACAGAAGAACAGAAAACATGGCAGCAATTCAGATTCCAGCATCCATCATGGGCAATGGCCTGATAACGATGCTGGCAGCATGGGCCTAATTACTGAAACACTGTTGCACATCTCTCTATTATTTTCTGTTTTTTTAATGGTATTACCTGCACAACTATGTGGATAGCTTATTTTTTTATACTCGGCGCTCACCTATTCATTCATTCATTGGGACAATGAAGGGTAGGGTATGTAAAAAAAAAAAAAATTGTCTTAAAATTGTAGAATAATATATATTTATAAATAAAATTTCAAAGCTAGGTGATATATATTCAGGAACAGAAAGAGTATTTCCTATTTTCTTCCTTCTTGGCTTCACTTCGCTCGATACTCCTCCGCTGTTGCTCGTCCTCCGCTCCTCGTCAGAGTCACTGGGTAGAGCTGTGGGCGCGACCGCCAACGGGGATGTGGAACATGGTGGCCGACCAACAGCAGGATCCTTGTTACGCGCTGCTAGCTCATCTTTCATCTTAGGACGCCGATTCAGCTTAGCCTCATGTCGTCACCATCGCCATGCAGGGCCTAGCTGATTGAGTCTTCCCTGCACCAGTGACAGAAGCCACCACCGCTGCATAGATTTCGCATGCGCCGGTTGGGGTCCTTCTCAACACGACGCCGATCCAACTCTCAACTAGGGGCGTCATGCTAGCTCAGCCTTGTTTGGATTGAATCAAGGATTACATACGCAATCGAGAAACTCTACTAATGCAATGTCATCCTTGCACTAGCAAAGACAGCAGAGGAAACGCGAGACAAGATTGGTTTTGGTGCCGCATCAATGAACTGTGATTTTTCTGATTTTCTTGGCTTCAAAAGAGTATACAAACCCTGCTTATATAGCAATACAAACTAACCGACTCTAAATTGGATACGTACGCTGCAAACCGACTAGAAAATCTTGCATACGACGACAATGCATACAGACTCACCTATTGCCATGCACAACGAAACCACTACCGAAAACGGACTCGTCTACTACTTCTAAAAAACTTTCCTTATACAAACTATGTAAGGTTAGTATCCAACATTCACCCCCTAATCTTGACATACCTTTCTTACTTATTAAGGCAATTGGACTCAACTACGATTTGCCTAACTCATATTCTCGACATAGGATGGAGAACACATCTCCTCAACATCCCGGACTCATCTACAACGGACTTGACTTCGGACGACGAACACACCTCTTCAACGCTCCGGAGTCGACTTTGACGGACTTGACTTTGGATGGCGAACGCATCTCTTCAACGCCCCGGAGTCAATTTTGACGGACTCGACATAGGACGGCGAATACTCCTCTTCAACGCCCTGGACTCAACTTTCTTACTTGAAACTGCGTCAAAGTAGAGCTGGTTCGTCGTCACTTTGAACATCAGCAAGGAGCGTTTTTCCTACCTTTTTCTGCTTGTGGCACTCAAAAGCGAAATGTCCATAATCATTACAATTATAGAACCTCACTTTTGCCTTGTCAAATCTCCGATTCTTGTGGCCTCGTCCACCATCGCCTCTCGATCGGGCCTCCCACTCGACGCATGTCAAGAGTAGGTGTTCTTCTCCACCGCCATCGTATCCCTTAATCCGTTCCTCGTGTGCCTTCAAGCGTCCGATCACCTCCTCTGTCGTCATCACCTTGAGGTTGCCGAACTACTCAATGGTGGAGACAATTTGTAGGAACCTGCCAGAGGCTGCACGAAGGAATTTTCTTACCACGTAGCACTCCTCCATCTTGTTGCCAAGCCCTCTGATTTTGTTGACAATCGTCGTCAACTGGATGGCAAAATCACATGCGCAGCCCCTCGAACTCAGCTTTGAGGGTTTGCACCTTTGCCTCTTTCACACGATCGGCGCCAAGGTGCATCGTCTTCAACGCCTCCCACGCATATTTGGCCGTCTCCTTTTCGGCCAGTAGGAAAAGCGTTTCCTCGGAGATGCCTCCGTAGATGGCCACCAAAGTCATCTGATCCTTGCGCTCATCGACTTTGCCGTCCACGATCGCGTCCCACAATCCTTGAGCCCTCAAGTACACCTTCATCTTGATTACCCATGTTGTCTAATTGCTCTTCGAGAGCATCGGATAATGCAGCGAGATAGCGGAACCCTCCTTTGCCATTGCCTCAGGCAACAGATCAAGAATCTGACTCTGATACCAATTGTTGGGATTGAATCAAGGATTACATACGCAATCGAGAAACTCTACTAATGCAATGTCATCCTTGCACTAGCAAAGACAGCAGAGGAAATGTGAGACAAGATTGGTTTTGGTGCCGCACCAATGAACTGTGACTTTTCTGATTTTCTTGGCTTCAAAAGAGTATACAAACCCTGCTTATATAGCAATACAAACTAACCAACTCTAACTTGGATACGTATGCTGCAAACCGACTAGAAAATCTTGCCATACAGCGGCAATGCATACATACTCACCTATTGCCATGCATAACGAAACCACTACCAAAAACGGACTCGTCTACTACTTCTAAAAAACTTTCCTTATACAAACTCTAACTAAATATGTCAAGGTTAGTATCCAACAAGCCTAACACTGCCGCCACCACCTCCTATGCGTCATCTGGTTCACTCATCTGGTGCCTTGTGTTGTGACCTCAGATCCTGTCTATGAGACCCCTGAGTAAAGGTGAGTACTCGGGCTAGGCTCTTTTGGGCACGGTGAGCATGAAATGGTCCAAATCCCGACCCAGCACGAAGTGGGTCGTGCCAGGCCGGCACAACAATGTAGCACGGGCCGTTTTGGACCCGATAACCAAGCACGATGGGTTGCACAACACTACTGTAGCACAGGCTTTGTCGGGCCCGATGACCTAGGGCATGAGGACGAAACACAGTATGAAGGTCACCGATCCGCAGAATATGAGCGTTATAGACATACCCAGCAGCATGAACGCCACCCCCACCATCGACACTTAAGAGAGATGGGCAAGAGGGGAGAGAGAGCTGAGAGAGATTAAGTCTCTTAGCTCTCTCTCGTACCCGTCTCTCTCAATCTCCCCCTTTCTCATCCGTCTCTCTCGATCTTGATTACCTCTCTTCCTCACTCTCCCGTTGCCCCCTCTTTCGCTTGTGTTTAGCACATCCCCCTCGCTCTAAGAATAAATAAATTTTAGTTCTTTTTTCATAATATTTGTGTCCACTACCTCAACTCTATGTGCCTCCGGTTCCTTTCTTCTCACCACAATAGTGCAAATAGGTTGGACCTAGGCCAACACGGCACGAAGCACAAATGGGCTGTGCCTAGACTCATCGAAGGTGAGCCAGGCCCGCCCAGCACGACACGACGGGCCGTCACGGTCTGGCATGGTTCAGACATAAAGCACGATAGTCCCATGCCGGGCCAGCCCAACACGACATGACACCCACCTCTACCCCTGAGCGGGTCTAGGTCCATCTCCAAACTTGGTCCAAACCTTTCCCCGAGTTGGTCTGCATCTACCCCCAAACCTGGTTCGTGACTAGCGATGGCAATCTTACTCGATTACACATGTACCCGCGGGTAAAAACCCTAATAGAGGTGGGTATGTTCCTCTTTTGTTACCCACGGGTATGTTTATGGGGCCAAACTTTACTCGACGGGCAGATGGGTACAGGTATGGAGGAGCTCCACCCGTTGGCCCCTTAATCCCCAATTTATGGTACCTCATATTAGTAATTGTTGAACTTGAGTGTGTTTTTTGTCTGCATGCGTTATTTTAATTATTATTCACATATATATTTGAAATTTTGAATCATTGATAATTATTCTTCAATCCACAGAAGATAGCTGATTCCCATAATTTCATCAAAAGGATTGTATCAGTATCATAGCTCATTAGCATGTAGTGCTATTTGGTTGAAAGGATTATTGATGGTGGTGGGTAAGCAGGTACACTCGCAGGTATCGGGTACCCGCAGGCGATGGGTATGGGCAAGATTCTTTACCCGCGACCCTTCATGGGTATACCCGTGGGGGAGATTTTGGCTAGCGTGTATAGATATGGGCGAGCACTACCCATGCCCGCCACACTCGATTGCTATCCCTATTTGTGATGCCCCCAATTTAGTTTGGACCTACCCTCAGACCAAGTCTATGGCACCACCAAGGAGGTTTGGGGGACCCAAACCTAGTTTGCAATGCCCCGGACTCAATCCATGTTACCCACGGACCAAATACGTTTCTCATTGCCTCTCGACTTGCACTACTATAGAATGGTACATCACTATCACTTCATCTGGGTCAGTTCTTAGGTTTTTAGGAAAAAAAATGATTGTGATAGATGACTTAGAATGGGTGTTAATAATAATCACTATTGGTTCTCAGGTTAGAAGCAATTATGATGTAGCACTGGGTATATCACTATCGGTTCTAATATCACATCACTATCGCTTCTCAGCACAACACTATTGGTTCTTAGGTGAGAACCGATAGCAATGTGCATGATCATATCATTATCGCTTCTTAGGTGAGAACCGATTATGATGTGCCTCGCTAGGTTATTTATACCCTTGGGCTAAACTCTCTTTTGTTGTTGTTCCAGAGGCTAAGAAAACCACTACCACCCGAAAAACAACATATACTCTGGTTGGAAGCAATACTTGGGTGAGAAAATTTGAAATCCTTAAGATTAGGTGTTAAGAGGGCAAATTTGAAGCCCTAGCTTGAGAAGATTTGCCCTAATTTTTTCCACATTTGTGGTTTTCTTCAAAATATGAGCATTCCTTCAAACCTCTTCGATATTGCACTAGGTAATTTTGATTTGTTGCGAAGAAAGTTTAGGTTGCATTGGAATTGTGTGTATCCTATCAGATTTCTCACCCTTTATTTGACAAGCACACATCTATTTAATTATCTTTGTAGTGCTCTCATGTTAATCTGGAACCATTGTTGCTATCATATGATCAATTTTAGGAGAGATCGGCAAGTCTTTGAGACTACGGGATAAATTCTTGTGTCTCATTCTCTTGTGGTTTGAATTTTCTTTTTTGTGCTCAATTTACATTTCTAGCAATTTAAATATATTGATCTTGTTTTTAGAGTTATATCTTGCTTATACTTAGATTGTTGGAGCACTTAGCAAACTCTAGAGAACTTAGCTTTAATTGTAAAAAAATACAATTCTTACTTAGTAATTTTATTAATTGCAATTAGAGCTAAAAAATTAAAAAATCTTCTATTCACCCCTCTCTAGTCAGTTATCCTAATCCTACAGCCTTGCTGATCTACTGCTTAGTCTTGATCTTCAAATTCTTTGTTCGCTCTCTTGGAATTAGCGTCTACTGGAAAAGAAAGCAACAAATGCAAATAAATAATAAACAGAGACATAGACAACCTTAAAATTGAAAATAAATTGCTCTAGCTTGTAGAGCTTGATTTTAGAAAAATTTAGAAATTTAAATCGCCTCAACCTGAATTTATATGAAAGAGAATGGGCTTCCGAAAGATTAAATTAGAGAAAATAGAAAAGGAATATTTTCTGGAATTATTTTTCTAAAGAAAACTTGGTTTATTACACAGTTGCAACGTCAGACGGGATTTTCAGAAAATAAAATAAATCAGAAAAGGCCTTGAGAGACTGACGTGCGGGCCATGGTCTAGAGACTATGTCCACGGGATTAGATCAGCCTATGGTAGGCCTGATTCATGGCATAGTGCCACTGACGCTTGGGATCGCACCAGTGCTTACATCACCACTGACATCATTACTGATGGGGTGGTTGATCGGATGGATCGGCTAACTGGGCGCTGTGTGGATGCTGACTTTTTGACAAATCTGGACATCACCCAATGGTGGTGTGACCTTGGCCATCGCGGAAGAAGACAGCACGACGATGGCGGATTCAGACCGAATCAGATATGCTTTTCAACAGATCTAGATGAGGGAGTTGAGGTGAACCTAAATATGCAACCGATGATAGCGGAGACCAATTGGAGAGGGGGACTGTCATGGAGGAAGGTGGCAATGATGGCGGTGGACTTCGAGTTCCTCCAGCGAGCTCGCAAGAGAAGATGATAGCGTCTCAGGCTACGCGAGATGGGGCAAAAGCTACGGTGGAGGGTAGGGAACCTAGATCGAAGCACCTCAGGTTTTTAAATAGCCCTGGGGAGGCATGCGCAGTGCGAACGCCAAGGGCGGTGTGGACGCGACGCTAACGCAGTGGCTGCTAGGGTTTGGTTGGATTGCAACAGCGTGCAAGCTGGGCCGGACTACGGAGCTAGGCCAAAGAAAGGGGGCTAGCAGAAATTCAAATAAATTTGAGTAAATAACAAATAAACTCATAAAAATCTCAAAAATTATAGAAAAATTCCTTTCATTAAAGAAAAAATTAAATTAAGCTTTGGTTAATTTGGGGAAAATGCAAATGTTTTATTTTTAAATTCAAACATTCCAAACCTCAAAATTTGGGATGTTACAAGAGCGCACCGGCAAGGGAGTAGGCTCGACGAGGGGGATGGCACACCGAAGAGGGGGAGGCCGCCTAAGGGGAGGGCCACTGAGGGAGATGTCGCCACG
The DNA here is from genome assembly GCA_036346375.1 of Guadua angustifolia. Classification (NCBI taxonomy): domain Eukaryota; kingdom Viridiplantae; phylum Streptophyta; class Magnoliopsida; order Poales; family Poaceae; genus Guadua; species Guadua angustifolia. Next base: position 32,724,646 of record CM070517.1, on the reverse strand, counting down.
AGGGAGCAGGTGGTGGGTGTGAGGGCGAGGGCGCACACGGTGTGGGTGTGAGTGCAAGGGTCGTGGACGCGGGGGGTGGCTAGGGTTTAGGTCTGCACACGGTGCGGGCGTGAGGGCGAGGGCGCACAAGTGATGAGGATAGTGCGTGAGTGCGAGGGCAGTGAGCGGCTCGGGCTGGTGTTTATGGCCCAAATCATCACATATGGTTCAAGCTCAGAACCGTCTATGATGACTCATTTTTTCTATTTTTTAAGCCTGTTTTTTAGAAAGGCTATTTTTTAAGGGCCCAAATCATTATAGATGGTTCTGGACTTGAACTATCTGTGATGAACTTACCACAGACAGTTCAAGCCCAATACTGTCTGTGATGACTCCTTTTTTTTATTTTTTTAAAAGCATGTTTTTTAGAAAGGTTGTTTTTTTAAAAAAGGTTGTTTTCAAAAGGCTGTTTTCATTAATTATAATACATACATCTCATTAATTATTATACATACATCTCATTAATTATAATGCATTGTAATTTATTATAATACATACATCTTATTAATTATAATATGCACATGTATCTCATTTAGTATAATTAATTATAATATGTACATCTCATTAATTATAATATATGCATCACATTAATTATAATTAATTATGATACATACATATTATTAATTATAATTAATTATGATACATACATCTCATTAATTGTAATACATACATATATCTCATGTATTATAATTAAGTAACTAGTAGGGTGCACGTGCGTTGCAATAAAATCCTAAAAAGGATGATACATATAAGTAGAAAGGATCCTAAGCCATACAATATAGTACAATTTCTTTCATACACACATCAAGCGGAGCATATCTCGGCAAGCTAGTAAATAAATCAGATTATAAACAAATGTTTTATGTTGAGTCTCATCCAACATGAATACAAATAAAATATCTTTCAGTTATCTTATAAGATATCTATGATATAAGAATTTTGTAGATGACATTCTCGGTAAATGTCTCATCTGAATTGAAGTGCCCATCCTTTGCAACACATCAAATATTTTAAGATTGCTCGCAGAAGTAGCTTGCAAGAGTACGATGTAGAGTTGTCCATGAGAGAACCAGATCAGGGAGATAAAGACATACATTTAGGATAGTTTGGTCATGTACCTTGCAAATGATCATAATGATTTGTTTCTTCGAAACCATTAAAAATATCTGCCAAGCACATTTGGCTACAAAGATTAAGGTTCTCCATAAAAAAGAAGGATCATCCACATAGTGACTATTACTTTGATTATCACTTTAAGCTTTATTAGTTTTTAGGAAAAAATCACTTTAAGAAATATATTATTAACCATCAACCAAAATAATATATGTATTTTAGGATGGCAGTTAACTTCAAACTTCTTGAATAATGACACTCCTAACACCAAATATGTGCAAACTATTGGAAATGAGCTTCGAGACAGATTAATTTTCACCTGCATTTAGCTCCACTGATTTAGCAATTCTCACAATCTCATACCACACATATATAAGCCTCTCCTCTATGGAAGATATATAAGACAGGTCAAAATCTCCATGGTGAACATAATTTCCATGGATAGAATCATGTGTAGAACCATTTTTCGTTGTTTGCCATGTATAGAATTGATTTAGGTTAGCAAATTTTGTAACTGATCTAAGATATGTTATAAATATAGTATGAATTAGAAAGCTTGACCTTGCAGGTGAGGAACAAGATTTCATCACAGTGCTAGTTCCTCCTAGAGATATTCTACCTACCATTGTAGATTCACCTTCAACCACACCAATCAAAGATCAAAATAATACAAACCCAAGAGGACAAGAAATGCAGAGCCGATTAGACAACAGAAAACAACTGATTCTCATACATAATACATCAGCTCAAGCTCAATTGGGCTTTTTAGTTGATGTGAAGCACACCTAGTGGTGGTTGTTTTGATCTATTGAAATATTATCTAGGTATACACACAATGCAGGAGGGAAGAAAATCCATAGATATTTCAGCAATAAAAAATGGCAGTATGCTTGAAGCTCTTTATACTAAGAATGATGTTATATTAATATTACAACACAATTATATTGTCATATACTAAATAAATATGGAAGGTCTTGCCATAGAAAAGAAAAGTGAAAAAATGCAGATAATTAGATCGAACTTTAGCAATACATCACCAGCTCAACCTACCATTCATGTTCCCTTTTTAATAGGTAGTGTGGACTTCAATTAATGAGAAAATTATCTAATTTTTGTACAATTTCTTTGTAAGAAAATTGTAATAGTGAAAGAATGTTCTTCGTCAAATCAATTGTAGTCTGTTTCTTACGTTTGCTTTGTGTTTTTTAATAACTAATAAGGTAATTATGCAAATATAACATGGAAGCCATGTTCCCCCTGATAAACCACAATAAAGTTCAGTTCCTATAGACTGTAGTGCTATAACAACTATTTCCTAGTTTTTATCTAGATATTAACGCAATCAACTAGTAATCAGCAAAGTAATGGTTCCTATGAATGGTAATTTTTAGCTCCCAAATTGATCACAATTTCGACTTGTTGGCTACCAAATTATAGAAGAAAGCAGATAAAAAATGTAGAATATTAAATTAGTTAAAAGTAATAAGTATGGACTCACCACAGGAGAAAGAGAGGAAGCAAATGTAACCAATTTTTCATCTAACAAATCACTGAAAGCAAACCTAACTCCTAATTGAACACCCATCCTCTCATGAACTGCCAACTGCTCCCATCTGGTCATCAACGTAGAGAGCAAATCCATGCAAGGGAAGGGGTTGGAAGAAGGGAAGGCCCCTCTTGTACCACACCATAATGCCAGTGTGCTCCTCCTGTTGCAGTGCTAATGCTCCTCTTCCCCATGACCAAGGCACAATTTATAGTTCAGACTCTGTTCTCAAGGGCCACCGCCGCCTCCTCCATTACGTCCAGCTCCGAGCTTGAGAAGTACCTAGGCTTGTAGGCTGGCCTTACAGGCAAGTCAGGTCATCAGTGAGCAGGGAGGCAAGCGTGGCTGCAACCTCCTTTGCTACGCTTCGTCACCGCTCCACATCCGAGCTTTGCTAGTAGCCACCGTATAGATAGAATTTGGAACTCAGTTGTGAGGGCTCGCACTGCCCACTTGCCTCCATGCCGATACCGGTCCTTCTCTTCATAGCTTATAAAGGGTGGATGTTGAGGGTGGTGGTGGAGAAGGAAATCGGGAGTAGGAGGTGGTGAGATTTGAGAGGGAGAGTTTAGCACGTCGGATCGAGAGAGGGGGAGATGGTGCGGCGTCAAGGTGGTTTGAGATGGAAGACATCTTGGTTGGAGCAGTTGGGCTATCTGAGCCCGTGCGAAGATGAGAGGAAGGTGCGAGATGATCGGGTTAAAATGTTAAATCCCCTTCCATCTTAGCTGTTTATACCAGATCCAACGGATCAAGTGTTCTGAAAGAGAACGGACGACCGTCACCAACTTCTAATTAGAAGTAGTAGAGATTGTAATACATACATACATCTTATTAATTATAATATAGGTACACTTAAAATAAACATGACGACCTCATCATAACTTCACTTGTTTATTCTTTTGCATAAAAATTAGCCCTTCATGATAATCGACACGTGTGTAGCTAGCTTCCTTAGGTTATTCTTTATAGACCATTATGCCAGTTTCGATAAGAGGTAATTTATCAAACTGATTATATTCTTTCTCATCTACAACATTTTTAACTCCGACAATCCTCCTTTTTCCTTGAAGAACCACATGGCGCTTCTTGTTGGACGAGTCGATTACATAGAAGACTTGAACAACTTGGTTAGCGAGTACAAATGGTTCATCTTAGTATCCGACACGTTCGCGGTCCACAGTAGTGACACCGTACTTGTCATCCTTCAGGTGATGTAGTTGAACTAAATGGCACCGAAATAAGGCGATCTTGAATAGTATGTAGTCGTGCTCCCAAATTTGTTCAATGAACCCATAGTAAGAACTCCTAGTCGACCTAGTGGTATTGATTTGTGTTCTTCATATTATGATCTTTTGTGAAAAATGTGTACCCATTTAAGTTGTATCCTTTCTATGTTACAACTATAAATGTTGGCCCTTTTACCAACCATGTCAGCGTATTACCTAATGAGCTTCCAATGATGGGTTGTCGCTCCTTCAACCATCTATTGAACTGAAGGTTATATTGTCTGATGATTTAGGACTGCTACTGCGGCGAATTCTCAAGCCGTAGCAAGTTCTTGTGCTCATCGATATACGGGGCCACTACAACTATGTGTTACAAAATCTTGAAATGGGCTTTAGCACACGCAGTTGGATCAGGCATGATTGCTTTCCTTCCAATGGTCCTGATACCCTGCAGCCTCCCCTCTTGGCGGGATCGAAGCACACCTATTGGTTCGACCTGAGCCATATAATCCACATAGAATTCGACGACCTCTTTGTTTACATAACCTTCGACAATGTTACCCTCTAGTCAAGATTGATCCCTCACATAGGACTTGAGAATTCCCATGTACCTCTCGAACGGGTACATGCTACGTACGAACATGGGCTCGCACATCTTTAACTCCCTCATAAGGTGAATAATGAGATGGACTATGATAATGAAAAATGGTGGAGGAAAATACATCTCAAGATTACATAGAGTCATCACCACCTCAGCCTATAGAGAATCTAGTTCTTCGGGATCGATGACCTTCTAAGCAATTATATTAAAGAAATAATATAGCCTTGTGATTGTTTCCTGAACCTTGTTTAGTATAATAGTTCTAATTGCGATAGGGTGCATCTGTGTTGTAAGCACATGACAATCATGTGACTTCATACCAATTAAGTTTAAATCTTACATCGAAACAAATCTCTTCATGTTGGAAGAACAACCAGACGGAACTTTCACACCATGCAAGCACTGGTATAGTTCAGTTCTCTTGACCTTAGATAGAGTGTAATAAGTAGGTTCGCAGTATGTTCGGCCTTTATCGGTCTCTTTTAGTCCTAACTCAGGTCTGATGCTCATATCGACCAACTCAAGCCGTGCGTTGATACTATTCTTTATTTTGCTTTTAATGTTTAGTAAGAGACCAATCAAGCTATCACAAACATTCTTCCCTATGTGCATGATGTCAATGCAGTGTCAAACTTCTAGGTGGTCCCAATAAGGTAGGTCCTAGAATATTGATTTCTGTCCTTATGCTCTTCTCACAGGTTATCGACTTGCATCCCTTTCCAAGCTCAACATCCAAGTTCTTAATCATATCATGAATGTCTGTCTCTTTTTAAGGCTTTGGAGTTAAACATTCTTCGTTCGTTCTGTCGAAGTGTTTCTTTATCTGGCAGTATGGGTGATTCCTTCGGAGAAACCTACAGTGATGTATGTACACGGTTTTACGCAAATGATTCAGCCACACACTCTCAGTATCATCTAAGTAGTGAGTACAGGCTTTGGCTCTTTTTATACTCTGGCCCAACAGGTTAGCAAGGGCATGATAATCAGTTATGGTGCAGAACAAGTAGTGCAAAGTGAAGTACTCTTGCTTTTGAGCATCTCATACCTATACCCCAACAGTCCACAGTATTTTCAGATCTTCCATCAATGGTACTAGGTATATATCAATATCATTCTTAGGTTACTTCGGGCCTTGGATAAGTATAGACAGTAAAATATACTTCCGCTTCATAGACAACCAAGGAGGAAGGTTGTAGATACAGAGATTCATAGACCAAGTGCTATGACGGATGCTCATGTTATTGAAAGGATTCATTCCGTCCATACTCAATCCAAACCTTATATTCCGCGGATCCGTAGTGAATTCCTGAAATCTCCTATCAATGTTTCTCTACTGGGTGGAATTAGTATAATGCCTTAGCATTCCATCATTTTTATGCTCATCCGAATGTCATCGAAATAGTTTTGCCAACTTTGGGTTTGCAAATAAATGCTTCAAATAAGGAATTATAGGCAGATACCATGCCACCTTAGTAGGAGGTCCATTCTTCACCTCGATGCCCTTGTCATTATCATCTGATTTATCTTTACGTTTGTAACGAGATGTGTTGCACATCGAACATATATACAAGTTTGCGTACTCTTAGCGATGGAGGATATAGTCATTTGGATAGGCATGTATTTTTTCTACTTCCATTCCTAAGGGACAAAGAACCTTCTTGGCTTTGTAGGTAGCTGTCGGCAACTCGTTTCCCTCCAAAAGCATGTTTGCTAATAGACCTACAACGCCATGAAACTCTTATCGAATCAACCATTGTGACGAGTACTCATACCATGGTACCCTCAGCGGCCCGGGACGACGAATGGGCTGCCCCAAGTCTAGCTCTGGCCGAAGGCCCCGCTGGGCCACGAAGGACACCCGTCCCCAACCAAACCGACCAGGGGGCGGTCCGACCCCCGCCATGGGTCGGGTGCCCCACAAGCTCCGACCAAGCTAAGACAATCTCCGCCAAAGGTCGGGCGCCAGACCATCACCGGTCAAACTCGAGTTGGCCACCTGCCCCATGGACACGACGGCTCAGAGTAACCGTGCGGGGGCAGGTGGCTCCTTCCCAAGGTGGCGAGGAGGTTGCCGAAGTCAAGCACCAGTCTCATCGCCCAGTCATGCACAGTGGGAGGATGCGCTCCTTCCCGAGGCAACGCCAGAGCCAGGCGCTACGGCATCAGCACCTGGCAAGCGCGCAGAGGGAAGGTGCGCCACTTCCCGGTGAAGCAGAAAACTACGCCACTCGACGTATCTACCGACCCAGGCGTAGGACACCCCATCTTTTTTCCAAATTCCCATGTAACCTGCCCCTCCGTCTATATAAAGGGAGGCAGGACCCTCAGGGAAGGGGACGACTTTTCGGGCGAACAGTTCTTACTCGCACGCACGGCTCGAACGCTCCTACAGCTTCGAGTCCTTAGCATTTTCAAGCTTTCGAGCTCTCTCACTCGTACGAGGCGCTCAAGGCCAGTCCTTAGCCCTCGCTTGTAACACCGTGCAGTCGTCTGCACCCAAAGCAATACAGATCCACCACATGAACTGGAGTAGGGACATTTGGCCCGAATCAGTATACTTCTTGGGCTCCATGAGTCAGATCATTCAAGGAGAGGGAACGCGCGGCCCCTTGACTAAAAATTCACTTGCCGGTATTCGAAACACCGACACATTGTGTGGGATATGTATGTCCCGGGGCCCACCAAGCAGTCCTCCAAGGCTCAGCAAGGCGAACTTTGATCATGTCGATCGATAAAATCAAGGTTACTTGGGCCAAGCAAAGCGTGAAGAATCGTGATAGGCCTTAGTTAAAGAAACCAAGTCGATTGGGTAGGGGATGATTGTAATCCAAACCGACACGGGCTCAGATAGAAACCCCTACTCAGATCCGAGTAGGACTCAATATTGTAACCGCCTCTTCTATTATATAAAGGAGGGATGGGGCATCTCAAGAATGTAACATCTCATCGGCAATCGCCTAACCACATATAATTCCAGAGCACAGGACTAGGGTATTATCTCCATCGTGAGAGCCCTAACTCAGATACATCGGGTGTTCTTGTGTCGCCATCGAAGTTTGGGTCCGCCACAGAGTCTCCCTTTTCATTATTGTCGGTAATAAACGTCGGCTAGCTGGCGCGCTGTAGGGGCTGCGCTAGGATCAATCGCAGAAGCTCGATGGCAATCTTCGTGAGCACGACCATCTTCGCCGGCTTAGGTATTTCGCTTTGGGAGCTCGGATTTCATCGCCGACAACTTTGGTCGCCCCTCCGCTTTGATTCGGATCGCCCGATCCGAACCAATTCGAGGTCCTCTTAGCCGCCAACCACTCGGATCGTAACTGCATGGCCATCCGTCCCGGGCAAGAAGTTAAGGGCCCGATCTCGCCTCGAGTCGATCAAGCATGACGACCCCGAGTGGTCGAATGCACAAGCAAACCACTCGACCCACCGCCGCAGGCGCTTCATCTTCCGCACCTTCAATCCGTAGGCAGGTAGGAAATTTCGAGCTGCAAAGATTTTTGTGATCGAAACGGACCCTCCGCAAAAGGACGCGCAAATGCTACGGAGGAGAACCATCACCACCAAGAAAACCCCGCGAGACTCCTCCAACACAGAGGTCAGAGCGTGAATGAAGAAATCTTGCGCATAAAGGTGGGGAACCAACCGCTTTTCCATACCCCCAGCCAGTAACATCGTCGCTTCCAAGACGCCTCGACACCTTGGCACCACCGCCGGACGGATAGCCCGGCCTCCGATCGTAGCCCAAGTTCAAAGCTATGGTTGCGCGGCGGCAATTCAGAAAGACCAAGAGGCACCAAGAGAAAAGGCGCCATCCCGATTCGCCTCATTTGCTCGCAGGTCAAAAGCGAATACGGCCCGCAGCCGCCACAAAGCGGAGCTTCAACGAGGAGAGGACACTCGACACAAAGATCGCCGACCTCCGCAGATTTGAACGCCGTAAAATATGATCGCGAAGATGAAGAGGCCGCAGCGCAGAGATGACTATGAACGTTTGGCATTGGCCACGACTTAACGAGAAGACCGTCAAACCTCCGCTACCACAACGGAGGAGAAGGAGAAGGTCATCGAGCTGTCGCCACCGGCGCTTCTCCACAAAGCGAGGCAATGGCCCTATTGAGGGCATCCGGCTTTCACTCCACGCCGCCGAGTGGTTTGGCCCGAGGGATTCAACCCAAAAGCATCACCAAATTTGACGGGAAAGAGATCCTAAGCTTGGCTCCAAGTCTACTCCTTGCGATCATGGTCACTGGGGAAATCATAATGTGATGGCTAATTATCTCCTGCTATGCTCACCTCTTCGGCTCAAGCATGGCTCACGGCCCGCCAATTCCATAGACTCTCGAGGAACTCTGCGAGCATTTTATCACCAATTTTCAGGGCACTTACGAGCGGCCTCGAACACAGTGGGACCTATACCGGCTTCGCCAGAAGAAGAACGAGACGCTCCGAGAATTCATCCGGCGCTTCATGCAGAAGAAGAATACGATCAGGGACATTTCGGAGGCGCAATATCGCAAAGATTCCGTATGGGCGCCAACGACTCGACCTGATCAAAAAGATGTCTCGGAAACCGCCATCCACCGTAAGGGAGATGTTTGAGCTGGCGGATCGGTACGCAACGGCCTCAGATGCTTTGGCCGAGCGACAAGATGATCGCCGCGTCAGAAGGACAAAAAGGATTACGCCGAATCATCAAGACAAACAGGATGTAAAGAGAAAGCTCGAAGAAATAGTGGCGCGGTCGAGCAAGAACGACGACGAAGCGCCACGGACCGACAATTATGACACGGTGATGGAGGCAATATGTCCTTTCACCCAAATAGTAAACATACGGCGAAGGATTGTTTCACTCGAGGAGGTTTGCCGAGAGTCCAGAAGGCGATTCGCCAAGGGCGAAGCAAAAGAAGAAGAGAAGAAGAAACAAGATCCCCCTGAAGATGACGACGGAGAATATCAAAAAACGGAGCGGGAACTCAATTACATCTACGGAGGCTCAATGGCCTATGAGTCAAAACGAAAGCAGAAGCTCACGGAGAGAGACGTCAACGCCATCGTGCCAGCTGTACCTCAATACCTCAAATGGTCCGAGGTCCCCATAACCTTTAGCCTGCACCATCCGACTACATCCCGCACTTTAAGATTTCCGCCGGTATTGGACCCAAATGGTTCGCAACGCCAAGCTCAAAAAGGTGCCGTCGATGGGGAAGTGGACTCAATGTACTTTCTCCAAGACCTTCGACGAATGAAGATCCTCGCCCGAAGTTGAAGGGCTCACACCCTTCCATGGAGTAATTCCTAACTTCCTCTCGCTTCACTCGCCAAATCACCTTGCCGGTCACGCTTTGGAACCAAGGATAATTTCCGGACGGAATACCTTAACTTCGAGGTAGCCGACTTCAGACGGATATCACGCCATTCGGCAGGTCTACCGCCAGATTCATGGTCGTGCCACATTATACCTACCTCATCCCGAAAATGCCAGACCAAGGGTATAATCTCTATTCATGGCGATGTCAAGCTATTGCTCGTTCATGCGACAAAGAAAGTTGTGAGATGGTCAAGCTCAAGAGATAGCAAACGACAAAATAAAGATCCTAAGAAAGCACGATATCAAGAAGATGAAGGAGAAGTACCGGTCAAGAAACAAAGCCAAGACAAGTTTGAAGCCCGATGAGGGAACCAAGAAGGTAATCCTTGATCCATCCAACTCCAACCAGACGGCTTTGATTGGGGTGTGTCTCCGCCAAATAGAGGACGCCACACCTTCCTTCGGCTAACCGACATCTTCGCGGAAACCATCCGACATGCCCGTGTTCCTGTGAAGGTGATCGAGCACTCCTTGAACGTGAACGAAAAGGCCAAACCCATCAAACAAATGGTTCAAGGTTCGCTAAGACAGAAAGAGGCCATCAAGGAGGAAATCACGGTCAAGTTAGAAGCAGCTTCATAAAAGAAGTGTACCATCCTCGATCGGGCGAACCCAAAGATTTGTTCGCAAAAGAATAAAAGTCGGGCGATGTGCGTTGATTATACCGATCTCAACAAGGCTTGCCCGAAAGATCCTTTCGGTTGCCTCAGATGACTGTGGTAGATTCCACTACGGTCAGGAACTCTCTCACTCGATGCCTACCGTAATATCACCAGATCAAAGCTAAAAGAAGAAGATTGCATCAAGACCTCATTCATCACTCCGTTCAGAGCCTTCTGCTACGTCACAATGCCATTCGGCTTAAAGAACGCTGGTGCGACTTACCAACGCGCAATTCAGCGGTGTTTTCATTCTCAGATCGGGCGCAATGTGGAAGCATACGTTGATGACGTTGTCGCCAAATCTCTGCAAAGGAAGACCTAATATCCGACTTAGCCGAAACCTTTGAAAGCCTAAGGGCCTACAAAATGAAGCTCAACCTCGAAAAATGCGTCTTCGGAGTCCCGTCTGGGAAATTACTTGGATTCATTGTTTCACAACGAGGCATCGAGGCAAACCCAGAGAAAATCAATACAATCTCAAGATAAAGCCTCCACCAATCGTAAAGACGCCCAAAAGCTCACCGATGCATGGTGGCACTCTGCAGATTCATCTCCGATCGGGGTCGCGGGATGCCTTTTTTCAAACTTCTCAAGAAGCAAGGTAATTTTCAATGGACCATCAAGCACAAAGAAGCCTTCAAGAATTGAAGACGCTCTCGCTATCTCCACCCGTGGCCGTCCCCCAATATCGAAGAACCCTTTTGTTTTACATCGCCGCAACAACTCATGTAGTCAAGACGGCAATTGTAGTAGAGCGAAGGAAGAAGGGCACCTCCGTAAAGTACAGAGACCTCGCCTACTTGGCTGGCCGAGGTATTGGGAGAGTCCAAGGCACGCTATCCACAAGTATGTAAACTACTATACGCCGTGTTGCTTGCCTCCCGCAAACTCAAGCACTACTTCCAAGAGCATTCAATCACGGTGGTTACCACTTTTCCGCCGGGACATACTTCACAACCGGAGGCCACGGAGGATCGCAAATGGGCAATGAGCTTGGAGCCTTCAAGTATCCTTCAGTTACGGACGGCAAGAAATCTCAAGTACTTGCCGATTTCACCGCCGAATGGATAGAGTCGCAATCATCAACAAACGTTGAAGAGCCGAATATTGGACAATGTACTTCGACGGATCTCTCATGCTCAAGGGCGCAGAGCAGCGTGGTCCTCATCTCTCCAACAGTGAGCGCCTAAAATACGCCTTGCAGATTCACTTCCCAAAGATCTAACAACGCCGCCGAGTAACGGCACTCATCCACGGACTTCGATCGCGATATCTCTCGGTATTCGCGGCTAACAATTCGAGGCGACTCCATGCCGGGTGATCAATCAAGTCCAAAAGATTGGTCATGTGTCGAGGACATCATGACGCATAACGCCAGAGGTACGGAAGCTTGAAGACAAGTTTGACGGGCCGAGCTCATTCATGTTCTCCGCCGTGACAATGAAGAAGCAGATGAATTGGCAAAATTGGGCTCCACTCGCTATCGACCGCCGGGTTTTTGTTGAGGAAATCTACAAACCCCAGAAGCCAAAAGGTGAGCGTAACAAGTCAAGAGAGATCTAACGAAGAGGAGGTCCTAGTCATCAAGATAGATCGGACGGCTCTTTTCTCAATTACCTATTGAAAGACGAACTTCCGTAAGACCGAATGTAGCAGAAGCGCATCTCAAGGGCGCAAAGAAGAGTTACGTGGTGGTAGGAGAAGAGTTATTTCAAAAAGTGCTCTCGAGTTCTAAGGCGATGCATATCGCCAGAAGAAGGAAAGCAATTACTCAGGAAATCCACTCGAATTTAGGGCATCACGCGCGCCAAGCACATTGGTGGGCAAGGCGACGACAAGGTTTCTTCTCGCCGATCGCCGTGACCGACGCAGAAGACATCGCTCAACTTGTGAAGGCCGCATTTTCGCCGCCAAATACACGCATTCGCCGTAAACCGCAAACAATTCCAATCACTTGGCCATTTGTATTGGGGGCTCGACATGGTCGGCCCATTGAAGAAGGCTCAAGGCGGCTTCACCCACCTCTTTGTTGCCGTGGATAAATTCACTAAGTGGATAGAAGCAAAACCAAGGGTTATAATCACAATGCCAAGGCCAAAGAATTCTTCCAAGAAATTGTGGTAAGATTTGGCGCATCAAACAGATTATCACGGACAATGGAACCCAATTCCGAGGAGAAGACTTTCAAGATCGGTGCGATAAGCTCGACATCAAAATTTGCTTCGCCCGTGGCTCATCCGAAAAGCAACGGCCGTGGAAAGGGCAAACAAAGATGGTGCCGCAAGGCCTAAAGGCACGAATCTTTGACCGTCTCTGTTATACGCCACCCGATGGTGAAAGAACTGCCGTCAAGACTGGGGCCGAGAACCACCCCAACAGATCCACCGGCAACACCCTTCTTTTCGGTTCACGGCTCGAGGCGGTCCTACCTACAGACTGACCTTCGGATCCCGGGTCCGGAGCTTCAAGGAGGACGAGTCAGAAGAAACCAGAATGGAAGATATTGACAGATTGGAAGAGGCAAGAGAGATCGCCGTGGTCCAGTCGGCCAGATACCTTCAGGCCCTACGCCGATATCACGACCGAAACGTCCGAAACCGAGCATTCTCCAAGGGCGATTTGGTTCTGATAAAGAGTCAGAAACACGAGCACAAGTTATCTCCATTTGGGAAGGCCCCTACATCATTGACGAGGTGACACGACCAGGGGCCTACAGGCTTAAGCGAGAAGACGGCGCCATCATTAGCAACTCATGGAATATAGAGCAGCTACGTCGCTTTTATTCTTGAGAAAGTTCAATAGGATGTCCAAAATTGACTTGCTACTCAATTGTTCCTCCATTAAGCAAAGAAGTCGGGGCTACACTTAATAGTGTTAAGCATGCTAACTCTAATCAAGAGGACGTTTGTTCAAAGTAGATCATGTATCGTAATTCTTTATTCAATTGACTTGCTACTCAATTGTTTCTCAATTAGCAAAGAAGTCGGGGCTACACCTAATAGTGTTGCACATGTGCAACCCCACATGCAAACCAGCCTTATTTTTCAATGATCACGACTAAAATCCGAAAGTGCTCTAAACCGCCAATCACGATGCTCCTGTGATCTAAAAAGTCTAGTCGCCTAAAAGCACGCTTGAGGAAAAACTCGCTGTTCGGGGCTACGCTTAATCGCATAAGGAGATCAAGCACAAAGGAAAAATCACTCTCAAGGTCGACTCAAGATCTAAATAAGGAAAAGGTATATGAGTCATGTTAAAATAATATTACAAGAAGACCATCATTGTTCGCGACTTCAAAGATCTTTCACCAAATATACACACAAAGCAAAAGTACTCATCGCAAAAGTTCAAATGAGGTCAAGACTTCACGCTTCTACGCTTTCACGCCCGCCAAGACTCGCCCGACGGCTTAATGAGGGCGCCCTTGGCCTTAACAAGCCTAGGGACGGCCTCGATCAAAGCATCAACAATGGTGGTATCCCGGCGACGACCTCCCGCCTCCGCCGCTCCGCCATGGCAAGATCAAATTCGCCCAGAACTCTAAGATTATCGCTTTTGGCTCCGCAGGGCATCGCCCCAAAATTGAAGATGAGGTTCGCAATCCATGGCGCAATCCGGCGGCCCGGGCGACTCGGAGAGAGAGGCAAGGGAGAGATCCTGAGGAAGAAGAAGAGTCCATGAAGAAGAAGAGAAGAACTCGCGAAAGAAGAGTGATCCAAATACGTACAATTTAAGGTGCACAAGAAGATGAAAAAATCAAGGAGACGAAGCGGCGAAAGCACTTCAAAGAAACCCCCGCCAAGGAAGACGGATAGGACGGATGAAGAGGGTAGTGCGCCGCAAAATGCAAAAACCAAGGTCGAACTCGCTTATGCGAGGCAACGCCGCCCCTCGAGAGAGACTCAACGCCGCCAAAACGACGATGTCATCAAGGAAGATACCCACCTTCCGACGGTTGCTACACATATCTCGAGGAGGCTCAGAAATGTAAACAACTGGACGGCCCAGAGGAGCAAAAGGTTTAACGGCCCAAGCTCAACGGACGTATAAAACAAGGATTAAATATTTCGCAAAGAAAATTCAAGTCCGAGACAATTTTTTCAAAGATCGAATAAAAAGCCCAAATCCAAACACGTGAGCAAGTTTGGTACAAACAGAGGATTACACAGACCCAGATCTAAGTTTTTCACCAAAACAAAGAAGGTATTCTTGACTTCGCCCATGAGGGCAAGCTACCGATCATCATCAATAGTGCGGCAAAACCTCTTGGATGCTTTTAGCTCCATTCATGGATACAGAGACTTGGTGATCGCCAACACCGGCCGCACTCGTAATTGCAACGCCCTCCAAGTGCGCTGCAATCTTTGTGGAGGCTCCTCTAACCTTTGAATTGTGATGCTAATGTCATGAGGGACATTGTCGGTGCCGGCTTCATCAGACTTAAGACCCAAGAACACCTTCTCTCGCCGCTTGAGGCGATCGGTCTGCTTTCAAGACATTGATTTTTTTCATTAAGTACCCCAGATCGGGCCTCGCGAGTTGACTCGATGCAATCGTGATTATACGGCTTACCGAAGTTCGGTCTAACAAAATGATGACGATAAAGACATAAGGCAAAAATCAAAGAGCGACCGCCCAGCCTCCCTTGTCACCGCTACCTTTTCTTGGCTCTTCTTCGCTCCTCTTCAATTTCTTCATTTTGGGAAAGAGAAGCCTCAAGTCTTTCCCAAAATCAAGAAACAATGAGCGGGCTTAAGAAGGCAAAGAGTAGAATCAGACTCAAGGCACTCTGACCAGAAAATACCATTAGAAGAATTGGTCGATGCGCTTCGCCTCCAGAGATTGACATGACATCGGCCCTTCCAGCTTTTTCGCGATTTTCTATACGGCACGCCCGAGGGCTTCCTCCACTGCTATGAGTTGCTCAACCTCAAGAGCAGAATCTTTTCGAGATTTTCATCCTCGAACAACTTTGAAGAAGATAGTTCCGGTCCTGGCGTAAAGACGACAAACGCCGAAATGGCGAACAACATCAAGCTTCTCGAAGAAAAGAAGATCTTTGAAGAAAAGTACAAGAAACAATTCACCTTGCCGAGGCGCTGCACTCACGAAAGCAAAGATCGAAAAACGACGCCAAAGTCAGCTTTTCGATCTCACCATCCAAAGGACTAAGTCACCTTCGCATCAAGAATGCAGCCCGACCGAGATCTTGGGCGGGAGGTGAAGGAATTTCGATGCATGGTGGTGACCGGCAAGGAGAGGTGGAAAGAGCTTCCGCAGAAAAAAGCAGCAGCATCAATAGAAGGCGCCGATGGGTAGTCGGCCGAGAGGAAAAGGCGGCAGGTATCACTGCCCGTGGAGGCACTCTGGCCTCGTGGGTTGCCGGAGGCATAACATCACGGCTGCCTCAGCCTCGCCACGCCACCGGGCTTCCACCAAGAACTATAGAAGGCCTCAAGACCGTTCTCATGAAGAATTTCTTCAACAGATCCCCGCAAGAAATAGCGATCGTGACACGATCCGAGGGGAGCAAGGAGGGGAGACAAGGAATCCAACCTGTTGGACCTTGTTATCCTCAAGATTTCAAACCCGCCCGTGGGAGGACTATCACCAGAACATCACCAGCATACGAAATAAGGCGTTTCTTGGTGGCAAGACGGGCCTCGAGGCTCTGAAATTTCATGTATCAAGATTGGCTTGAAGAGGAAGAAGTCGGGGAGGAGGTCGATAGTCATGTGTCCCTAATCTTGGGCCACCAAATGGGCGCACATTGCTCGCCGATCGCTTCCTCTTAGCTTCACTTGACAATTGGTTTTTTTCCTTTCCGACGGGATCATCACCAGACTACCTATTTTGTTCGCTTATGGCCGGTGCCGCAGAGGACGACGGTCAGAAAGGTCCGCTTGTCACTCTTATAGACAGGAATTCGGGAGCGGCGTCAGAGAAGAAGGCTTTCGATCCCGCAAGTCCGAAAAACGAAGAACACATATTCAGATCAAAACTCGTGAAGAGCAAAAAGATTCAAAGATAGAGACACCATGGAAACCTCTTACCAAGGAGCAGGATGTAGTTTTGTAAAAGGCCTCGGGTTTCGAGGAACGACGATCTTCTCATTTGGGGCGAAGAAATCGGCGACGCGATCAAGAACGCCATGAAGAAATGTCATCGTAAACCTCCCCGCTCGGATCATTGCGGCCTTCATACTCATGCCCAGATGAACTCGGTCCTGAGGGGCCGGATTCGTGGTGCAGAGTTGGCAACAACGGCCATGCCCAGAAGCCCGCCCCCTTCAAGTCGGCAATCAGCCCCAGAGATCAGCCACCGTTCATTTCGTTGTCTTTGGGAAGCGATATCCAATGGAGAAGGCTTGGGTGGAGTCCCTGAAGGCAGCAATGGGGGTCAGATTGGCTAATAAAACCACTCTTGGTGCCAACCCTTATTCGAGGTTTTAAAGGAATGTGAAGATAAGATTTTTCATGCCCTCCTCACCAAACCCAAGACCGCCAACTGCTTTGGGAGAATTCTTTGGGAAGGGCTTGAGGAGGAAAAGATGGCTAAAAAGATCAAAATGAGGCCGAACGCCAAGATAGAACGCCGCCAAGAAAGGGGAAGCCGAAGGCCAAGCCCGCGCTTAAAAAATGATTCAAAGACGCACCACCTCTTCAAAGACGAGGAGTAGGGCGAATTCACCAAGCATGGGCGAGCGCAAGCATCACCAAAGGTGGAAAACACCAATGCCGACCAAATCCTCCAATCGCCCCTCCGCTGCCACCAAGTAGCCCAATCTTTGGTCGAGGCGGATGGGGAGCGCGCTATGGAGAAGAAGGCGACATTCTTGAATAAAGAATCTCGCGATCGCGAAAAACTAGGGTAACGAGAAAAGTTAGCCCTAGCAATGAGGTCGCGAAGGAGAAGAAAGTTGAGAACAAAGGGCAAGTAGCAACGGTATAAAGCCACTCTATTTACTCCAGATGATATGAAGCGGCCGATTTCGCCCCGAGCGGAAAGCGATCACCTTTCCTAAAACCCCGAAACCGCCTTTAGGAGCATTTCAGGTGGCTGCAACACGCCACGACGACGAATCGCCGATGGCCCAAAAGAATCAAGTTAACAAGTGGTATGCCCCAAGATGGGCCCAAAGCGTAAACCGTAATGCACGGAATAGATGGGTACCACCCGTATAACATCCTCTTATGGTATGCCTCATGTCAGCCAAAAGTCGAGAAGCATGTAATCTAAATCAAAAGCCAGAAAGATGATTTTTGAAACATACAAGAAATCACTACCGTAATCCCGACAAAGAAAGCTCAAAACAAAAGAGAATTTGGCGAAGTTCTTCGTGACCTCTTTTGCCCAATCGACAAGCACTCGCCAAAGCACTTGAAGGCTTAATACCGAAGGCATTCGATCATGAAGCACTCTGGGCTACTGTGGGATATGTATGTCCCGGCCCACCAAGCGCCCTCCAAGGCTCAAGAAGGCTAACTTTGATCATGTCGATCGGATAAAATCAAGGTTACTTGGGCCAAGCAAAGCGTGAAGAATCGTGATAGGCCTTAGTTAAAGAAACCGAAGTATTGGGTAGGGATGATTGTAATCCAAACCGACATTTGCTCAGATAGAAACCCCTACTGATCCGAGTAGGACTCAATATTGTAACCGCCTTCTCTATTATATAAAGGAGGGACGGGCATCTCAAGAACGTAACATCTCATCGGCAATCGCCTAGCCACATATAATTCCAGAGCACAGACTAGGTATTATCTCCATCGTGAGAGTCCTAACTCAGATACATCGGGTGTTCTTGTGCTACCATCGAAGTTTGGGTCCAGCATGTAGCCCCTTTTCATTATTGTTTCAGAATAAACGCTTATTACATTGCTTGCTTTTAATTTCAGCAGTTCAAGCACAGATAACAACCTTGTGTATTTGGACTTGTATCCCGGGAACAAAGGTTTCTCGAAGTCGTCCATCGAGCCCCAGAAATATACATACTCTTGCTCATCACGATTTCCTTTTGCATCGCGCAACATCTGATCCAGATTGTCATCGTGAAACCTATCCTAATCAAAAGCACAATCGATATCATCCTTCATATCGTTGACTTCATCGACAATGTTAATACAATTTGCTTCCTGTATAATCTGCTCTTATCGTGAGTGGTCCAACATGTATATCTCCTTTTGAAACCCCTTAGAATTAAGTATGTTTCAATCTACATTGGATTCAAAACATCCTCAGATTCTCGCAGTCAATGCATAGACAAGGAATAAATTTCACCTCCTTGTTCAACATATCCTCCTCTGTAGCTCTTCTAAAAGTGGAGATGCTATTAATATACTCGGCTCTCGCATGGTTCTCGGCGTATATCCAGTTTCGATCCATCTACGCTACGTATATAACAATAAGTGTTAAATAATAAATTACTAGTCATGTGCCCGTGCGTTGCAACGAAAACTCAATCTGTAACAAAAATTTATTTGCAAAAAGTAATAACCTTGTCTGAA
Organism: Guadua angustifolia; assembly: GCA_036346375.1. NCBI lineage: Eukaryota > Viridiplantae > Streptophyta > Magnoliopsida > Poales > Poaceae > Guadua > Guadua angustifolia. Next base: position 32,705,578 of record CM070517.1, on the reverse strand, counting down.
GAATACTGTTCAATCTGAATGTACAATAGTTGAAACTCAATTTGTGATAAAAAGTTTATTTGCGAAGAGCACTAACAGTGGCAAAGGTGGTGACGAATACTCATACTGGGGGTACCCCACAGGAAAGTATACATCTACTTCAAGATCGTATTTCTCTCAATCAGACGGCCATCGCGACAAGATCCAGAGAGGTCGAAGGCATTACCAAAGTCCCGCCCCTCACAGATGGGATTATCCCTAAATATCGGTCGGAGTACTAAATGGACCCTCTTAGGCCTGGGCTCGCCTTTACGGGCCATTTAAGGGCCCCTCGCCTTCGCCAGAACCCCAGTAGCACTGATTGGCCTCGGGTCTGATGCCTCGCGACTCCCGACCAAATTTTAGGTCGGGATTCCTGTGAGCACCAACCAAAGTCACAGGATCTAATAGGCGCACCGCAGACGCCCAACAATCGGTCGGGCCTCATGAAGGCCACCCCAAATGACTTCGGCCCACATCACCGATCGACCTCGGTTGGTCACCTTCCCGTAACAAGATGGCCAGCAGGATTGGCGATCCTTCCCAAGGCAACAGAGGCGCCCACCTCACAACGCCAACTCTCGACAGCGCACAGAGGGTGGGTGCACGCTTCCCAATGAAGCGCCGCTAGCTAAAGTCTATCGACAGTATGCCGCCACCCGAGCCCCGCCAACCCATCATGACGTGAACAGAACTTGTCACCTCAAGGCCAAAGACCAGATTACAGGCACAACAGGCCCCAACCGCTTCCACCTCGAAGTCCAGGTAACTTGCCCCTCCGCCTATATAAGGGGGAGGAGAGGGGCTCTGGGAGGAGGGGGGCTCGGCCTTTTTTTTCTTTTTCTCCACTTAGTCTGGGTCTGGGAGCTCCAAGCGCAAAACTCGCTTCCACTGACGAGCACTGGGGCCTCGCCCCGAAGTTCTCGCTAGGAACCTCCGACGCGTCCGCCGTGATCCAGAGCAATACACCGCCGCCACCACCTCAAATCGAAGTAGGGACGCTCAAACTAACCAAGATAAATCTTGGGCCCCGAGTCAACCATCAAGGAGAGGGAGCACGCGCCCCTTGACTTACAAATCTACTTGCTTGCTTCACGAAACGCCGGCTGGCATGCCTAAGTAGGGGCTCATGTTATCGCTCTTCGCTCGACTCCCACCATCCCTTGATGGTCTCCTTCGCCCACGACGGCGCATTCTTGATGGGAGGCCGGATCGAGATCTTCTAGGAGTGCATTCAAGCGGACCGAAGAAGGCGGCCCTTACTCGCCGCCTACGGGGGTGTCCGCGGCCACCATGCCGCGCCGAGGACCCCCATGGGAAGAACCCTCCACCGCCGTGGAGGTCCCCTCGGCCCAGCACCGTTCAAATCAAAGATCCCGAATGGTGACATCACGCCCGACGCGGAAAATAAGGAAAGGTTAAGGCAACTCTACCCCTAAAGAGCCTTTCCATCGCCTCAAGATCCTTCAATTTCGAGTCCAAAGTGCCGCGATGATCTAATCCAACCCTACGGCCGCCATGCGCTGGGCGGCGACGCACGCTGTTTCGCTTAAGCTTACGCTCGACCGACCATTAGACTTCTCGCTTAACCTCACGACCGAGTATTACGTTTCACGCCAAGCCGCTACGACATAAGTAGTGCTATGCGGAGAAGGGGTACTCGCGGATGGTCCCTTGGTCGCCGAGGAGTGTGCTCGCGCCGCGGACGCCTGTTGTCGTTTTTGCATTTTCCTTGAAGGGTTAGTGCCGACCCACGCCAAAGCCGCCTTTGCGTTCCTAAAAGGCTGCGTCATTCAATAGGCACTAATCGTGAAGGAAAGAGGCGTGATATTAACAAAAGTATCCAAAATACATTATATCGTATAAAACAAAAGTAAAGCGAGGCGCCGAGGCTTTTAACCAGAGTATGCCGTTATCCGAGTTGCCATCGCCGCGACGACGCCGCTTAGCATCGCCACACCTTCGCCGCCACACCTTGGCCTCACCTGGCTTTATGCCCCTTCAATCCCCACGACGGCCGCCATCGTCGGCGAGGCGCGCGTACCGCACAAAGAAAGCCAAGACGCGTTCCGCCACATCGACGGCGACTTCGCCCTCGCGGATGGAGCGCCAGGCGCGAGGTGTCGGCCAGGCATCGCCGCCTGGTGAGGCCGGCGATCCCGGCTGGGCACAATTTCACGGTTCATTCAAATTTCACCCCGAAGGCACCAGTTCTCCCCATGCTCTCAAGGTCGGCCGGGCATGGACAGAGGGCCTCACGTGAGGTCTCGTGTCTCGCGTAGCTTGGCCACCGCCCGGGCGATCTCGGCCGAGCCCGCCCGACCACGCCTCCTAGCGTGTCTTCATGAAGCCTCCCGGCGCTCGGGAAGGCTCCGCCGCTGCGCCGCCCGCCACATGCGGCGGCCTCGCGACATGGGCGCTAAGAGAGGCCTCACTGCGCTAATACGGCCGCTGTCCGCCGCCTGCCTCGCCATCGGGGATGACCTGTGACGGCCGGAGGGCCAACGAAGTCGCACCGCCAGATCCACCTCCTCGCCCCGGCAGCCCAACGGGAGCGCTTACAAGACGCCGCCGCTGGCTCGAGCCGTAAGCGCTTAAGAAGAAGAGGAAACGATCCGACGCAAGAAAGCAAAATCGGCCGCCCCAACCCCGACTAGTGCACTTACCTCAAGGGGGATCCCACGCATACGACGGGCAAGGCGATCTCTTCCTCGCCGAGGCGGCAGAGACCCGACATCGGCGTGAGGCCTCTATGCCGGAGGCTCGCGGCCTATAGCCGCCCCGCTTCGCCTCCGGCCGCCACCACCGCTCGCCATCTCCTGCTCGAGGTACGATTTACCTTCCTTCTTGTGTTAAGGCAGGCGCAGGGGACGAAGAAGCAAAGAAAACGGTAAGGAATCGCATCCCGCACCCTATGCGGCTTTATAGAAGCAAGGCGAGCGATCAAACGCGGCGCTGTCGGCAGAGAGCCGCACACGATTAATTCCATGCTCACAAGACGCAACACGCTCTTTTCTCCCTCCGCCAAGATCAAAATACGACGCGACGGCAGACGCCGCCGGGCGAGCCACACCACGCACTCGGCCGACCTCGATCAATCGCACCAAAGACGACGAAGGCAGGTAGGCCAGGGGTGCTAGGCTACAAATGACGAAGGACCATCCGCCATTATCTTGAACGGCCGAGCGATGGGCCTAACTGGCTACAACGCCCTCAAATACATGAATAAAAGCTAAGACAACTTCACACCTCACACTTACTCATTCCTGCTATGTCCTCAGATTCCCCGAAGTTCCCAGCCAAGTGATGGCCATGACTCAACCTCACGCACGCCGGAGGTCAGAGGCTTATACACTCGCACGGATTGATGACCCGACCGATCGCTCGCCTTCCCTAGTGGTAATCCCCGACCCAAGCGCCACGCCTACCATACCAAATGCCACTTGCAGGAAGTAGTACCGGGGAGGAGGGAGTACTGTAGAACGACCCACACTGGCCGGGAACACCTTTTACGTGTCGAGTGCAAGTAAGCTGTTCACCCTTCAGGCCCCCGTCCTTTTTGGTTTCTCCTCGGTGTTAACATGCCGACTCCACGCTTCTACAACCTCTCGCGTTCCCCGGTTACTACGACGAGCGTATCACCCTGAAAAGTACAAAGGATAAGCACGATTCCACAGTGACTACCGACCGCCAAAACATAAACGAAGCTTCGACCATATACGATGGGGCCTCACATGTCTAAAAACAAAACATTTGCCTTTTTTCCCGCCTGTGGAGAACACTCCATGGCGACATCCGCCAACGCCATCGCTACAAGACGGGCCGACTTGACGGAGACCAAGAAAGCACCGGCGATCTCCGAGGCGACCTCGCCGCCGAACGATCGCATACTCCGCATATGGACCAAAGCGCACCACGACGACCAAAGCGAAGGCCACCAAGCTTAATATCGCCAGAAGATCTATCGCCCACCATTTCAATTCACGCAATTCTGACGCTAAGTATACTAGCAGAGACATTATGGTCTCGCCGACCTGCTTGAAGCGTGCCGGGCAGTACTAAATGCCCACCGGTCGAGCGGCCTCGAGGTGGCAAGAGGGCTTGAATGCCTCGCGATTGAGACCTGCTTATGGGCGCCAGGGCTAAAATCCACTCAAGTGGATCCTCGATCACCCCAAAGAAAGTAGCCGAGCGAGGGGCGAGCCGGGCTAACCCTGGTCTTCGCTTGGGTCGGCAGACGACCTAATCGCCTTTAACTCAGATCCGAGACCATACTTCACGCCTCCCGCTGGCCTCGAAGGGTCAGTAGCCACCGCTACCGAAGTTACGAACGGCTCGGGTCCGTGATCGGTCGAGTAAAGAAAGGTTTTTATGGGTCGCCTTCACGGGTCGGACGCCCGACGAGGATAATCCGCTATAGGTCCCTTATCGGGATCCTCAGGCCCACTGATAACCCGCTTAGTCTCTACATGAGCACGGTTCGCCGACGATGGTAAACATGCGCTTGCTCACCCTCCAGTCCCACACCATGACGGGCGATACGGGACCGACATAATGCCTCCTCTCGCAGATAGCCTCGCCCGATGAGGACTCCTGGATGGATGCCCTTGACGAATCACTCATACCAGGGTACCCCACAAAGAAAGTATACATCTATTTCAAGACCAGATTTCCAAGTTATCTAGCCTCGAGTCCGGACCGACAATAGCTAAGAACCCTCAAGGTGAAACCTACATGGCCCTCGCCCTCACCGAAGGGGTTATCGCGGGCATTGAATATGATACAAAACGGGCCACACTGGACTACATCCTCATCAGAGGCCTCCCTAGACCCCAAAGGGTCACCCGCCTTTGATTGTTCGGCCAACTCTGCCTGACGCTTCGCCAAATTTCTCGACCGACCTAGGGCCGACATCTCCGCAGCACCCATCTCAACCCGACTCAAGATCAAGTACCACTACAGCTCCAACCAGACTCGACCGTGGTCCTCAAGAAGCCTCGCCCCAGCCGCCACGCCACGGCCCCTGCCACGAGCGGGTCACCACAGCACGGACGACCAGTAACATTGGGGCGATGGTTCCTTCCCAAGGCAACCAGAGGGCGGCCTCACCAAAGCACCTGCCTTTTTCAAGATGTCAAGATCTCGACAGCGCCAGAGGGCAGGTGGCGCGCCCAAAAGGGCGCCGCTGCAGGTGTCTACCCACCTCAGATGGGATGTGCTGAGCTCACTACCATCATGACCAAGACTGGTCGCCTGAGTGAAGAGCCCGCACGCCATCATGATCAAGACCAGACGCCAGACGAGTATTCCCTACCTCTTTTTCAAATCTCATGTAACTCCGCCTCGGCCTATATAAAGGGAGGCAGGCCCTTGGAGGAGGGGATAGATTTTCTTTCCTTACACGCACTCCACGTGAGTTCACTAACCGCACCTCCCTCAGATCGCCAGGTTCTTCGACCTGTGCCTGGCCAGCTTAGGAAAGCCCTCCCGATTTTTTCTCCCGAGCGAAAGTGCTAAGGGCATGTCCTTAGCCTCCGCTTGTAACCTCACTTTGCTCCCGAGCTCGTGGCAATTCAAATCGCCACCACAAACTGGAAGTAGGGACATTCAATCAATCAAGATAAATCCGGACTTCTTTGGTCTAACCATTCGAGGAGAGGGACGTGGTAACCCCCTATACTTACAAATTCATTGCCTAAGTTATATTTAAACACCGATTAGCTTGGCCCCAGTAGGGCTCTCGCCATCTTCGTGATCTCCCGATTCTTTCTCCTCGATGGCTCTTTCACCGACGACGCTGCTTGCTCAAGGCTAAGGGGCCGGATCCACTGGCTCCTCGACTTCGTCACCGGCTCCTACGGAGAATTCGTGTTCATCCCCGCCACCTTCCAAGCATGAGCATCCGCCTCGAGCCTGGACTCCGTCGCCCACATTCTCGATGACCTCCGGCTTGGGGACCCTGCGTGGACCCCGAGCTGGGAGTCCGTCCACCGTCACGCTACCTCTAGTAGCGGTCCATGAGAGCTCACAAGACGCATTTACATCACCTCAAGCAAGCTCAAGACTGGTGGGCTACGGCCGGCCATTTGTCGACTCCGCTTCACGACTCCGCTGAGAGCTCTCCTCCACCGACGATTCGCCAGACGCTGAGCACACCTCTCACAGGGTACCGCGAGTGCAACATGGCAGGGCCGACGCCCGCCACCACCTCCGCTACCGAACCGGCCGCCTGCGGCCGAGGCGCGGAGGCGAAAATCCAGCCATGAGTGCACCGAGGCTCTAAGCCTGGCCAGACGGAGCTCCAGCCGCAACGCCGAGTAGCCGGAGGCTCAAGAGGTCGCATTGTCAAACCTGCATCGATCCGAGCAAGGCAAGCCCGGCTCAGATGCACCTCAGACGCGGCGGCGCTGCTGACAAGTTCAAAAGAACCGGGCCGAGGGATCGTGACGACCCATCAGATTTTCGCGGGCCACCAATGTAATGTCGCCGCCAGGTAATGTTATCAATGCATCCCCGAGCCAGAGGACCCAGGGCTAAGGCCACCTACTGAATCCTCCGGGTCAGAACGGTACGATTCAAGATGTATAGCCTTCTATCTCTTCGCCGGGGCTTTTTCCAAATACCCTAGCTACTGCCGCTTCTGAATCGATAGGGCTCCGGATACTAACAAATACGCTTCGAAGGCCTCCCAGTCTCTCAGACTCTACAAGACGAATACCGTGAAAGCCCAGAACGTCAAGGCATCAAGGGGTCTTAAGAAGACGGACGACGAGGCATCTGGGCCCAAGTCAGGCGGACAATGGCCACCACCGCCATCAGACTCGAGTCTCCGACGGCGGGGTCATGCAAGCTTGGTCGAAACTACGAACTCCCCGCCAGATCCTGGCCCCCACCAACATAATTCAAGCACATGGGCCACGAACCCCAAGTTGTCCGGGTTAGAAGACTTTCGCCAAGATGCAGTATGGAGGCGCCACGGACGACGATCTTCACATCCAAGACTTCCCATTTACCTCGCGGATTCTCGCCGAGCATGGCTTTGAGTATTTGCCCGCTAACACCATCGAGTCGGGCCGACCTAAGGAGCGCCTTTCGTTGTAACTTCCAGGCACTTATAAACGCCTTTGGGAACTCCTCGATCTCAAAAGTCGCAAGGTAAAGCAACCGGGAGTTCCTCCGGATTACATCCGCCGATTCTCCCAACAAAGGCAACGAGCCCTCGACATCAACGACGCCGATGTCGCCGGGCGCTCATCTACGCACTCGCCGAAAGCTCGTGCATGCTGGTCTGCCAAGCCTAGGACCACCAAGGAGTCTCGACATTGCCACTCAACCACGCCACCGGGCGAGGAGGTCGTTGGGGCTATCTTCGATAAGGGAAGGCTGCGAGAGGTCGCCCCGACGCCGGCATACTCTCGACCGCTACGACAAGAAGAAGCGAAGGGGAAGCAGGTCGCGAGGGCCCCGGGTTGCGGGCGATCATCGCCCGCCAAGCAAAGAAAGCGCCACAGATCCCGACCACTTCAAAAGCCGATGGATAGCCCATGTCCGATCATGGGTACCTCACAAACACAAGCACAGGATCTGAAAACCCTGCTGCTTATCTCCAAACCTCCGCACGGGTAAAGGGAAGAAGCGCGACTCTAAGACCAGATGCCGAGCCCAAGGAGGCGGGCCAAGAGTTCCTTGAACCCGATGGGTGCCTTATGATCTTTTGGCGGACCGACGAGCACGCCGATAAACGCCGAGAAGCTTGCATTCATGAAGTCCACATACGTGCCTCGCCAGTGCCTGGCACCTTGGTGGTCGGAGTCACCGATCACCTTCGACCGAATGATCACTCCTGATCACATCCCGCACCCGGAGATACCTTCGTCGTGGGCCCTGCCAGGGGATGAAGCGCCTCCAAGGTGCTCATGGATGGCGGCAGCAGCCTCAACATCCCGTATGTTGAGAGCTTGATGTTCGGGATCCTCGCTCAAGTCTCCGACCCGGCAAGGCGCTTTCCGCTGCATCGCCCCGGTTTGTAAGCCCATCCGCCAGGGCAGATCGATCCGCCTGTGAACTTTTGGGAACTAGGCCAACTTCCGTGATCGAGACCTCACCTTTGAGGTCGGGGCTCGCCCTATCACGCCCATAATGGGGAGGCCATGTTACGCCAAGTTCATGGCAATCCCCAACTACACTTTACTACGCTGAAGATGCCGGGTCAGCGGTAGTCATCACGCGGGCCGATCCTTTCAGCTCACTTACAACCGCGAGAAAAGCAGCCAGGAGTTGGCGCCTGGCGATCATTGGCCCGCCGAGCTCGAGAATCTCGAAAGGAGATCTTGAGTCCGCCTCGACTCCAGCAAGTCGGGTCCGGATCCTTCAAGTCCGCCGAGGATACGGCGGAGGTCGGTCGATCCCAAGATCCGACCAAGACCGCGGGCGACGGAGCCACGCCTCCCCGCCAAATAGGAAGACGCGCTGTCGACTTCTCCGCGCCAATCGACGCTTTTGCATGGAAACCTCCGACATGCCAAGCATCCCGGGAAGTCGCCGAGCACTCCTGAATATTCGCCCGCTCAAGGTCGGTTCATCCAAGGCTTGCGCCGCTTTGGCCACGAAGAAAGGCGCAAGATCATCGGCAGCGATCGCCAAGCTTTGGCCGCAAGGTTCATAAAGAGGTCCGCCACCCCGAGTGGCTGGCCAACCCTGCTTGTAAAAAGAAGTTGGGGGCAATGGAGAATGTGCGGTCGGCAGATTCCACTGACAGCCCGAGCCTACTGTGCCGGGTTTAGTTCGACAGGGGTGGCTTGGTAATTGGCTAACCCCAGCAGAGAGGGAAACCCCAAGACTTCTCACACTAACTAATCCTAGTGCCCTTCAATTGATGAACACACACCGATTTACCTGTGTTCAGCCCCTCCAAGAAGGGTAATGAAATTTTACGCCCCGCCTCGATTTTGATTGAGTATTTTGGGCTTGGTTAAAGAGCTTGCCGATGACCAAATTTCTTCCTCTGAGCCTTTTTTTTCTTCTCTCTTTTCTCGATCCCCTCTCAGATGCTCTCAAGTGCCCTTATATGCACGGCTTACACGGTCGATAGAGGAGGGATGTCATCATGCTTATCTTACATGTATTTACTACGCTTTATGCGTCCTGCTGCCTTCAAATTTCTAATCAATGCCAACAAGATGCCTTCACCGGGTTCTTTCGAATGTGACCTCCGCCATGTAGGTGTGAGGCGCCGAGGAACGGGCTTGTTGCAGACCTTGAATCGACATGCCTCGGTAAGAGGGGTCTGTCTCGACACGCAAGACGTCGGGAAGGAGACTTCAGACGGCCACCGCACCCCACCTTTTTGCATGGTGGCGGATGAACAAGGCGCGGTCGCCCACCTCCACGTGATCGGGCGCCGGGCGAAAGGCGCGGCCGCCACCGCCGCTTGCCACGTGGCCACGTGGACACCGGTGATGTATGCGTGTTTCGCCGATCGCTCGCCAAAGCCGCCACGTGAATCGGGCGCCGCGAAAGGTGGCGGGTCGCCAAGATTGCCGCCACGGCCACGTGGACCGCACTCGGTGATGTATGCGGTTGCCGATCGCTTCCAAAGCCGCCACGCGGATCGGGCGCCGGGCGTAGCAGTATGCGGCCGCCACCGCCGCCACGCCACGCGGACCGACGCCTCAGACGGTGTAAGCACCTACCGCCGCTAGATCGCCACGTACACGATGCTTTTGAAAGCGCGAAGAGGGTACTCGTGTAAAGTACGCCGACAAGAGTTTTTGCCCATCCAAGAACGCACATTAGAACTTTTCAAGATCTTACATTAAATGCCTTAAGCATTCTTGGATGGGGCCATCACTCATGAGGATGCGATCGCCGATTCTCAAGGCTTCACAGATCCGCCGATTTTTTGGGGACCCAAACCACAAGACATGACGATCTTCGTGAACCGCTTGCATGAAAGCGGGAATACAAATAGGCCCATCCGCACCTGGCGCACCACGCTTTTAGCACCCTTTGCGCATTTCATCTTCTTGCTTTAAGCTTTTGTTTTTTCGCCTTCTGTT